>JBAWJQ010002859.1:0-367028 GCA_037783105.1 Bactrocera zonata
AGAGAGACTCCGTCGCCGAGTACTTTCATTCACTCCGGAGAATGAACGTCTAGCCACAATCCGCATCAAAGCGAGGTTCTTCAACATATCGCTGATTTGCGCCCACGCCCCGACGGAAGAGAAGGACGATGTGACCAAAGATGCCTTTTATGAGTGCTTGGAGCGCACTTATGAGAGATGCCCCCGCCACGATGTCAAAATCGTGCTTGGCGACTTCAATGCCAGGGTGGGCATAGAAGGTATCTTTGGCACTACGGTCGGTAAATTCAGCCTCCACGAGGAAACATCCCCAAATGGGTTGAGGCTGATCGACTTCGCCGGGGCCCGAAATATGGGTGTCTGTAGTACTAGATTCCAGCATAAGAAGATACATCAAGTTACCTGGCTGTCTCCGGATCGAAAAACCACCAACCAGATCGATCATGTTGTGATAGACGGAAGACACGCCTCCACTGTTTTAGATGTGCGTGCGCTCCGAGGTCCTAACATCGACTCGGACCACTATATTGTTGCAGTCAAAATTCGCACCCGCCTCTGTGCAGCAAAAAACGCACGCCAACAAACACAAGGAAGGTTCGACGTCGAGAAGCTGCAATCACAACAGACAGCCGAACGTTTTTCTACTCGGCTTGCAATCCTGCTCTCTGAGAGCACTCGTCAACAACTCGGTATAAGGGAACTGTGGGACGGCATCTCAAACTCCTTACGTACAGCTGCAACCGAAACCATTGGTTTTCGGAAAGTTCAAAAGAACAGCTGGTACGACGAGGAGTGCCGTGTCGCAGCGGAGAGAAAACAGGCTGTCTACCTCGCAACGTTACGATCGACCACAACACGTGCGGGATGGGATAGATACCGAGAGTTGAAGAGGGAAGCGAGACGCATTTGAAGACAGAAAAAGAAAGAGGCCGAAATGCGTGAGTACGAAGAGTTTGATAAGCTGGCCGACAGGGGTAATGCTCGAAAATTCTACGAAAAGATGCGGCGGCTTGCAGAAGGTTTCAAGATCGGAGCATACTCTTGTAGAACCCCCCAAGGCGATCTAGCCACCGATGCCCAGAGCATACTTAAATTATGGAGGGAACACTTCTCCAGCCTGCTGAATGGCAGTGCACGCACAACACCAGGAGAAAGCGAACCCGATACCCCAATCGATGACGACGGAGCAGACGTTCCATTGCCCGACCTTGAAGAAGTCCGAAGAGCAATTACCTGTCTGAAGAAAAACAAAGCGGCGGGAACCGATGGATTGCCGGCCGAGCCATTCAAACACGGCGGCGAAGAACTGATAATCAAGCATCAGCTTCTTTGTAAAATATGGTCAGAAAAAAACATGCCAAACAATTGGAATTTAAGAGTGCTCTGCTCAATCCACAAAAAGGGAGACCCCAAAATCTGCGCCAACTATCGTGGGATAAGCCTCCTTTACATCGCGTTAGGGTTCTATCGAGCGTATTGTGTGTAAGATTAAAGCCCACCGTCAACAAACTGATTGGACCTTATATGTAAGTGTGGCCTTAGACCTGGTAAATCAACAACCGACCAGATATTCACAATGAGCCAAATCTTGGAAAAGACCCGTTAAAGGAGAATCCACAAACACCACCTCTTCGTCGACTCAAAGCTGTTTTTGACAGCACGAAAAAGAGCCGCCTTTATGCACGCGATATCTGAATTTGGTAACCCCGCAAAACTAATACGGTTGTGTAAACTGACGTTGAGCAACACAAAAAGCTCCGCCAGAATCAGGAAGGACCTCTCCGAGCCGTTCGATACCAAACAAGGTTTCAGACAAGGGGTCTCTCTATCGTGCGACTTTTTCAACCTGCTGCTAAAGGAAAAAATAATTCCAGCTGCAGAACTTAGGTACAATCTTTTATAAAAGTGTACAGCTGCTGGCGTATGCCGATGATATTGATATCAAGACGAAATATCTCCTGTCATTAAACAAACAGTCGTCGCACTCGCGATTTGGCACTCACGTCATTGTTGAGAGTCATAACTTTGAAGTTGTAGATAATTTCGTCTATCTTGGAACCAGCATAAACACAACCAACAACGTCAGCCTGGAAATCCAACGCAGGATAAATTTTGCCAACAGGTGCTACATCGGGCTGAGTAGGCAATTGAGAAGCAAAGTCCTCTCTCGACTAACAAAAACCAAACTCTATAAGTCACTCATAATTCCCGTCCTGCGATATGGTACAGAGGCTTGGACTATGACAACAACTGATGAGTTGATGTTGCGAGTTTTCGAGAGAAAAGTTCTGCGAAAAATGTATGGTCCTTTGCGCGTTGGCCTCGGTGAATATCGCATTCGATGGAACGATGAGCTGTATGAGATATACGACAATATTGACATAGTTCAGCGAATTAAAGGACAGCGGCTACGCTGGCTAGGTCATGTTGTCCGGATGGACGAAAACGCTCCCGCTCTGAAAGTATTCGACGTAGTACGCGCCGGGGGAAGCAGAGAAAGAGGAAGACCTCCACTCCGTTGGAAGGGCCAAGTGGAGAAGCACCTGGATTCGCTTGGCGCCACGTAGCGAAAAGAGGAAACGACTGGCGCGCTGTTGTTAACTCGGCTATAATCGCGTAAGCGGTGTTTACGCTAGTAAAGAAGAAGTATTTTGATGCTATTGTCAGCACTGGTTTTAGTTGGTACATAAAACTACTATGAAAGCATTCTTCGTGTACAAGTTTCTTATGGATGAATCTAAAAGGAAATTTGCATGCAAAATTGAATTTTTTTAAAAGTTCCGTGACAACAAAACTTATAACGAAGTCAAAAAATGTAACAACAAGAACAAACACTATCACTTGCGTCACAAGAGCGAGCAGCAAGCAAATTTCAAGAAATACTTTTATAGAGACACACGCACACTTGCACGCAAACAAAGCACACATGCATAGGAAATGAAAATGGAAAATAAAAACAAGAAACAGAAGAAGAAGAAGAAAGAGGCAATTGCTGGCATAGAGTAACCTGCTGCTAAAGAATTACTTTAGTTTATTTAAGAGTGCATGGAAGGAATTCCATTACCGCACAGAAAAGCACACAAGCAGCATTGCTTGAATTGAAAGGCAAAGCAGAGTAATGGAAGTGCGAAGTTATGCAAATAGCAAGAAGTAACTAAGTAAATATGAGAAACAAAAACGAGTGAAATGGCGGAGATGAACACACACATTTACACATAAACACATGCTCACACTTTCATAAACTCACTCACACCCGTGCACAGATAACGCAATGCAGGTGTGTTTGGAATTAATATTTTTGCAATACTGCTGGATACTCGCATAAAAATTTATATGAAATTAAACTTTAAGGAGATGAGAAGATAAATGAGAGAAATTATATTAAAGTTTGCTATATATTAATCTATATAATCTAGTTTTCAATATACTTAAACCACATCCTCAATAGAAGCAGGTAATTTGCTTTGAAGCGTAGAAAATACAAAGTACTTAAGCCAGTTGAAGCTCACGACAATTCAACAATAACTCACGAACTATTTAATTCGTTACGGAAAAGGCAATTCATCAAAGCGATAAATGAATATAGTGAAAAAGCATGTTGCCACGGCATGCTGCATGCAAGAAGCACCGCATGAATTGATAAATTCTTATGCATGATGCGTGGCGATGTCGGTGAGATGCTGGTAAAATCGATAAAAGACGACAAGCCAAATATGCGCCATAGGGATATGGGAGTGAGCAGGTGCTTTTTTTTTTTTATAGTAGGAGGAAGCATCGAAAGGCGGAGTGCGGGACTTTAATCCGCTAAACCTAACCTACTCCCACCTAATGTCTCTCCCACGGGACCACTGGACAAAGTATTACTTCATGGGAGAGAAGAAGACGTTTAAGTCTCCTCTAATGCACGGACTGACTGACGCCTAATCTGTTCTAAATGTCTCAACTTTGTCATAATTAGATTTGCCGCTCTGCTGACAGCTTTCCACTTTACAGAGGACTCACACATATGTGCAGTCAAATTTTCCACTGTGATACTATCTTCCAGGGTGGTTATCAACATTTCCCTTATACTTGAAAACCGTGGGCAATAAAAGAACACGTGTTCAGAGTCTTCTATACACTCTGTACACGTCGGACAGTATTGATTAAAATCATGACGATATTTGAATAGATAACTTCTGAAGCAACCATGTTCACTGAGTATTTGGGTAAGGTGGAAATCCAGGTCTCCATGTTTCCTACCTATCCATTGCAATGCTTTTTATTCTCTCTTTGCCGTGGTAGACGTCTCTGCTAAGTTATATATTCGCGCGAATTCGTCACCCTGGATGTCAATCGGTGCCACACTGGCTAATACCTCAGCAGCGTCATTTGAAATGGTTCGGAAAGCACTTATCACTCGTATTGATGAAAGCCTATGCACAGTGTTAATTGGTCTAGCATATGATTTTGTTTCTAGCGCCTGTATCTATATTGGAGCCGCATACAGGATCACTGAACTTATTGCCTTAGCTATTAAACATCGTCGGCCGGAACGAACACAGCCTTTATTTGCCATCATTCTAGACAAAGCATTATATATTCTATTTGCTTTACTTGTCGCATTTTTCAAGTGTTCTTTGAACTTGAGTCTTGAGTCCACTATTACCCCAAGATACTTCAACTGCGGCTGTGAAGTAATCTCACATTATCCGATGGTCAGCGATATTTTCTCCTCAATTTTCCTTGAGCTTATGAGCAGGACTTCTGTTTTCTGCTCAGCCAGCTCTAGACTCATGGTAGTAAGCCATCGGCGCAGACCATTTATGCTGTCATTGCATTTGATCCGGAGGTCATCCAGATGTTTAGCTACAGGTCATCCGCATAAGCGATTGTTTTCACATTTTTTTATTGCGGTATTCTTAACACCCCCGTACTCCACTGGAGATAGTATAGCTCTGAGTTCCCTCGTCCATCTCGTATAGCAATCTCCTATTTTGAAACCAACTCATTATAATATTTATCAGATACTGAGTAGCGTGTATATCGTGTAGAGCTTTTATTATATTTGCCCACTTTCCGGAGTTGAACGCATTCTTCACATCCAGGGTTATTAGCGTGCAGTATTTTTTCCTACCACCTTTCCATCTTTTTCCGCTTATTGCACATTTTGCAGTATCAACTATTTCTCTTAGTGCGTCAATAGAGGCCCTCTTTTTAATAAAGCCGTATTGTCTCTCTTATAATCCGCCGGCTTTTTGGATTGCTAACTCCAAATGGTTTCTTACAATGCTTTCGTACACTTTCCCAATTGTGTCGAGCATGCAAAGAGGTCGATAAGATGAAGGTTCTTCTGGTGGCTTTTTTGGCTTTGGGAGTAGAACCAGACGCGGTATCATCCACGGATCAGGGAACACCTCTTCTAACATACACGCAAATAAGTTGGGTCTTAGAGTTATGTCTTCTTTAAGGGCTCTATTTGGTATACCATCTATTCCGGGCGCTTTAGATTTTTTGATTTTTTTCGCAACAGCCAAAAGTTCGTCGTCTGTGAATAATAGGGGTGGCTCCGTAGCTTCGTTTCGTTTAGTATAGCAAATGGAGGCATGCGTCGGGAATAACGCTTCGACAACATTTTTCATAAAGGATGCGTTCTAAGGCTGCTGAGACTTATGTTTAAACTTTGACATACAAATTTTGTATGCTGTTCCCCAGGAGTCTATGTTCGCTTCTTCACAGAGCTTTTCGAAACAGGATCTCTTACTACGGACAATGACTGACTTCAGGAGCTTTTTCTGATATTTAAATGATTCTCTGAGGCTGATTTCGTTATCACCTCCCTGGTTACGCTGGTGGCGGCGTCTAGCTGAGTGACAGAGCTTCCTCAGCTTGGCGATTTCGTCGTTCCACCTGTATACCGGCTTCCTATTTATATTGTATCTCGTCCTGCGCATAGTTGCATCGCATGCTGCATCTAGCTCCTTCTGCACAGCGGATACTAAGTGGGCGACATCTTCGCCTGATGCCTTTGCCACACTCCAAACACTCTCAAAAACGCCAATATCAAAGTCTTTCTGTCGACAGCTTCGTTTTCGACAAGTATTTCTACGACCGTTCCGTTTCCTGGGAGAGCGAAACTTCGGCAATTATAGCCATGTGGTCGCTATTTGTATACATGTCTGACACCTTCCACTTTATATTCCTGCTAAGCGCGTCGTTAGCAAACATTAGGTCTATTATTGATCCTTTATTTCCCTTTTGAAAGGTATTTTGTGTCCCACTGTTTATAATCATAAGGTTTGTTTGACTCAAGAATTCTAAAATGAGGCGACCACGATGGTTTGTAATTCTACTACCCCAAGCAGTAGACCATGCGTTGAAATCTCCCGCCATTATTATTGGCGATTTGCTTCTGATTTCTAGAGACAACTCCAGGAGAAAATCTTCAAATTCGCTATATGTTGCGCTAGGTCGAGCATAGCAGCTTACAGAAAATATTCCTTGTATATTCGCCCATGTAAAGCCATTATGGGTTTCTTTGGAGCGAAAGTGAAGGCTTGTCCTTTGCAGGCCCGTATTGCTGCTTTGCCACTTATATCTTTACACCAAGTGTTTTCCGAACGTTGTGAATATTGTTCGCTTAATATGGCGACATCTATGTTTTCTTCTAGCACCGTCTGTTTTAGAAGGTCTTGTGCTGCAGCGCAATGATTGAGATTGAGTTGCAGTATCTTAATTTTTCCGTTGACTTCAACATATCTACGTATTTAGGACAGGCCGTACTCAGAACAGAGTGTTCCCCTTTTGCAGAGCATACAACTCGAAGAATTCGTGCATGTCTTTGCCATGTGACCTGCGGTTCCGCAACGAGTACAAAGGGATGACCTATCAATGGGGCTCCTACATTTGTGTGCGATATGTCCTAGTTGGAAGCACCTAAAACAACGAGTAATAGGTGAAAATTCCCGGAGACGACAGATAAACCACCCGATCTTTACTTTACCGCACTTAAGCAAAATTTTGGCATCCTCAGCTCGTAGGCGCATAAGCGCAATTTGAGTGCCACTTCGAGTTTTCCGCAAATTTTTTATATTTTGCTACCCCAGGTTTTGGATCCCACACTCCTTTTGTAATGCCTCGCAGATTTCTTCAGGGGTGGTTATCTCATCCAAGTCTTTGCACATAATGGTAATATTCTGAGTTTTTGGCTGTATTACGGCCATATCACCAATAACTCCCTCTAGGGCGCTTTTGAACGTATCGGCTCTCTTTTCTGTTTGACTTTTTAATTCGATTAGTAGGTCTCCTTTGAGCAAGGTGCAGAGACGAGCCGAAGCAGTTAAGGTGTGAAGCAAGAGCGGGAGCCACGTCGGCATGGTGAACACTCGCCGCTCGCAGGCAAAAGGAAAGCCAGAAAAATCAGAGACGCGTAAAAAATCGAATCGAAGAACGTTGTTAGCGTCTGTGTACACCTCACTGCAGCCACAATGCACATAGAGCGCATAAAGACAGAGTCGGTAGGAATGGTAGTGTGATAATAAGTCTTTGACGAAAGCGGCAATAAATTAAGATACTGTAAAACACAGCATTGTCATGGAAACTCATTGACGTACAGTGAGGAAAGAGGCAAATTAAATAGATTGTGCAAGGAAAAGCTACAGCTATACTTATAAATCATCGGAAGGTTCGTTTGCTGGCTATAGACAGTAACATCCATCGAAACTACCACAATATAATACGTTTCGAAATTCCATACCATTCAGAATCAAAAACAGTAAAATTTTTTCTTTTTTAAAATTTCAAAACTCAGTAAATTTTATATGGAAAACTCGAAACGATGACGAAAGATCGACTATATCAAAGAACACAGTTTTTTCACAGTCGACAATTTTTAATAATTCCATCTGCCTACTTGTTTACAGATGAGATGTTTTAAGAAATTTTTTTGACGAAAACGAAGATGGACTAATTAAACTAATCGTATTATTGCTACAAATTCTTTGCTATATCTAGACAATGAGCAGCACGAGCATCTTGATATTTGAACTTGAGGTAATTTCTTCATCAGTTGGCCACATGGCACACATGACAGCCTTCCGCATCACCATCAATTCCGGTGGATGTCGCCTCTTCACCCACGATTTAAACTCAACTTTCTTTCCTACTTCCACATTGGCACGCAATGGATAATAGGGTGGGTAGATTCCGGACTTTTTTCGATTCGGGATTTCTAATAGTGCGGAAAAGTTGCCTTAATACTTCCTGATTCCAATGCAACTTTTTGTTTTGAGATCGGATTGCATCTTCAACCCCAACTCCGGCCTTGAAATTTCGGAAATTCGCCTAAAATCGTGAAATTGTCTACCTAGCGCATGAAATACGCATCTCATGGCAAAATGTATAAAACAAAAGTTATTTGTCATGTCATTTGCTACCGAAATGGTTTATGTGATCATGGCCGTAGGACGAACCGTTCCCAAGATACGAGCAAAAATGCGGCGCGCCTCAGCGCAAGGTGAAAATCGGCTTGCGGCCACACTTCTTGACGTTGATTTCGCCGAGTGCTATCACTCACATTCATTCACCTACGCCAAAGGACACGTTCGGATAGGTCTCCACACAAATATTTTTTCATCGAGTTCCTTCACTCTTGTCGGTGATTTCGCCGAGTTCTATCACTTACATTCATTTCCCTGCGCCATACGACACGTTCGGAATGTTCTCCACATAAATATTTTTTCATCGAATTCCTTCACTCTTGTCGTTGATTTCGCCGAGTGCTATCACTTATATTCTCTCAACAGAACACAGAACTCAAAGTGTCTATATCTAAATTTAAATTTAGACAGAAATGTCCTGTGTTTGGCATATATCCGTACAATATCTCTGAGTCCCAGTTACCTACTTACCAGGATGTTCTTTTGTGTTTTCAGTTTGAAAGATTTCGTATAGGGCGACTCTGAGGCGACAACTATGAACCAAGGAGTAAAGAGGTTACAGAAATAGTTGCAAAAAAGGTTGAAAATACTTTCAAAAAGTCATACATTCCGATAGTTTCACACACCAGAGTTGTACAAATGCTCACCACATACCATAAGAAATTTCTGACTCTTTAACAAATGTTTTTAAGGAACCCAATAGGTTTGAGCTCTAAAAGAGACGACTTTGTCTCTTCTGCCGGAAAATTATTTGACATCGCTGCTTGTAAATGCATTTATTTTTCTTCTTGCACTTGTCCAAAGGAAAGGAAAGTTCCTATCAATGAACAACCATTTCTCTTGGACCAGAGAACCAGAAGAATTGGTCGCATTGGATGTGTTGATCTACCTGAAACAAAAAAGATTACAAAGAAAAATGAACGTAAAGAAAAGCTTTTAAAACGTCATTCAACATCAACACTTACCAGAAAAGTATCAGCTAGAAGACGTGACCAGATCAGCCAGACTCTCATACAGACGACAACAATGTAGGTGCGTCGCACATGGATTCTTCCAAAAACGATGCTGATGATGAATTTTCTCTTCCATCCTCTAAAACCAAACAAAACACACTAGTATTAGAACACACTGCTTTAGCTGCCCAAAGATTTGGAGTAAGTGACAGAGCAGCGCCCTTGATTGTTTCATCTGCTTTTCTGGATGCCAGAGAAGCAGGTTTGATAACAGAGATGGTGCTGATGGCACCAATACGAACACAGGTTGGAAAGGTGGAATCATTCGGAAACTAGAAGAAAGAATAGGTAGGCCATTACAATGGATTATTTGTCTTCTACATTTCAACGAACTTCTATTTCGTGCTCTTTTCGAACACATAGGTGGTGTCTCAAAGAGTCCAAATACATTCTCTGGCGACATAGGTAAACTGCTCCCTGACTGTGAGAAGTTGCCTGTTGTCAAATTTGAAAGTTTTCCATCCTGCCAATTACCTTCTGATGTTATTAATCCGACCCAACTTAGCACAGACCAAGCTTATCTCTATAAAATATCAAAAGCTGTTATTTCCGGTCAATGTTCCTCAGATTTAGCGTTGATGCATCCAGGTAACATGTGAAAATCTCGCTGGCTCACCTGTGCAAGTAGAATTCTGAGATTATACATTTCTATAGACAAACCAACAGAGGAAATAAAGATTTTGGTCAAGTTCATACTTACAGTTTACTCATCTTTGTGGTTTTCAATAAGATTCAACAGTTCAATCAAAGATGGCTCGCGCCATCTCTATGCTGTAATTCAAAGGTCGAGATACTTACCTGCTAAACTGCGCAAGATTGTCGATTCATCCATTCAACAGAATGCTTTCTTTGCTCTTCCAGAAAACATTCTCCTTAGTAGGATGACTGACGAACGGACAGAAGTCAGAAAGTTGGCCCTTGACCGTCTTCTGGCAGCCAGAGAAGCAGAGTCTTACAATGTAAATGGAAGGGTTAGATGTAATAAAGTGCCAAAGCTGAATTTCAAAGCTAATAATTATTCCGATATGATTAACTGGAAGACTATTACCTTGACTGTCCCACCAGTTTTTTGTTCAGTTTCTAACGAAGAACTTATAGAAGGGCTATCGGGAGACACTGCAGAGGTATGGAAATTTAGTGAATTCCCCTCTCACACCGTGGCAGTCGAGAGAACCGTCAAACTGGTGACAAAGGCATCTTCTAAAGTTATTGGCCCCCAATCTCGTGATCGTTTTATACGCTCTACACTGAAATCTAGGCAACAAGTGCCAAAGTTTAGTACAAAATCTGATTTTATCAATAAATTTGACACAGATTCAGACTAAAACAAGCCTGACATATGGTTGGTTGGTTGGTTTGGGCTTGGGAGGAACCCGAAGAGCAGCCACCTCCTTGCGGTGGGTTCTGGGTGACTAATACAGGTTAGCTGAGAGCTGCAACAATTTTCACCTTGCGCTGTGGCGCGCCGCTCTCTCATATCTTGGGAACGGTTCGTCCTACGGCCATGATCACTTATACCATTTCGGTAGCAAATGACGTGACAAATAACTTTTGTTTTATACATTTTGCCATGAGATGCGTATTTCAGGCGCTAAGTAGACAACTTCACGATTTTAGGCGAATTTCCGAAATTTCAAGGCCGGAGTTAGGGTTGAAGATGCAATCCGATCTCAAAACAAAAAGTTGCAACTTTTCTGCACTGTTAGAAATCCCGAATCGAAAATAGTCCGGAATCGACCCACCCTAATGGATAACCGACATGGCTTTGGCAATATGTGTTCGTATGAACACACAATTCCAACAACAAAATAAGTAAGAATAAATTCTACATGATTTCATGATGAAGTGTAAGCGAAAATTCAGCAGCTGTGCGGACTGAAAATGCGGCAATAAGCAAGAAATGGAACGAAACGTCTCGAGGCATACATTACGCGGCGATTCTGAGCGCCGGCATGACCTCTTGTCAGCACCATTACATTCCTCTATCCACCCCCACTTGCGTTGAACAGTAATTTACGCTTCCTTTTCTGCTTGGCTGGGGCAGAGCTCACTTCATCGAATCGTCCGTTTGACGGTCACCTACCCGATTTTCGGATTTTTATAATCAAATGTCGTTGAGCGTTTCCCCAACAATGGTTGGGTATAGGTTTTTGTTTTTCTATTTGCTTTTCGTTGCAACGCAGCGCATTCTTGTGGCGCCACCGCATTACCTGTGCTGTTTCTACGCGTTAAGTTCTGCCTTGTATATATAGTGCTGTATATGTGTGTGTGTGTGTGCAAAATGAGCGAACTGATAAAATTATATGGCAGCAGTCCGCTGACAGCCTCAACTGAGGTAGCGCCGCTAGTCATCAAACTGCTAAAGCCAAGCTGACAGTTGTTGTTGCTTTTGTCGATATTGTTTCAAGTGTCACTCGAGTATGGCACATGCATATAAAGAGTAGTATGCCAAAAATGCGCAGCAAAAAATTTGTGAATCTGTATGTGCTTATGAATAAAAAACCCGCACACACCCACATACACACACGTACGAGTATATGCACCAGCATGTGCTTTCAGCGAAGCATGTTCAATGTTGCTTAAGTTCTCAGCGTAGCAGTGCTCATCCGCACCTCGCTGCCTCAATTCATCACCTACGCTACCTACAAAAAAAAAATAAATAATAAGAAAATTGTTAACTTCGGCTTCACGGAAGCTATGATGCTCTTCGCAAATGCAAAAGAATCCTTACAAAAACGTTAATCGGGCAGTTTGTATGGAAGCTATAAGCTATAGTGGTTCAATATGATCAATTCGTTCGGATTCCCTATATACATTATTTTAATGTATATAAAGCGTATACGCAACATATATTCCATCTTAAAATTGGGGACACTACCGCGTATGAGCAACACGAATTGCAAACGGCAAAGCATTTGAGTGAATTCGCACAGAATTTTTATTCAGAAACTATTTACCAGCAGAAGCGAACTCTTTGAAGTATAAAACCGATACCAAACTAAATTTAATACATTAAAAACAGACCCTTCGGAGAAACATACTTATTATAAACCGTTGATAGTCTAAAAATTATTTACTTTTAATCTGACTCATAAGAAGTATTTTATAAACCAGCCCACAGCTAGTTCCATAGACTCTACGAGTAGTTTACAAACTAAACAGCAAAGGAATGAAATAGTTATATATGCTTGAAGGGCTAAACACTAGTTTAATTCACAATTAACGCTTAATAAACTAGTTCCCAACTAGTTACACAAAGACTAGTTCACAATATAATCAAAAAAATAACAAATGATTAATGGCCGAATAAATTAATTTATTTTTAACATATTTGAATACAATATTTTTTAGGCCAGTTCACAACTAGCTAAGCAAAGCCTAGTTCACAAAACATATATGTTTAAATGAGTTAAGCATCCACCCACTCTAGACCACAACTAGTTAAGTAAAGCCTAGTTTACAAAATATATATGTTTAAAAGAGTTAAGCATCCACCCACTCTACCCGGTAAAACTGGCGCAACCTAATAAAACAGCTCAATTCACCACAGCTGATGACACTAAAACACAACTCACCACATCTGTAAACCAAACCACTCAACAAAAAGGATGGAAAAGGGAAAGACAGATACACATCGTTACGCACAATTCGAACAACACTTTCTTTTGTGCATGGCGCCCCGTTAGATTCTTCTTCTTCTTAATTGACGTTGGCACCGCTTACGCGATTATAGCCGAGTAACAACAGCGCGCCAGTCGTTTCTTCTTTTCGCTACCTGGCGCCAGTCGGATATTCCAAGCGAATCCAGGTGCTTCTCCACTTGGCCCTTCCAACGGAGTGGAGGTCTTCCTCTTTCTCTGCTTCCCCCGGCGGGTACAGCGTCGAATACTTTCAGAGCTGGAGTGTCTTTTAATTCGCTGAACTATGTCAATGCCGTCGTACATCTCGTACAGCTCATCGTTCCATCGAATGCGATATTCGCCGTGGCTAATGCGCAAAGGACCGTAAATCTTTCGCAGAACCTTTCTCTCGAAAACTCTTAAGGTCGACTCATCGGTTGTTGTCATCGTCCAAGCCTCTGCACCGTATAGCAGGACGGAAATATGAGCGACTTATAGAGTTTGGTTTTTGTTCGTCGAGAGAAGACTTTGCTTTTCAATTGCCTACTCAGTCCGAAGTAGCACCTGTTGGCATGAGTTATTATACGTTGGATTTCCAGGCTGACATAGTTGGTGGTGTTAATACTGGTTCCTAAATAGACGAAATTATCTGCGACTTCCAAGTTATGACTGTCAACAGTGACGTGAGAGCCAAGTCGCGAGTACGACGACTGTTTGTTTGATGACAGGAGATATTTCGTCTTGCCCTCATTCACTGCCAGGCCCATTTGTTTTGTTTCCTTGTCTAGTCTGGAGAAAGCAGAACTAACGGCGCGGGTGTTGAGGCCGATGATATCAACATCATCGGCATACGCCTGCAGCTGTACACTCTTATAAAAGATTGCACCTGCTCGATTAAGTTCTGCAGCTCGAACTATTTTATCCAGCAGCAGATTGAAGAAGTCGCACGATAGGGAGTCGCCTTGTCTGACACCTCGGTTGGTATCGAACGGCTCGGAGAGGTCCTTCCCGATTCTGACAGAGCTTTGAGTGTTGCTGTAGTTTTGCGGGGATACCAAAATTCAGACATCGCGGCATAAAGGCAGCTCCTTTTCGTGCTGTCGAAAGCAGTTTTGAAATCGACGAAGAGGTGGTGAGTGTCGATTCTCCATTCACGGGTCTTTTCCAAGATTTGGCGCATAGTGAATACCTGGTCGGTTGTTGATTTGCCAGGTCTAAAGCCACACTTACAAAATAAAGTCCAATCAGTTTGTTGACGGTGGGCTTTAATCTTTCACACAAAACGCTCGATAGAACCTTATATGCGATGTTGAGGAGGCTAGTCCCACGGTAGTTGGCGCAGATTGTAGGGTCTCCTTTTTATGGATTGGGCATAGCACACTTAAATTCCAATCGTTTGGCATGCTGTCGTCTGACCATATTTTACAAAGAAGCTGATGCATGCTCTTATCAGTTCTTCGCCGCCGTGTTTGAATAGCTCGGCCAGCAATACATCGGCCTCCGCCGCTTTGTTGTTATTCAGGCGGGCAATTGCTATTCGAACCTCTTCATGGTCGGGCAATGGAACGTCTGCTCCATCGCCATCGATTGGGGAATCGGGTTCGCCTTCTCCTGGCGTTGTGCGTTCACTGCCACTCAGCAGGCTGGAGAAGTGTTCCCTCCATAATTTAAGTATGTTCTGGGCATCGGTGACTAGATCACCTTTGGGGGTCCTATAAGAGTATGCTCCGGTCTTGAAACCTTCTGTAAGCCACCGCATTTTTTCGTAGATTTTTCGAGCATTACCCCTTTCGGCCAGCTTATCATGCTCTTCATACTCACGCATTTCGGCCTCTATCTTTTTCTTTCGGCAAATGCGTCTCGCTTCCCTCTTCAACTCTCCGTATCCATCCCTTCCCGCACGTGTGGTGGTCGATCGTAACGTTGCGAGGTAGGCAGTCAGTTTTCTCTCCGCTGCGACACGGCACCCCTCGTCGTACCTGCTTTTCTTTTGCACTTTCCGAAAACCAATGGTTTCGGTTGCAGCTGTACGTAAGGAGTTTGAAATGCCATCCCACAGTTCCCTTATACCGAGTTGTTGACGGGTGCTCTCACAGAGCAGGAGTGCAAGCCGAATAGAAAATCGTTCGGCTGTCTGTTGTGATTGCAGCTTATCAACGTCGAAACTTCCTCGTGTTTGTTGACGTGCGTTTTTTGCCCTGCATAGGTAAAAAACACCCCCAATGAAAAATAAATAACAGCCTCGGATGAGAGACTTCCCTTCTGATGACGACCATGGCAAACGAAGTAAGGACTACGAATTGAGGGCATGCACCTGGAATAGCCGGTCCCTTAATTGGGAAGGTGCCGCTGCCCAGCTGGTTGATGTCCTCGTGAAAATAAAGGCTGACATCACCGCCGTCCAAGAAATGCGATGGACGGAACAAAGACAAAGACAAGTAGGTCCTTGTGGCATTTACTACAGTGGCCATATAAAGGAGCGTAAGTTTGGTGTGTGGTTCGTGGTGGGAGAGAGACTCCGTCACCGAGTACTATCATTCACTCCGGAGAATGAACGTCTAGCCACAATCCGCATCAAAGCGTGGTTCTTCAGCATATCGCTGATTTGCGCCCACGCCCCGGAGGAAGAGAAGGACGATGTGACCAAAGATGCCTTCTGTGAGCGCTTGGAGCACACCTATGAGCGCTGCCCCCGCCACGATATCAAAATCGTGCTTGGCGACTTTAACGCCAGGGTGGACAAAGTAGATATCTTTGGTACGACGGTCGGTAAATTCAGCCTCCACGAGGAAACATCCCCAAAGGGGTTGAGGCTGATCGACTTCGCCGGGGCCCGAAATATGGTTATCTGTAGTACTAGATTTCAGCATAAGAAAATACATCAAGCTACCTGGCTGTCTCCGGATCGATAAGCGCCCCGTTAGCACTCTACGCTAGTCTACGTCGCTAAGATCAACACCCATTCTGTGCGTATATCAACATACGTTTTTTCCGCCACCGATCTCGCGCGCTGTAATTACCTTATAAACCGAAGGAGAATCAGACATTGGTGGAATGCCTATCGATATATCATTTCATTCCCTCGGAACCGTTTTATATATACAATCATTTTAATTGGAATGATAATAACTTTATAAAAATAAAATATTCTTTATTCTTTCCGAAATAAATCGCATTTTAAGTTATACATAAATGAAACTTAAGGGGGACTTCTAGTCTAGAAATTAAAAAAAAAAATTGAAATTTTTATTTATATGTTCAAAGTCTAACTATTCAAGAATATGTGTACAAGAGGATTTTTCAGAATTCAAATTATTTTTGGAGATATAGGCATTTTTCTGACCCGGCATCCAAACTAGTTCAGCCGGAACTCGAAACTTTAAACGCGTTTTTCTCAAAACTGACTTTTTCGGAACGATACCCACGATTTCTCAGGTTATAATGGACCGACTTGTTTGAAATTTTTATAGAGTCTTTTTTATAGGCTTGTGTGTGGTTGGAACTAGCCCCATCCCCAAATTTTTATTTCTATTATTTTTAAAAAATTCGAAAATATCAGAAAAAGTGATCCAGAAAACATTTTTTTTCCACATTTCTGTAGTTCCGGCCATTGCGACATTATTTAAGGGTAATAATCGTTTTTTCTTTTTGGTTTCAGATAACTAGGAGGGTTGAAATCATGGGTATGGTCACGTGGAAATTTTTAGAGACCCTCACTTCGTCAGCTCAGAATTTTTAAATTTTTAAATTTTTTTACTTTTCTTAGTTTTTAATTTTGTTCTCTACTCTTCTAAAATTAACAAATAACTGATAAAAAAAAATGGATGTTAAAAATATTAATTACCTTTTTTTAACGACACTTTAAAAATTACCTGAAATTCATGCTTCTAGACTAGAATACCCCCTTAACGCGAGTGTAAGAGCTTTATTAATAATCTAAATAGTAGTGAGTGTTTTTACGAATTGGGCATCAAATTAGTCAATATAATAAAAACAAAAATGTAATGATTGGAAGTCTAAAAACTGGTTTATTTCTATCTTAATTGCAATTAGTTTTTTATAAACCAGTTAAGAACTAGTTCCTTGGCGGAAAATTAAAGCAAAAGTACAAAATAGTTATTCTAATCATAGTCTAAAAATGTATTTATTTTCAAATCAATTGCAACTAATGTTTTATTTCCTTATTTAACATTTCACAACTATTTACTAAGAAATCCAATTTACATTAGGTTTCAAATTAACATATTTTTGTTTCTATTTTAGTTCTAAGTCATTTACACAATCAATTTAAGTTGTAAATTGTGTTCGATAAATTTTTTTGTTATAAGCTACCTCTCACTCTCTCTCCTTCTCATACTTTCACTGTTTCAGTCCACACACATGTACTCACATCGCATCTCTCATATGGGAACTTATTTGTACACAGGTATCAGCTTGAGGGGTGACATATCATTACTGTAATTATTGTAATCGAATACACGCAAAAACAACAACAACCATGTACATATACTCGTATGCTTTACGCAAACGCGTATCTATCCGCGCACATATACATTTATTATAGGCGTTATTCCCCGGCATATCGAAGATACCCTTGCCAGCAACATAATGTGCAACAACAACAAACGCATGTATTGGGTGAAAAACTAATTTTCTTAAACGCGATAAATGTTTGTACGTCGTTTCTACTAACAGTGTATTTGCAGCGAGAGGTCAAAGATCAAAGTGTCGTTACCTTAAAGTTAATGACAAGCAAAATCAATTTAACTGCGCTTCTTCCTTTCCACTCTCATTGGGCGAATGCAACATTTTACACTAATTTGCTGTAATTAAACGATTGCTTTTGAGGTAAGTGTGTTTAATAACTTTCAATCAATATAAATGAACTATTATTGAGTATGTGAGAATTGTCAGTAGAAAAACCCTGCAATTTCAGCCGAATGCATTAAGATTGCAAAAATCAATTTTTGTGGGGAATTCCGTGAGACATGTGTTTGTCGAGATACTTTCCTCAATTATTTTGTTTATGAGAGACCAGTAACGAATCAAAATATTTAACAAACTATCAAATGTTTTAAAGGAACTTTCGTAAAATTAAATTTTTTTTTGTTTTTTTTTTTAAGTTTATGTAAATTTTCGAAAAATTTGTTAAAGCTTTCACCGAAGATTTTTCAAAATCTTTTTAATAGCAACTTTTAAAAATTTTGTTGTAACAATTTTAACAAAAGCCTTTAAAAAGCCCAATTTTTTAATCGATATTGAGACAAAAGTTTTCATAAACACTCTCGGAAATACTTTAAAAGAGAGGAGTATGTGGCAGGCAAAAGCTTCCAAAAAGCTTTCACCACGACTTGTTAAAAAGCTTCTACTATAACTATCTAAACAGTGTTCAAATATTTTTCACAAATGTTTTCAGAAAGCTTTCTCAAAGATCTTGTACAAAAATCTTAAACAAAATGTTTAAATATTTTTCACAACAGCCTTTGAACATTCCCGAAACGTTTTCACAAAAGCATTCAAAAATCTTTCCAAAACACTTGCGGAAGGAAAATTTACTTCAAAAGCTTTGAAAAAGGTATCACACAAGCTTGTGTGGCTTCTACGGTAACTTTACAAACAGTTATCAGACAAGTGGTCAAGTATTAAAAAAAAAAATCAACAGAATTGTTTCCAAAGTTCTCAAAAATCTTTCACACGCCTTTCACAAAATCTTCCAAAAATTGCATAGCGTATTTAAACTCAGAACTTGCAGTAAAACTCCTTAGAACAAAGAAAATTACTCTCCCAGAGTATATTTTGAAATATTCTCGAAAATTATGATAGATTTCCTCTAAAAATATTTCTTAATGCTTAGCAATGATGACTTCTTTCATTTATTTTCTTATTGCCACCAAACAATATTTAATGACTGCATTGAAATAGGAAGTCTGGCTTCAGCAATAATAAAAAGCGCCTTAATTATAGCAACAGCTGACGTTGCAAACTATAATTGCTGGGAAACTAAATTCAGCGACTAACAGATGCTTTATTTGTCGGCAGGCTACAGGTCAATACCTTCCACGCCAAACGCTCTTTACAACCCTTCCTTATTACCCCAACACATTGCACAATTTCGTGTAGACGTTTTAGCCAATTGAAGTTCCAAGGACTGCCGAGTGTCGGTGAAATAAAAGTGTCAGTGTCGTAAAGCGAAATTTATGTCTTAGCGACAATTGCACGAATACTAACATATAGTACTATATACACACAGGGTCTAATTAACAGGTGTATAGATAAACGTGCACTGCCACTTTGCAGAAATTTTTAACCCAAGCCTAAGTGCCTCTGTATAGTATGCTATTCCACTATATAATATAGGTGAGGATTAAGCGAAGAAAAGTATGCTACACCATGCGTCACCTTGAGTGAACCAGCGAGTGCTTATTGCCATAAAATTATGTTGAAATTTAATTACAAAGGCAACAACAAAAATTAAACTAGAAATATGTACTTGTGTATAACGGGTGATTTTTTTGAGGTTAGGATTTTCATGCAGTAGTATTTGACAGATCACGTGGGATGTCAGACATGGTGTCAAAGAGAAAGATGCTCAGTATGCTTTGACATTTCATCATGAATAGACTTACTAACGAGCAACGCTTGCAAATCATTGAATTTTATTACCAAAATCAGTGTTCGGTTCGAAATGTGTTTCGCGTCCGTGTCCGATGAGCGATGAGGCTCATTTCTGGTTGAATGGCTACGTAAATAAGCAAAATTGCCGCATTTGGGGTGAAGAGCAACCAGAAGCCGTTCAAGAACTGCCCATGCATCCCGAAAAATGCACTGTTTGGTGTGGTTTGTACGCTGGTGGAATCATTGGACCGTATTTTTTCAAAGATGCTGTTGGACGCAACGTTACGGTGAATGGCGATCGCTATCGTTCGATGCTAACAAACTTTTTGTTGCCAAAAATGGAAGAACTGAACTTGGTTGACATGTGGTTTCAACAAGATGGCGCTACATGCCACACAGCTCGCGATTCTATGGCCATTTTGAGGGAAAACTTCGGACAACAATTCATCTCAAGAAATGGACCCGTAAGTTGGCCACCAAGATCATGCGATTTAACGCCTTTAGACTACAGTGGAGTCTGGATATAGTGAACTAATTTCTGCAAGGCCTGTTCGCAGTATCGAGGTTGTTCACTATATTAAGGTTAACATTTTTTTTTAACTTGGTTTATTAGCTATAAATTCATGTTTGTTTATGTAAACAAAACAGGTTATATGTATAAAGTAATTTTTTGAAAAATACATACATATTATTGAAAGAATTTACGAATAGATGTTTGCTTTTTGATTTCGGAAATTGACTTGTGGACCGCTTTTTCGCGTAGACTTTTCAGTACTAGTATGCCAGCATAGTCAGTGGTGTTAGCTTCAGCCCATGCGATAGCTATATTGAAGCTTTTAATGGCTTCAGTAGCTTTTATTGAATTTCCGATCTGTCCTTCGCCTTGGCTGTCATCACCAGATTCTTCAGTATCCATGGCATAATTATCTAAATCAATTTCTTCGTCAACTTAGATTGAATTCCACTTCTCAATATCTTGTTCAGTGTAGATTTCCTAAAACAAATAATGTTCACATAAAAACTTAATAATTACCTCCGGTAATGCAACTTGCAGCAGACCATGTATATCATGAACTTCTTTCCATTTTTCCTGCAATATTTTTTGACGAAGTAAGCTCAAAGGAATATCATCGTATTCATCCTCGCTTTCATTTGCTTCTGTAGTATTTAAGCATTCTAATAAAGGCTTCCATCATTTTACTATTACATTTGCCTGCAGCTGATTCCAGGCAAGCATTAAAAATGATACAGCATCCTTTAAAGATAAATGTTTTAGAAATTGTGTGATGTCATCCTTTCCTACAGCTAAAAGCAGGAAATGCTTTTTGTAATACAGCTTAGTTAAGCGAATCACATTTTGATCCATAGGCTGAATTAAAGGCGTTACATTTGGAGGCATATCACGAAATGGATCCATCAGCAGCTTTAAGTTCATCTTCTGGAGGATGGCAAGGGGCGTTATCAAGCAAAAGGATAACTTTGGCTGGTAATCCTTTCTGTAGTAAATACTTATGAACCTAATATCAATTAAAAACGAATAAATACTCTGCAAAAATGTCAGGAGTTGCATTATAAATGTACCTGAGGGACGAAGCAATGGTGAAACCATTCTTTGAAAATGTTGGCAGTCATCCATGCATTCTTAGAGTTCCGATAGTCTACCGGGATGTCATAAGCCTTAAAAGAGCGCGGCTTCTTGGCATGCCCAATTATTAACGGTTTGACTTTATGCTGACCAGTTGCATTTGTACATGCAAGAAAAGTAATTCTGGCCTTTTCTGCTCTTCTTCCCGGAGCTGTTTTTTCTGTTTGACTGACATACGTTCTATCAGGAAACATTTTCCAAAACAAGCCGGTCTCGTCTGCGTTATATCCTCGCAAAGCTTCAATTCGTAAATAATGTTTCTGAGTTTATGCTTAAAGCGATCAGTTGCCTGTATATCCGATGAAAGTTTCTCGCCACACACTTTTAAAAGTCGGATTCCAAAGCGAGTTTTAAATCCAGATAACCATCCGGGGCTTGCATGAAAGCTACCTTCTTTTTCCTTAAAGTCAGCGTGCAGCTTCATTGCTTTTTTCATAATCATTTCCCCAGTAACTGGACAATTTTTGTTTCGTTGAGCTATAAACCACTTGTATAACATCTTCTCCATGCGGGGATACTCGCCTTTTCGAAGAGTCTTCGGCTTAGATGCTCCGATTGCCTGGTGGGAAATAAAACTACGAGCATTTTTTTATTCCCGAAACTGTTGATTTGGCCACACCATAAATCTTTGCTAAGGATGAAACACTAGCACCTTTCTCGAGTTTTTGAGCAATTTCAAGTTTTTGCTTTAATGGAAGGAATTTCCTCACAGGCATGATAACACTTAATTTATTAGCACATAAACACTTTTAAAAATACATACAACAGTACACATTCACTCAGAAGCGCTTTGCACCCGACAAGAGACAAATGAAGACTGCCACCAGTAAAAAACATAAAATGAGCAATTTCGGGGAATACCCGCCTTTATTTCTGTTTAAGTTTTTTTAACAGTTTATTCTTGCCGTTGCGCTTAAAACTCTGTTCACTATTTCGAGTTTTCGATAGTTCACTATTTAGAGTACTCAATGTAAATTTTTAGGGGTTCACTATATCGAGGTGTTCATTATACCGGGGGTTCACTATACACAGACTCCACTGTATTTTTTGTGGGGCTACGTCAAGTCTAAAGTCTACAGAAATAAGCCAGCAACTATTCCAGCTTTTGAAGACAACATTTCCGAAGAAATTCGGGCTATTCCGGCCGAAATGCTCGAAAAAGTTGCCCAAAATTGGACTTTCCGAATGGACCACCTAAGACGCAGCCGCGGTCAACATTTAAATGAAATTATCTTCAAAAAGTAAATGTCATGAACCAATCTAACGTTTCAAATAAAGAACCGATGAGATTTTGCAAATTTTATGCGTTTTTTTTTTAAAAAAAGTTATCAAGCTCTTAAAAAATCACCCTTTATTTGTATGTTGTATTTACCATATTTGTGTATATGTATAGTATGTGTACAAAACTACTGCGCTTTGTGACCCTCTAACCGAAGCGAACTTTTATAATTTTTCAGCGTACTCGTCCAGCTTTATTAGACATCCTTTGCGCTAATAAATTTCCTCTGTTTTTAATACATACTGCAGCTACTTCTATGTCTTTATGTATATGCGAACAGTTCCAGATTCCTCTCCACATACGCCCCCCGTCCTGTGATCTTCTTAAGTCCACTTTGCCGCCTTTCAATCCTCACTTCGCTTTTATGTGACTTGCAGGTATTCCCACTTTCATTAAGATTCTCCCCTTTTCTCAGTAACCTATCCTTCTTCTATGCCTAGGCCGCTTGCTGTCACACAATTAAAATTATCGGTGTGTTATAGTGACAGCCATGAAATAATATATGTTGTAGTGTCACTTTCACATTTACTCAAATGCCCTTTAACCAGTGAAAAGAAAATACAAACAAAAAGGCAGCATAGCATTATTACGTCAGAGATAATAAGCAGGCGGCGCGTAGCTCATCGTGGCGGCCGTAAATTATTATTTATCTAATAGTGTTGAGCACTTTTTGCATTTGCTTTTGTGTTTAAGTAAAAAACAAATAATTAATTGTTCTGCATGTATTTGCAATTATTTAGGCGCCTGAATGTAGGCTACATTAATTGGTATTAACGGCAAATAACATACTGAAAGTTTACTACATATATATTTTTTAAACATTTTTAAACAACTGCTGCCTTTTAGTTATCATTGCATTGCATAATTGTGTGAAAGAAATTTTTGTTTTTTCGTAATATGGGATATACTCTCATTACAATTTCCTGCTTCAAATATTGGATACACTCTATATATTACATTTTTAATTTACAGACCTATCAGCGTATCTTACGCGTAAAAATTTTGTACCAACGCATACTTTTCGGCGTCACCACTACGTATACGTAATACATCTTATAGAGAAAACGAACTGACACTGACTGGTTATTCAGTGCAACACTATGTTCGGACCGACATTGAAAACATGTTTTCGTGGGAAAAACTGGTTTTCGCACGAAAACTTGTGTTTTCGTCCATGTAAAATCTGTCAAACGAAAACACAGGTTTCTCTGAAAACTACTTGAGAACTTACATTCCACTCATTATAATCGGTGCCTGCTCTAGTTTAATCGATTTTTTTGGAAGACATATTTTGCCGGCCCTAAATTGTCACTTGATATTTGTTTACATTCCATATACAAATACAGCTGCTCACTGTTAAGGGGATTCTCTTGTTCTTGCAAAACCCTTGCACGGTGCACCAATTGCAGAATTTTCTTCTTGGTGCAACGGCACAACAAACACTCGCAAAAATTTATTTGCAATGGCTGTAAAATACGTCAGACCAAAACACATGTTTATTTTCGTGCCGTCATATATCACTAGATTCTGTAATGGGTGCTCTCTTATCCTTGCATTTTTTGGTATAGGACTTTTGCATTTTGTGTCATCTTGCAAGAGCAAGAGAATCCCCGTATTGATAGTTATCAGTGAAAACTCATCGAAAACACACATTGTCGGTCCGAACGACTTACATTCCACAACATACAAATGTGTTTTCAAAATGCTTTCAATGTCGGTCCGAACATAGTATAAACGTCATAAAACTGCCGAAAAATTCACCACTGCGGACTGACTGCGTATGAGTAACCTGAGTCACAGTGTTCTCAGCAGTACTTTTATTGCAAATATCGTACATCCGCCGGAAAATTGTATTGGTCCAAATTTGATTAAGATGTCTTCTTAAGGCTTCTAAAATTCTGGATCGCATCTTTCACAAATGATTCTATTTTTCAGCTGAATATGGACCTAATTTGTACTATGCTTTTCCAACAAAAGTTAACCTTTTCAAAGTAGTCGAAATCGATTTTTTTAGAGGAAAACAAAGCCATTTATTCTCTTATATAAGCTAGTATCACTTTTATTACTTTGAAAGCATCTGAATATTTAACAAATGAAAAAAAAAATATTTCCTGGCAGTTACTTTGATTAACTGTTCAGCCAAAGCGCACTTCGAGCTGAGGGAATGGCAAAAATATATGTAAATTTTAAATAATACACTTTTGAATTGAATTTTATGCACAATAAAGCAAAGAGTCTAATAGTCCATGAGAAGAGTAATAGAGTAGCATGTATGCCAGGGATAAAATATACAGTGGCGAGCAAAATTGAGTGCATGTTCGCGACGCAGACTTTCGTCACCCATAAAATCATAATCACACAAACAAATTCAAAAATCTTTTTTGTATTATTTTATTATTTAATTCTTAATAAATTCTAAGCAAAAACAATGATGATAGAGATGAATTCGAAGAGACTTAAAGTAAAAACGAAAAATAACCGCATAAACTCAATTTTGCACGTTGGCGCTTCTCCACCTATTTTCGCTCTCTTCTCAGCATAAATCGGCAAGATTCACCGTTATAATTGTTTTCGCTTTATTTTTGATGTTCGTAGCGCAGATTAACACGTGTTTCGGACTAAGAAAAGTTTTTTTGAATTAACTTGTAATTATAAATAATTTTTTAGAAATTTGCGAGCATAAAAATGAAAAAATTATCTGGAGCACTTGAAAATAATGTTGTAAACTTGACCGAGAATGGTTGTACTTCACGTGCAATTTCCAAGAGGCTTGGTATAAGCCAATCGGCGGTAATCGCAGTTCAAAAGAGACGGAATGTGACACCCAAAGCGCAAGTCGCAGGCCGTAAAAAATTATTGAAGGAGTCAGATGCTCGACTAATGATGTCTGAGATGAGAAGAAACAAGCTTCTAACACCAAAAGGTGCTGCTCTGGCTATTAACAAAAATATTAGCGAATGGACTGCCAGAAGAGCGCTGCGAGACATCGGATATATTTCGAGTGTAAAAAAAAACAAACCTGCATTATCCGACAAAAATGTTAAAGCGCGATTGAAATTTGCAAGGGCACACAAAAATTGGACTGTTGACGATTGGAAACGTGTTGTCTGGTCTGACGAGTCAAAATTTAACCGTTTTCAGTCTGACGGAAAACAATACTGCTGGCGTAGACCCGGAGAACGAATCCAGAGACACCATGTAAAACAAACTGTCAGACATGGTGGTGGAAATATTATGGTTTGGTGATGCTTCACATGGTGGCATGTTGGCCCTCTGCACTTAATAGACGGTATTATGCGAAAAGAGGACTACCTCCAAATTTTGCAAACCAATCTTCCCAATTTTATTGAAAAATGTGCTTATCTTGAAAGAGAAATTATTTTTCAACAAGATGGGGATCCGAAGCACACTGCCAAAATTGTTAAAGAATGGATTGGAAAGCAAAATTTTAAATTGATGGAGTGGCCAGCACAAAGTCCCGACCTCAATCCGATTGAAAATCTTTGGTCAATCGTGAAAAGACGGCTCGGGCAGTACGAAGCAGCTCCATCAAACATTGGCAACCTTTGGGAGCGTGTTGAAGCAGAATGGAGTCGTATTCCTAAGGACAAATTTGAAAATTTGGTAGAGAGCATGCCAGATCGCGTACAGGAAGTCATTTCAAATAAAGGTCTTTGGACGAAATATTAATTATATTTAAATAATTAAAACTTTTTGAAACGTGCAAAATTGAGTTTATGCGGTTATTTTTCGTTTTTACTTTAAGTCTCTTCGAATTCATCTCTATCATCATTGTTTTTGCTTAGAATTCATTAAGAATTAAACAATAAAAGTAATACAAAACCGATTTTTGGATTTGCTTGTGTGATTATAATTTTATGGGTGACGAAAGTCTGCGTCGTGTACATGCACTCAATTTTGCTCGCCACTGTACATAAAAAATGCAAATACAAGTGAACTCACTAATAATTATATGAAACCAATTCAAAAATGTGACTTATAAAATACAAATGCATTTGATGTTCAGCGATAACGGTAAATACATTTTAAGTAAAAAGACATTTTGGGCAACGGCGGTACATCTCAGTAGGCAACGTCATCAACTGTAATTTTCAATATGATTGTGAGAAGATTCATTGCTAAAATATGTGATGCAGTTATAGATGGCACTGGATGGTTGTAAGCTACTAGAGAGAAATGAGTGTAGTGTTATAGTGTACAAATTACCTAACTTGCCAACAAATAAAAATAACCCACGCGTGATCTTTGCCTACAAAAGTTTTCCAAAAACAATTGATCCGTTCTCGAGTTTCTGAAGACAAATGCTGAATATTCTCGTATTGCAAAATTATTTATTTGTTTAAAGAATACAAACTTTATGCACACAGTAGTAGTATAGCGCCTATGTTCGAATAGTACACATATCGAAATATATTTCAAGTTAACTATATTACTAGCTGCTCAAGAGCTATTTACTCTCTGACCTGTAAATATAAGCTGACTAAAGAATGTCAAGAAAAAAGTCGACCCGTTATTGAGTTTCTGAAGACAAATGCTCAATATACTCGTTTTAATAATGTTTATATATACTTTGTTGCAATATGATATATAATAGAAGTTACTTTTATATATCAGAAAAGTAACTTAAAGTGAGAGAAGTATAGATTAATTGGAACTCTCGAACCATTTTATATTTATATTAAAAAAAAAAAAAAATATTTATTAATAAATTAAAAAATTTTTGTATCCAGTATTAATCTAACGCCTGCTCTAGAAAAATCTTTAATCGGACATATCCGTCAGAGCTCCGATCATATTGATATATTTCATCTCAACACCAAAGGGAACTTAATAATTAACTATTACAACGCTATCTACTCCTATTTTAAAAATATAAACCACTCAAACATCCCATACACAAAATCTCACCAAAATTTATCGAGTCGTTCTCGAGTTTCTGGAGGGTATGTTATTGGCACTATCATCATTCTTATAGTCTATATCATATTTTTGATCGAAATATAATTTAATTTAACGCCAAATATAACAAACTTACTTACCACTAAATTGCTATCTATTCTCTACTTTAGAATAATAAACCACGTTGGATTACACACACATAATCTAATTCTCATCCATCATCCATATTACTTGTATGTCTATGCAATATATATAAAGATTTATAGTACTTCTTATTTTTCTAATAGATATATTTATACTCAATATTCTCTGTTTATGAATGATTTATTGCTCATTATTGGTACTATCATCTCCATTACAGTCTATGTATATTTTTTGGGCAGATAAAAGGTTTTATAGAACTTGTTAATTTTTCTTAAAAAATTTAAATAGTTCTTGAGAAGAAATAAAGAGGATTTCTCTTAAAATCGTATTACTTTTTTAGAGGGCCTTTTGGCAAAACATTGTTAGAGATATTTTGAGTAGCACTCATGTAATTTTTTTCATACACACACAGTTTTGATCAAAAATTCATTCTAATAATTATTTATATTTCATCTTCTTATCTTCATAAATCTTATTTATTTTATATATGTAATCATACTGTCTCATATTAACAATGCTTTAATAATTTTATTACTATTAATTTCCACTTACATTACTTTGCTTTCTTTTATCGTCGCCAACACATTTATTAATATTGTAGTTCATCGAAAACTACATATCGCTCATTTGCTGCAAGACCGGCATAAGTCAAAAAAATCGATTTTCCAGAAAACGCGTTCAAAGTTTTCAACTTACTCCAACCTTATACGGAAAACAGGAAATATATTCTCTTCTCAAGCGGGGCATGTAAGAGGTATTCATATGAATTTTTCACTCAACATGAAGTATGATATAACGAACAATTCTGCAGCATTAACTCAAAAATCACGTTTTTTGATTTATGCCGGTCTTGCAGCAAATGAGCGATATGTAAGGGTATGTGTGTAATTTCGAATATTTTTGCGTGGTTTGGAAAGTCAATTTAAACAAAACTTTTTGCGCAATAAAAAGAAGAGACACACTCTCAAATAGCTTTGTAGTTATAAATACATTTTACAAAAATTACTTAACAAAAAATAAATAAAATATAATACAGCACAAACAGCGTTAAAATTAAGACGTAATTTCAATTATTCAAGATACTTCTAATTATAAATCAATTTCTCCTTCCGAAATAATATCTCACGCCCGCAAATGGCGACTTCCCAAAAAGAAAGTCGATGTTCGTTAAAAAACATTTTACTTTAGAGTGGCTTAAAAATCTCAATTACTATCAAAATGAGGATGAACCGACTGCGACTCGTAGGTCGGTATAAATGTCAGTGAGTCTCCTTCTTCTCAGACATGGTCAGAAGTAGAGCTCCCCTGACCATATATCCAAGTGTAAGAACTCTTATTGCTAAAGACCGCATCACACCTTCTTTCCCCGATTTCCTCGAAGAATATTTGCTACTCTCACGACCAATTGTGCCATCAGATGGACATCGTCATCAGCAACGAATTGAACAAGTTACAAAGCAGCAGACACTTCTAAAAATTTAGTTCACATACAGGGTAGGAAGATAGTCTACGAAATTAAGTGAAATGCAAGTTTGTTTAAAATAACAATAAAAAACAAGTACGAAGAGCTTAGTTCAGGTGTAACCGAAAGTTTTTTACTCTTGCAACTTGCAAGAATCAAGGAGGAAAATACTATAAGGCGCAAAACGTCAACCAGAGCATCGGACCGACATAGTACACCTAGGACAAAGGTTTGGTAGAAAAACAAAAATTATTAAACATATTTAAAATATACGAGTTTGGAGTAATATCGACCCGCTTTTGTCTATTTTTGCCAATACTACATACTATAAATATGTCACATAATAATAAAATGTTCCCAGGGTTTCATTAAGTTTCGTCACAAACAATCACCTATCATATGTTGTAAAGCCACCCGTATGCTATATGTATGCTCTCTTTGTTATCAGTAAAACACGCTCTCTCATTTTTATTGAGATAACTCATATGTTGGCCGATATATGAAGTATAAAGTCGCCTGGAAGTTCGAAAATCGTTGAGTTATGTAAATATGAGCTAAGGAATTGTGAATTATTAGTGCCAAGTTTTATCTCGTTACGTCAACTGGGCCTGGATTTATATACTAAAAAGTCAGTCAAACGTAATTTGAAGTAGTGTAATATGGGAAGTAGGCGAAGTTGTAGTTTGATTTCGCGCTGTGCCATAACAATGGTAGAATTCGGTGGACCAGACCAACCATTTTGAAGATTTTCCTTACTAACATCGAAAGCAAATTCGCAAGTATATATAACCTCTAAAACTCAACTTTACTAAAAAACCAGGAATCATACAACTGAACAATTGGCACATACTACAATTTTATTAAAAAACTTACCAAGGAAAACACATATCAACTGAACAAGTGAAATACCATACGACCGAGCTGCAGCAGTGAAACAGCAGGAAAATATCTGTGGACTTTTGGAAAACCCGCTTAAGTCGAGATAAGTAAATTATCCAATTTATCATAAAAGCACATTTTCATAACGGTCATTTCTGTCTTATCGGCGTAGCGCGATTAGCGACGGAGATATGAATTTTGAAAAAGCATCTTAAGTCGATATTTTTTCCTAGTGTATTTGCGAAAACAACTTAAGTCAGATAAGATAGAAAAGAAAAAAAACATTCTAAATAAACTTCTAACTATCGTTTAGAAAACCATCTTAAGTCAACTTGATGTGACGCTTTTTTTTATTTTGCTTTTGGAAAAAGAACTTAACTCGGTGTAAGTGCTTTTTCCTCGGGCAGAACTTGAAATAATACCAATTTAAAAGGAGTTCAGTTCATTTTAGAAATTATTTTATGATCAACTCTCGCCGTGTTAACACGTCTTCTGTCCTGCTAAGAGCATTTTCTGAAATTTTCCGAACAGAAAGGCTAAGTCTGCGGGTATTTTAATTGAACTTAGGTGTTTTTTTAAATGCAAATATAACAAAAAGTTTGCCAGATAAGTTGTTTTTACAATGAAAAGGGGACAGATCCTTGCAAATATGGCAAGAAAATTGTCAAACAAAGACACAGAGATATTAAAATCCAATTCAACAGAGACAACCTCTGAAAGTTTAGTGGTAGATCAGCAAATGCGAGTTACGGACTGTGATTTAACCCCACTTTCCTTTGAAGTTAGCACATCACGTGTTCGTTCTGAGTCGCAACAACGCAAGGTTTCTGATGAATTTACAAGTCAAAGCGAGTCTAAAGAAGACGTCTTTCATGAAACGGATTTTTCAGACTCAGATTTTGTACCTTCAAGTGAAAATTCTGAGCTGAATGCCACCACTGAAAGCATACAAATTATGGCAAATGTATTAGAAGCGAACATCAATAATTTTGTCTCACCTGGTGTGAATGAGGCCGGGCTTTTTTCTACTCCTAATAAATCACCAAAACAAACTAAAAAGCCAGGTAGAAATTTAAACAAGGAATACAAAAAGTCTAGAAAAAACTGCAGTGATTACACAAATATACGAGTTCTGGGGGAATGTAGAATGAAATGCAAAACAAAAATTAGCTTCGAAGAACAAACCATCCTCTTTAAAAGTTATTGGAATAGGGACTATAACTCACGTCGGCAAATACTATCAAGCCTAATTGACGTTCAGCACAAAAAAAACTGCCACCTTAGATAACCCGACCAAAAGAGAGTACGTTTTTATTTACCATTTCGAAACTAATTCCGAAAATACAAAAGTTTGTTTCCTTCAATTGTATGGCGAAACAGAAAAGAGAATCAAAACTATTTGTATAATACGGCGGAGTCCCTCCTAATGACCGCCGGGGATGGAGTGCTCCAAGCAACAAGCTTACGGTTGAGAAGCTTAACGAAGTTTTGAACTTTATAAACTCTATACCAAAATATCAAAGCCATTACAGTCGGCGTCATACTACCAAGATCTATTTCCAACGAGAACTTAATCAGGCAACACTCTATAGATTGTATAAAGAAAATATTTCTAATCCGGTGTCAGAATCAAAATTTCAAGAAATATTTAAAACTTTAGACATTAAATTAAAAAAACCCCAGCTTGATTTATGTACCCAAAGCGAAACATTGAAAGAAAAAATTAAAAACACTGAGAATATGGAGGAAAAAACTGGGATTACTTTACAATTAAAAAACCACCATGATGCTGCTGATTTCGCATATGACTGTAAGAAAAGGGACAAAGAACTCTCCCGTCAAGATAAGTCTGTGAAAATGTTTTCTTTCGACCAGCAGCAGTGTCTGCCAACGCCTTATTTGAAAACTTCAATGTTTTTTTATAAACGTCCCATGTGGACCTTCAACTGAACTATTCATGATGGTGCCACCAACAAGGCCAACTGCTACATTTGGCATCAAGCTATTGCGAAGCGCGGAGCTAATGACATCGGCTCTTGCATTTATAAGTGCCTCGCAAGCTTATCTAATGACGTAAAGCATGCCATTTTATACATGCACTGGTCAAAATCGTAACTCGTATATTTGTGCTATGTTTGCAAAGGTGTTGGAAGATCATCCCACAATTGAAACAATTGATCACAAGTTTCTGGTTGTTGGTCATACTCATCTAGAATGTGATACAGTTCACGCACAGATAGAAAAGAAAAAAAAAATACACTTCTGTTTCTACTCAACATCCCCATGACTGGTCAAATTTAATTGCTGCTACAAACAAAAAGTATATTACTCAGGAGATGAAGAAATATACCTGGAGAAACAATAACACCGAAGGTTAGTATTTTACTTATAAGTAATAGTATTAATATTAGTATTTTGCTTATTTCTTATTTAAAAATTATTATTTCTTACAATTTTTTAGGTGAAAAGTTTGAGTGGAAGTTTGTAAGGTGGTTGCGGTATGTGAAAAAGGAGCCTGGACTGATACGCTACAAATATTCTCTTGGCTTGGACGATCCATTTAAGGAATTAAACATAAAAGCACGGCGTAAAAGAGATCAAAACTATGAGCTTGCAAAATTTTATACGTGTCCTCTCCCTATTTCTGCAAACAAAAAACGCAATTTGCTAGATATGTTGCCGTTGCACAGTGGTCGGTCTTGTATGGAATCAGCGGCCAAAAATACTTCCACTGCCTATATACAAGTGAAACTTTTGCCAAAGCTTTTTAAAATCTCCCTCTCCCGTTTCCCATGAACGAAAAATATTCAACTAAATTAAAAACTGGTTTTAACAAAATTGATTTACTTTTGCATTACAATTTTCTTTGATTGGTAAAAAAAGGATCTGAGCTCAAAAGCAATCGGGAAAAAAGAAAGTCCTGATTTGTAGCGATCCGTTAGTTCTTTCGTGTATGATGGAGTCGATACATCTTAACGTTCTTATTGCTTGACTCAGCAGATTCTTATGAGAGCTCTCCAATTGAAACTGGTGCATATTGAATAACATCGGGAATTTGAAGTTAATTCCTGTGCGCAAATCTAGTGCATTTATGGTTTATTTAACTGACTCCTTTTGAAATTCAAATTGAATTCGAATAGGACGGCAATAGCGGGTGGACGAAGGTCGACAGTTTTTCCATATTTGTTTGTGCTCTTCATAATTTTGCGATTTTATTATCAGATATACAGGAACATATGTCGAGACCAATAAATTATTGTCTTCCAAATTATTATTTTCAAATTTCTGCTTATATTCGCTCTGACTAGAAATAACTAAAGGACTCATTCTGATCTTTAATTACATTTATGACGCAATGTGGACCAATATTTTTTTTTATTTCAACTTCAACATCATATTCTGAGACCTTTATTTGCTCAGGATAACTGTTTTTCCTTTAAAATGTTATCATAGCAGGGTAAAAAGTTAATATCAAGGTTTTCGTTAACGAAACTTCTAATATGTGTTCTTCGGTGATAAGTGATAATACTTCACATTTTCTAAACACCGAATTCAAAAATATAATATTATTTATATGCGTGAAAGTTTACACCGATATGATGTGCCTAAATAAAAGAACGTATAAAACAAACATTTGATAAAAGTGAGAAAATGATAAAACGAAAACCAAGCTGAAATATGTATATATGTATGTGTATGGTGAAAAAAAAACATAAGAAACAATAAAATATTCACGAATATACATACACGTTAATACGTAAATACAGAAATTTATGAAAAATAACACACAAAAAATCGCATGTCTGGTAGAATAACTTGAATAACAAAGAAAGTTGCAAAAAGTTGCAGCTGAAATCAATAGCATAGACTTAGAAAACATTAACTAATATAAACAAACTTGATTCATTTGAGGGCGAGACAGGGATCACAACTTTTTGCATACCTTAAATCGATGTATAAAGAAAAACATAGTACTAAAAAAGGCTCTTGTAGAACAATTGTTTTAAAATAATAAAACAACATATTATTACATAAAAACCCTTTTGTTATATAACACATACCTCTATTATCAATACTCATTTCGATTTATGGGGACTGAACACGATTTTATTTTACAATTTAATTTATTATAAGAGATAATTTTCAAGCTATTTTCACTGCACAGTCCGCGTGTTTCTATTGTCTCACTTCTCTCGCTTTTCGTAGCCCCTATGAATGCGATAGAGCAAAAATCTAATTACCCTTAGTTTTATTGGTGTTTTAAGAAATAGCTTTGATACAAACTGTGGTAAATTTAAAACTTTTGTTTTTTTATTTTTGGCCTATGAAATCGACCAGTGTGCGTTGGTCAACCCAGAGCAGCACAGTTTTTACCGAAATCTTAAAGTTGAAGGAGAATCCGTGGTTGAAATAGATTCAGATTTGGATAAAATTGAAGAAAATCTCTAAAAATTTAATTAATAAAATTCAAAAATATATATTTGTTTGTGTTCATATATGCATCTGTATTGAAGTGCCTATTTATTTTATTGTATTACTGATGCTAATTTTCTTTTATTGTTTAAAATTCTTTTGTTAAATGCAAATTATTTTAAATCTTTACTTATGAGTTTTCTATTGTAAATTACATAAAGAACTTGCATATTTTGTCTTTTATAAATAAAAATGAATTTTAGATTATCCACTTAAGTCTGGTTTGTGTCATTAAAATGTTTGAAAAAGGAACTTAGGTCGTAATAGGTTAAAAATTTTGTGAAATTTTTCGTCTCAGGTGATTTTTGTAAATGCTCTTACCTGACATATGCGGATATTTTTTTCTAAAATCAGTTTGGAAGAAGCACTTATTTCCTTTAAACTTGGTTTAAAATAAAACTGTTGCGGTTAGTCGAAGGTAGTTAACTGGAAAATCATAAGAAATCATGACCCTTTTATGTAATGGTCCTATTTCTTTTTAATATGTATTAACAAATGTTTTGTCAACAGTTAAATGTTTTATTTTCTCCACTCCACTCCAATTATCTTTTGCTGATTTTTTCCTTGGGCGTGTAATCTCAGTTATAATATCTTGTTTTGTGAAATAACCGAAAGTTATTTGTGTATTGCTGCATTTTTCGCAGCTGCGTCTGCTTTTTCATTACCGGATATCCCTGTGTGCCCCGGGATCCACATCAGTTTCAGTTTGTTTGGATATTTCAGAAGATTGTTGCGAATGGCGACTATTTCATTTTGTGTATTTTCCAGCGATTCTATGGCTTCAATGCAAGATTTGCTATCGGTGCATAGGATATACTTTCCCCTGATGTAATTTACATAAGTAACTGCTTCTAATAAAGCGACGACTTCGGCCGTATATGATGAACAGAAGCTTTGGTAGTAAACGTCTGGTGCAGTCGATCGTTCTGTCTGTTATAGTTGGCAGGGAAGTTTCAGCAAAGAGATTCTTTAGTGGTGTTGTTGGAAATGCTCTAATGCTTCTGCGCATGGCCACATGGTAAGGGGAGGAGAGTATTTTCATTGTAGAAACCGGGCAGTTGCCGAAGATAGGTAGAGCGTAGTCGATCTTGGAAATCACTAGAGCCTTGGCGACTTGATAAGCGTTAATGGATGAATTAAACTTTTTTTCGACATTAGATATTTGATTATATTTAGTCGCGTTAAGAGGCAATCCTTAATATGCTTACAATGGGCCTTAAAGCTATATTTAGAGTCTAGTACTAGCCCTAAGATATTGAGTTCATTTACCATACCAATATTAACCTTGTTAGAATAGGTTAGTAAACCTGAGCATGTTCGTTTTTTACAAATGTGTAATATTTTTGATTTTTCGTAAGAGATAGTAGTTCTTGATGATAGGGGCCATGTCGAAATTTCGGATAGGATATTCTCAAACAGTTGGGCTGTATTGGTGAGGTTTGCATTCTTTGTGTAGAAAATTACATCGTCAGCATAAAGCTGGTACTCGATGCCGCGATGGTTGTAAGTGAGTTGAGTAATCTCTTCGAAAGCTATTATAAAAAGGAAGGCGGATAATGGAGACCCTTGCGGGGTTCCGTTGTCAAGTGAAGCTATGGAGGATAGGAAACCATTTATTTTTACTTTGCATTGCCTGTGACTGAGGAAATTCTTGACAAATGTCTTGACTTTAGGGCCTAGTTTCCACTTATCTAATTGTCTCAGAACGATATGGGCACCAACACGGTCGAATGCTTTCTGAAAATCAATTGCTAAAATTGAGACATGGTTTTTAGAGGAAAGAGCGCTTGATATAAAGGCATCTAGGTGCAAAAGAGCCTCGATGGTGCCATAATTCTTTCTGTATGCGGTTTGGTTGGGGCTTATGAGTTTTCTTTTGTTGCCATACCACATCAGTCGGTTAACTATAACTTTTTCAAGAAGTTTTCCCAAACAGGGTAAGAGCGATATCGGCCTATAGTTGCTGACATCAAGCGCTGACTTATTGGGCTTCAGGATAGGAACTATACACGAAGTTTTCCAGGCATGAGGATAGCATCCGCTTTCAAATATATTATTATAGAGGTTGAGTAAACGATGCTTAGCCTGGATGGGCAAGTTTTGAATGATTGGATAGGTAATTTTGTCAAGACCAGGGGTTTTGCCTTTAACGGACGAAAGGGCGAATTCGAGTTCGGTTAGTAGAATTTCCGACTCTAGTTGCTTAGCGGGAGGCAATAAACGGTACAAAATAGGTGGTTCAATAATTCTTCGTTGAGATTTTAGGTTGCGGAACGTGTCTAAGAAGCTTGCATCAGAAGAAGAGAGTGACAGGAAAGAAGCAAAATGGTTGGTAATATCTACGAGAGCCGTTAATGGACCGCTTTGTGTTTGAATGTAGGAAAATAGAGGCTGTTTAGGAGATCCGGTTAGCATTTTGATATCATCCCATATTTTCTTTGGGCTAGTGCGGGGGTTTATGGTCTCAGTGAGTTCTTCAAACTTTTTCTTTTTATAATGTTTGGCAGAACGTCGGAATGACGCATTTGCTTTTTTGTATAGGAGCAGGTTTTCAGCTGAGCGTGTTCGCTTGTATTCATACCATAAATTCTGCTTGGTGAGCCGTAGTCTGGACAAGTCAGTGTTTCACCAAGGAATATTTTTCCTACTTTTGTTGGGAAGCGTTCGAGGGATGGAAAAGTGAGAAGCGGTACGTATGATTCTCGAAATTTTAGCAGACTCTTGGTTCGAGTTGGAGGAAACTTGCGTGGTCTCACAAAGATTGTTGCATATTTGTCTGAACTTTTTCCAATCAGCCTCATCAGTTTTGAATTTAGATGTAAATTTAAATGTACTCGTATTTTGATTGTTGCGCGGATTTGTTTGTATGAATATTGGGAAGTGGTCGCTGCCAAACAAAGAATTTAGCACTTGCCATGTGCATTGGGGCGCTATATTAGTAGAGCAAAACGTGGCATCAATATTGGAGAAGGTGATGTGGGTGGAAAAATGAGTGGCGGATCCATCGTTAAGACAGATAATATTGGATGCAAGTAACGCATATTCAACTTTTTCGTCTCTTGAGTTTGTGTGCGTAGATCCCCATATTGTACTCCAGGCGTTTATATCTCCTCCTAAAATTAGTGGTTTATCTAATTGGTTTATCAATTGCAGAATAACAGAAGAAGCAAAATCTTGTGTGGGTGGAATGTAGATGCAAGCTGCTGCTAGTTTTGTTGGTGCATTAATTTCAATGGCAACTACTGAGAGATTAGACCGAACAGGTAGTACTTTGTGGGGTATGCTTCTGCTTATTAAAATAGAAGCGCCTTGTTTTTTTGTTGTTACGTGCGGGAGATTGTTAAAATAGCCTACGTAGGATTTTGGCGTGTGAGCAGGTTGATTATGTGGAATATGAGTTTCATTAAGGAAGATCATGGATGGAGTGTAAGAATTGATAAGAGTTTCTAGTTCGTGATAATTGTTGGCATAACCGTTCATATTCCATTGTATGATCGACAGCATACCGAAAAAAGTAAAGACAAGTAACAGAAAAGGGAGAAATATAAATAGCTAGTGACTGGGGAGGGAAAATTGAGTATTTTGGCAACTATGAGTACACTATGCTTGGCATAGCGTGTCTAGTCGCGTGAAGAAGAATGTTTAAGACTTTGGGCTATTAGCGAATTGCGCAATGTCATTTAGCTTAGCGCTTGCTAAGGTGGATTGCATTGCTTCGCTGAGCTAAGAGTTTAGAAAGGTGGGATGATTGGTATTAGTACTTTGGGGGATGGGGATAAAGCGGTAAGGCTTATTGCATTTGATTTTAATGAAGAGGTGGATGGTGTATCGATTGGTGGAGATATAGGAATGATGTTTACATTATTGTTTGTTGTTGTAGTTTTTTAGTGGGTATATTGATATTGTTGGTTGCTATGGGAGCAGGTCGCTTAGTAATTTCAGAGAATGATTGAAGAGGAGTGGGAGAGGGAGCTTGCGCTCTGTATTTCTTTGCTGCTTCGCGCATACTGCACTTTTCTTCCGTTTTTATTTTTAATATTTCATTCGCTTGTTGGAATTTTGGGCAACTAATTGAGGACGCGGGATGTTGACCTGAACAATTTGCGCACATTAATCTTGAGCATTTTTCTTCTTCATGCGGAGGGAAACTGCAATTAACGCATGATGGAAGATTTTTGCAACGCTTTAGTGTAGGGCTAAGCTTTTGGCAAGATTTGCAACGCATTGGGTAGGCGAAATATGGGCGAACAGAAATTTTCCTCCATGCAACATCTTTTTTTTCGGGAAGTTTGTAGCTTTCAAAGGTTAAAAGTAACGCACCTGTTGGTGTTAGAACTCCTTCAGTTTTTCTCTGAAATCTGTAAATGGATGTTACACCATATGCTTCTAAGCCTTCCACAATTTCGTTGTCTGGGACGTGATTGAGGAACGGAGCGAAAATTGTGCCTTTGACACTATTGAGTTGCTCATGGTATTTTGCCTCAATTTGGCAGATGCCTGAGAGGTTTTTGATGTTGATGAACTTTTCGGCAATTTTTTTATTTTTTGCAAGTAGCAAGAGACTTCCATCTCTCATCTCTGTGATTTTCACATCTTTACTTATGGCGTTAAGGGCTTTTTGTACCAAAAAACATGAAAAACGCCTCCAGGCTTGTTGTTGTCGCACGATTTTAATACAATGTACTTAGGATCGTCGATCTTTGTAATGTTTACAAGAGGGAGATCAGGAAACTCTTCAACAGATTTGTTGGCTTTTTTCCTTTTTGATTGTGGACTAGAGGAAAGCAGGGCAAACCTGTTTTCCCCTAGGTTAGTAGCCCCGGGGGGCATGTTGCACTTTTAGATTATTAGTCACTTGGTAGAGTATACCTTTGTTCGCACAAACAAAAGAAACACGTGGGATAGCGCGCAAAAAAAGAATAATTAAAGATAACTGCACTGAAGCGGGTGAGAAAGTCAGACGAGATCCGCGAAAGAGAGCAAACGTATGCACACGGCGGGATTTAGTCGTTGACTGACAGTTAAATGTGTTTTTTCGCTCTCCTGTAAAATTTGGTTTTTAGACTTAAGTGGGTTTTCCAAATGTCCACAGATATATATAAGTAAATAAGATTTATTAAAATGACAGTACGGAGCATGATTTCATACTCCTATACTTTGGTATTTTTTTGGGATAAGCGTGTCTGTACCAGTCGTGCCATGCACTTCGAAAAATTTAATCAAATCCATAGGGAATTTCAATTGTTAGAGCCACAAAATGTTTTATATACTGCTAAATTTAAAATTATTGTGTAAGTTATCGCGAGAAAACGACACACCCTAATTCCCGTCGTAATAAGAGCCTACCACTCTGCACATGTCGCTAAGTTAGCACATTTTGCGTGAGAACATTGGCCAGACATCAAAGTAAACAAACACCATGCACGAGGCGCAAGGTCAGCAGAACATCAGCAGAGGAGCCACGACGCGATGCGGGTTGGTGGCTTGAGCTAAGTTAGGGATAATTATAAGTTTCACTTCATACTTGACAGCTAAGCCGAGATGACGGCAAATAAAGGAATTTTGAATTAAACATTACATTTGAATAACTGGCGCCCAACGTGGGGCCCGCGAGTGAAAAGTTTAATAGAAAAATATAAAGTTCTCAACTCGACTCGTGTAACTACGACAGCTGTCCCACTTAATAACAACAACAATCAACTACTTGGACTCAACGTGTACTTAAAGAAGAGACAACCTTTGGCCCGATCAACTAACCGGAAGAACCTGAACCTAATCTTAATCTATTCAAATACAATGGAAGGGTAAGTGAGATGCTCGTTTCCTGGAACAAATATAGCAATAATTTTGAATAAAATAAAAGAAAGTGACAGAACAAAAATTAATGAGTGAAGGTCTGGAAGACCTTTTTAGAAATTTAAAGTTAGGAAGTCAGAAAGCAAATATGAACACAGAACAAATAAGTGAGTTAATTAAGGCGGAAGTTAGAAGTGCTTTGGCAGCACAAAGGTTGGAGTTCGATAGGAAGTTAGGAGCAATCCAAAACCAGGTGACGGGCAGCAGGCCAAAGGTAGAAAAATATCTAAAGGTATCTGTAAATTCACTAGTGACATGTGACATAACGCTTGATGCGATCAAATCACTTCCCGAATTTCATGGTCACATATGCACATATGTGTCATGGCGCGAGGCGGCGCATAACGCTTATGAACTGTTCAAAAGGTACGATGGCAGTGAACGACACTACCAAGCAGTTACCATTTTGAGGAACAAAATAAGAGGGGCTGCCGATGCGGTCCTCTCATCATTTAGTACTGTGCTGAATTTTAATGCCATTATAGCACGTTTAGATTTTACGTACGTGGACAAGCGTCCCGTATATCTTATAGAGCAGGAATTATCTACCTTAAGACAGGGTTCTAGGTCCTGTCTGGAATTCTACGATGAGGTAGAAAAGAAGCTTACGTTACTAGCTAATAAGACTATAATGTCTTACGAGAGTAGCGTGGCAGAAATTATAAACGAGAAATATAGGGCAGATGCCCTAAGAGTTTTCATTTCCGGCTTAAGGAAGCCCTTATGCGATATTCTTTTCGCTTCACGGCCGTCTGACCTTCCGTCTGCTCTTGCTTTAGCACAAGAGGTAGACTCAAACCTTGAGCGGTATGCGTTCGCGGCCAATTTTGCTGCCAGGAACGTCGAGGGCAACCACATTAAAAAAATAATAATATAATTTCAAGCCAGAACAACTATAGGACAAACACTTACGATCCACCCTCACTACTATAGTAATAGGCAGTACAAACCCGGACATGCACCTCATTTTACGGAAAATCAAAGGGTAAATAACGGACGTGACAGCGACAGACTAGTTAGAGGGGAACCAATGGACGTTGATCCATCCTTATCAAAATTTAAACACCAATCGTTTGACAGAGACCGAGGTACCTGCCAAGGAAACAGTAATAGAACGCAACAGGGCTATCAACAAAAACGTCCAGCAAATTCTGGACGTTACACAGGACCAAAGATCCAACGTGTTAATCATCTGGAGGAGGAAGTTGAGCTACAGAGTGAATCATTGTACGGTGCAGACGCCGAACAAGCGGCGGATGACGTAAGTTTAGATCAACTTAATTTTTTAGGGGAAAGTCCCTCCTACCCTGGATTTCAAAATCCCTAGGAGAGAAGGAAGTGAAACTCCTTATCAATTCCGGTGCGTCGAGGAGTTATATGAAACCAACACCGGCTTTCAGGACACAACATTTCAGGGACACATCCTCTGTAAAATCTATTCAAAAGGATGAAAGTGATAGCAACAATTCGCACGGAGGACGATACACCAGTTTACTCAAGATTATACCCGTATCCACTGAGTGTAGCGGATTTCGTAGACAAAGAAATCAAGGACTTGCTAGCAAATGGAGTTATCCGGCCATCAACATCACCGTTTAACAACCCTATATGGGTGGTAAAAAAAAGGGGGTAGACGAAAACGGACAGGCGAAGCAGAGATTAGTTATTGATTTTCGGAAGCTCAATGAAAAAACTATCGGTGATAAATACCCAATTCCTGACATAACAGGAATTCTTTCCAATTTGGGTGGTAGTAAATACTTCACCACTTTGGACTTAAAATCTGGTTTCCATCAGATTAAACTATTGGAGCGTGATAGGGAAAAAACAGCTTTCTCTGTCAAGAATGGCAAGTATGAATTTTGCCGGTTACCTTTTGGATTAAAAAACGCGCCGAGCATCTTTCAACGCGCCATAGACAACGTATTAAGAGAGCATATTGGGAAAAGCTGTTTTGTTTATGTAGACGATGTTATTATTTTTTCGGAAAACAAACAGCAGCATCTGAAAGATATAGAATCAATTTTAAATGAATTATTTAGGGCCAACATGAGAGTGTCGGTTGAAAAATCCAAATTTTTTAGGACTGAGGTCGAATACCTGGGGTTCTTGGTTTCACAAGGAGGAATAAAAACGTGTCCAGACAAAGTCGACACAATACGAAGTTTCCCTGCGCCCACCACTCTAAGGGGACTCAGATCATTTCTAGGTTTAGCGGGTTATTATAAATGTTTTATAAGGGATTTCGCTAGAATATCAAAACCATTGTCGAGCATCATGAGAGGCGAAAGCGGTCGAGTTACTGCGTCCCAATCAAAAAAAATCAGAACTGATTTGACGGATGAACAGAAAAAGACCTTCGAAACAATTAAAGAAATTTTAGCGTCAGAGGATGTAACCCTGACGTATTCAGATTTTAACAAACCATTTGACCTAACTACTGACGCGTCGGCTCATGCTATAGGCGCCGTCCTCTCTCAGGAGGGCAAACCGATTACCATGATTTCTCGCACTTTGTCCGGGAGCGAGGAGCATTACGCTACCAATGAAAGGGAACTGTTAGCTATTGTATGGGCATTGAAAGCTCTTAGAAACTACCTATATGGCGTAACAAAACTTAATATTTATACTGACCACCAGCCGCTGACCTTTCGAAAATTAAAAGATGGAAAGCCTTCATAGACGAATGCAACGCAAAGCTAATCTACAAACCAGGAAAGGAAAATGTGGTGGCAGACGCTCCATCTAGGCAACATATAAATGCTTTAGATAACACGAGCGTCGAGACAATTCATAGCGAGGAATCATCAACCCATACAATTGAAAGATCGGAAAAACCGGTAAATTGCTTCTGCAACCAGATTATTGTGGAGGTAGGTACAGAACCTCAAAGAAAAACTTTTTTAATTTTGGGAAAAAAGACAAGGCATATCATTTCTTACCGAGAAAAAAAGGATTTATTAAAACTTTTACAGGAGGCCGTAAACACAACAGCAGTAAACGCAATACACTGCGATCTGCATGCACTTGCACAGTTTCAACACGAACTGGTCGAAATGTTTCCAACAGTTAAATTCAGACATAAGGAGAAATTCGTTAACGACATTACGAATCCGAATGAGCAGCAGGAAATTATCGCTGCTGAACATAACAGAGCGCATCGAGCAGCGCAGGAGAACACAAAACAAATTCTAGAAGATTATTTCTTTCCAAAAATGGAGAAAAAAGTTACACAATTTGTGGGAAATTGTCGAACTTGCTCGCGGGCGAAGTATGATCGGCACCCAAAGAAGCAGCTTATTGCCCAAACGCCCATACCAACATATTGTGGAGAAATTCTTCACATCGACATATTTTCTACCGGGTCCAAGTTCTTCTTGGCGTGCATCGACAAGTTTTCAAAATTTGCGATAGTACAGTCGTTGAAATCAAGAACGATAGTAGATGTCAAACCACAGCTCCTTCAGTTACTCAACATGTTTTTCGGTACTCGAATAGTTTATTGCGACAATGAGAAGTCGCTGAATTCACACAGCATCAAAGCTACATTAAAGAATCACTTCAATATCGACATTGCGAATGCTCCACCACTACACAGTACATCAAATGGTCAGGTGGAGCGATTCCATAACACACTAATGGAAATAGCACGATGCCTTAAACTTGACAAAAATCTTGATGATGTTGAGGAAATTGTTCTTTTATTTATTTCTACGATTGAGTATAACAGGTGCATTCACACAGTAACGGGGATGAAGCCCCTTACCGTATTTCGTTCAATTAAAGATGACAACCAAATACCATGCCGCTTAAGAAACGCACAGGAAAGAGAACTAACAACTCATAATAAGAACAGCCAGGATAGGGAGTTCCCTATTGGAGAAAAAGTACTTGTTAAAAATAACAGGAGACTAGGCAATAAGCTTACGTCTCTTTATACTGAGGAAGAGGTGGAAAAGGACTTGGGTACAACAGTTTTAATAAAAGGGAGGAGGGTCCATAAGGACAACCTTCGTTAAACTTAATCTAGAACCTAGGTGTTTCTAATGATAAACAATTACTCAAATACAGAAAGAAATCAATAACCTTACCATTACAGTAAATAAAATCCTGAAATTAACAAAAGAAAGAGAAATAAACACTGGTCACCTTTATGACATACTTCTGGCTAGAAACAGAGCAATTATTACGGAATTAAATAACATTATAACAGCTGTCACTTTCACCAAAATTGGGGTCTTAAGTCCCATTCTCTTAGACAGTAACGAAATAAATTTCATAACAGGAGACGAGCACTTCACTGACCTTACCGTGGCCGATGTTATGGCAGTAGCTAGAATTAAGATATTACAGTATAATAACATAATTTACTTTTTAATAAGATATCCGATTCCTATGTTTAGATGTAAGAAAATTACTATTTTACCAGTAGCTCATGGCCACCAAATCCTGCACCTTGAAGAATCCATCTTAGCCAAGTGTTATAACCATACCGTAGCCGTAAAGAACTGCAGCGACAGAACACCAACGTTTTGCTTACCATCTCCGACTACATCATGCGCTCTGCAGCTACTGACTCGCAACACCGCTAATTGCAGTACAACATTTAACAACCTCACACCAATTTCACCGATAAGTGACGGCCTTGTTGTCATCAATGACCAATTGGCTGTCATCGAGGAAAATATTGAGGTCCCTATTACGGTCAACGGAACATACCGCGTGGTCTTCAAAAACAACGTAAAGATTAATGGTACGACTTTTTATAACGAAAATTCTACGTTGCCTCTAAAACCTGAAACTCCATGGGCTTCTACAATCAACTTGACGCAGCGCACAGAAATATTAAGCGCTTCTTATCTTCAGCATGTGAATCTAGAGAATGTTCAAAGGAATGCAGCGATCAATCCATTATGGCCACGTTACAGGTTTCTCAGCCTTTGGTGTCTTATTAATCATGGCATTCACTGTTTACGTCCTTCTCAGGATAAGGAAGACCAAGAGAGAGATTATCATAGCCAGGTCCGTTGAAACTGCATTTAAAACCGCTTCTTTGAGGACCGAGGACGTTCCCCATTTAGAAGGGGAGGAGTTATCGCGAGAAAACGACACACCCTAATTCCCGTCGTAATAAGCAGAGTGGTATCTGCACATGTTGCTAAGTTAGCACATTTTGCGTGAGAACATTGGCCAGACATCAAAGTAAACTAACACCATGCACGAGGCGCAAGGTCAGCAAAACGTCAGCAGAGGAGCCACGACGCGATGCGGATTGGTGGCTTGAGCTAAGTTAGGGATAATTATAAGTTTCACTTCATACTTGACAGCTAAGCCGAGATGACGGCAAATAAAGGAATTTTGAATTAAACATTACATTTGAATAACTTGTACACAGGAGAGTATAAGAAAATACTAAGCGAAACTTGGCATACAAAGAAGTTAGGAAATAAATAAATGCGGAGCAGGGAAAATGAAAGTTTTGGGATTAGGCGGTACGAACGTCTCACAAGTGGAGTTTGTTTGAAATAGAGAACGGAGCATGACTTGGTCACACAATATATATTTTATAGCTCGACCAAGGCAGTTAAACTTACGTAGGAACAACTCTTACTTATGCGCTGGCAGTCTGAAAGCTACCAACACGCCGAACAGTTAGCGTAAGCAGACGAAATTATTATAATTTTTCTCAATAACAAATTCGGGGCAAAGTTCTGCAGGAAGACACACAAGAAGGGATCGCAGCAATAACAAAACTGCGAAGAAAACAGACAGTAAACAGTAGAATCCAGCTGTAGAAGGCCGAACATTAGCGTATTGCGCTGAAGTCGATGTGTCGGAGAGTGTCCGGGTAACGAACCAGTCATGCGATAGAAAGTGTAACAGCTAGTTAACTCAGAAGTTTCGCCAAACAACAATCAGGCGAATGAATGATGATTAGGAGTAGTGTTGGTAAGCACACGCAGAGTCGGGAACTTGCGTAAAGCGGAGGGGGCAAGTGATGATTTGACATATGCTCGCTTGTTGGCACAGAGTGCGCTTAAGTTGCATGCTGTTTGATGTAATGAAATATATTTTATTCAAGACGCAAAAATATATTTTACTCAGAGTAGAGTTGCTGTTGTTGGAAAGGTGGAAATGATACAGTAAATCCCAATGAAAAAAATCACTAAAAATAAATAAATAAATACTATTAATAATTATTTACTCAAACTATATATATTTTAGATTTATAAAATTTTAGCAATAATTTATATGTCGAAATTAGAAGAAGAATTTTTTCTGTTAAGGAATTTTTGAAGATATAATAATGAAAAAATAAAAAACTCCGATTGTTCCTCAGTTGCTCATTTCAAATACTCTCAACTATACAACATTCGAGATTTCTGCACTTCATTGCTGCACTTCATTGCTGACATTTTCAAATGACATTTTATGCTTGCTTTTGTTATTTTTTCTTAACATTACTGGCAGGGCTAAGCTACATAAGAATTTAATAATATCAACACATTCCAAGCGATTTTATGTGATGTGTAACGCATTGCTTGCTGTATGTAAAAAGCAAAACTACAACAGCAACAGATAAGAGTATTTGTAATCGTTTGTTGTTGTTGCCACTTTAGTTACATGCATTAAGAGTGCAATATGGCGGCAAGAGCTAGCATCGAAATCGAGATGGAAATAGAAAAAATTGTAAAATAGAAAATAATATTCCTCTACTTGGTGGTGTGGCAATCCCGGTGTGGGGCAGTATGTATTTAGTTAAAAAAAATTCCAACCTTCAAAGCCACTGTAAAGTAGCATTCTGTGTGCTGCTGTTGCTCTAAACGTCTAGCTTTGAGGTAAGTTATGTGGCAACATCATTTGTTACACATGTTCGTTGCATACTAGAACCTCGGCAACTGTTGCACCTGCCACCCGCCACAGTAATTCCAATAGCTGGGACTTTGCCACTTTAATAAGCAAAAATCGTATTGCATTGCTGCTTGGCATTGCATGTGGCATGTTGCAATATACTTAGTCGGGAGACACTTTTGTATAGTAGTATAGCGCAGCATAAGTAACAACAACTGTCTGTTAGGCAGTCAACCAGGCAGCGCATGCAACAAAGCGGAAGTGCATTGCAACTTAAGGCTTCAACTGCTTTCATGTATGCTAGTGCGCAGACATGAGTATGTGTGTTTGTGGTATGCAACCGATGACACACCAGTTGACAGCACGTCAATAACTTATGTTGTAACTTGGCTATGTGGCGCTCGTTGTTGAACGCTGCTGCGTTTTGATTTAATTTTTTTACGCTATACTTTTATTGCTCGCACTCTTTCTCTGCCTCTTCTCGCACTTTTTCCGCTCCTTCATGTGTTGATTTTGCATGACACTTACTTATTTGCACGCTTTTAAGTACGACTAAAACTTTTTTCACATTTAGTGTTTAGTTACACATTCAATGTTTCATACTTGCCACAGCTATAAAATTTTAAATTTCGGTATTTTCCATAAAAAAATTTATGTTCCTTACTGCTTTACTATGATCATGCCGCATAGTTTGCTTATGTTGCAACATGATTGCTACTTTGAGTCTTTCAGCTCTTCTACTCGCCTGGGTACACTCTTTCAATCAGTTTGTGCAACACCTACACTTTCTGTATACAGTATGCACTACAAAACTATTCACACCTTTGCAACTTTCCACAAATTCAAATCAAACAGAGACTATTCGTCTCATGGTTCACACATTTAGTGAATTGCAATGCAGAAAATTCTTCTGATATGCGCCACACGGACACACAAACCGTTGAAAAATACTTCAGCTCGCCCATTTTCGTTATTGTTGCTTACTGCGTAAATATTTCTTTGCCCATTTTTGTCTGAAAGTATGCAAGTCCAGCTTACAATTTCCTGCTTTAACCGCAACACGCAAGTATTCTGACGCATTTTTATTCTATTTAGAAGTTGCCACAAGCCAACAACACTTTCACCATACACCAACTCCGACACTGGCAGCTTGTCAGAGACAATGCAACACTGTTGTTGAGCATAACAACGCATTTTGGGACTAGAAGCTAGATATCAAGAGGACAATTGCTTGTTTGCCAATTTTTTGCGGCTTCTCCACATGATTGCTCAGCACTACACCGCAATTGTCTATGTTTATTTTTATTTTTATTTATTTTTTTTTGTTTAAAGTAGGAGGAAGCATCAAAAGCCGAAGTGCGGAACTTTAATCCGCTAAACCTAACCTACTCCCAACCCCAAACTCTCCCACGGAACCACCTCATTAGGTATTACTTCGTGGGAGTGATAAGACAATTAAGTCTCCTCTATGGCACGGACTGACGGACGCCTATTCTGCCCTATATGTCTGTCTAAGTTTTGTCATGATTGACGCTGCCGCTTCGCTGACATCATTCCAGTTCTCAGTGGACTGGCACATAAGTGTCGTCAAATTTTCCACCGTAAAACTACCACCGAGTATAGTTTTAAGTTTTTCCCTTGTACTTAAAAAGCGAGGACAATAAAAGAATATATGCTCGGAATCTTCTAAGCACTCTAAACACATCGGACAATTCGGACTAATGCCGTGCTGGAATCTGTACAGGTAGCTTCTAAAGCACCCATGCCCACTTAGTATTTGGGTTAGGTGGAAATCCAGGTCCCCATGTCGTCTGTCGATCCAGGAATGGATGTCCGGTATTAGTCTATAGGTCCACCGTCCTTTCAGTGAGGTTTGCCACCGCTGCTGCCATATTGTTAAGCTTTTCACTCTCTCCTCTCTTTTGGCTCCTGAAGATGCCTCTGGTAATTTGTAAATTCGTTCGTATTCATCACCCTGGATGTCTATGGGCATCATACTGGCTATTACTTCAGCAGCGTCACTTGAAATTGTTCGGAAAGCACTGATAACTCTTAGTGCCGACAGCCTGTGCACTGTGTTTATTTGTCTGGCATATGCTTTGATGCCTAGCGCCTGGATCCATATTGAGCCGCATATAAAACAACCGATCTCATTACCTTTGCGAGTAGAAAACGCCGGCTGGAACGGACGCAGCCTTTATTTGCCATCATTCTTGATAAGGCATTCAGGATTTTATTCGCTTTACCTGCAGTGTACTCTAGGTGATCCTTAAATTTGAGCCTGGAGTCTATTATTACTCCCAGATATTTTAGGTGTGGCTGTGAATGAATCTCGCACTCCCCTATGGTGAGAGATATACTTTCCTCTACTTTCCTTGTACTTATGAGCAAGACTTCTGTCTTTTGCTCAGCCAGTTCTAAACTCATTGAGGAGAACCATTGGCGCAGACCGTTTATGCACTCATTGAATTTGCTCCGGAGGTCGTCGAGGTGTTTAGCCACTGCTACCACAATAAGGTCGTCTGCGTATGCAACTAATTTAATATCTTTCGGTTGGTGTCTCCTTAGCACCCCATCATACATTATGTTCCATAGAAGGGGGCCTAGTACCGAGCCTTGCGGTACTCCACTCTAAATTGAGTAGCTCTTTGTGCCTTCATCCGTATCGTATAATAGTCGTCTGTTTTCAAAATAACTTATGATAATTTCCATAAGATATTGAGGAGCACGTATTCCATATAGAGCTTTGATTATGTTTGCCCACTTTGCTGAGTTAAAGGCATTCTTCACATCCAGGGTGATCAGCGCACAATATTTTTTTGTTCCGCCTTTCCATCGCTTGCCACTTACTGCGCATTTCGCAGTATCAACTACAGCGTATAGTGCGTCAATGGTGGACCTCTTTTTCATAAAGCCGTATTGTCTTTCCGATAATCCGCCGGCTTTCTGGATTGCTATCGCTAAGCGGTTTCTAACAATGCTTTCATATACTTTTCCAATAGTGTCAAGCATGCACAGAGGTCGATATGAAGATGGTTCCTCCGGTGGCTTTTTTGGTTTAGGAAGTAGAACCAATCGCTGGACTTTCCATGGGTCGGGAAATATTCCTTCTTTTAAGCACGCATTGTACATTTTCACGAACAATTTAGGATTCAGAGTCATGGCTTCTTTTAGGGCTCTGTTTGGAATGCCATCTAATCCAGGCGTTTTGTTGCTTTTAATTTTTCCGGCTATGGCCAATATTTCTTCTTCACTAACTAGCAGTGGTGGCTCTTCGACTTCGATTAGAGGTTTAGCATAAGAAATACTGTCGTGTTTTGGAAACAAAGTTTCGACGACATTTCTCATAAAGGGTGCGCTTTTGGGTTGTTGGGCCTTATTTTTGAATTTTAACATACAGATTTTGTATGCTGTTCCCCAGGGGTCTTCGTTTGCTTCCTCACAGAGTTTTTGAAAACATTTCTTTTTACTGCGACCAATGGCTGACTTCAGAAGCTTCTTTTAACTTTTAAATATATTCCTAAGACTGCTTTCATTTTCTTCACTCTGATTACGTTGTAGGCGGCGTCTATCTGAGTTGCAGAGTTTTCTGATCCCAGCTATTTCTTCATTCCACCAATACACTGGTCTTCGGTTGGTATGGTGTGCTGTCCTGCGCATGGTTGCGTCGCAAGCTGTGGACAATTTTTTTTGCACTGCGGATACCAGGTGTATGACGTCTTCGCCTTGTATATTTTCTGAACTCCAGACCATCTCAAAAAGTTCAACATCAAAGTCTTTTTGTTTCCAAGTTCGTTTTTGGCATGTGCTCCTGCTGCGGCGTTCCGTCCCTCCGGCATATGAGACTTCGGCAATAATAGCCATGTGGTCACTATTTGTAAATATGTCCGACACCGCCCACTTAATGTGCCTACTAAGGGCGTCGTTGGCGAACATGAGATCGATTATGGAGCCTTTGTTTCCTTTTTGAAATGTATTTTGCATTCCGCTATTCAGAGTCGTAAAATTCGTTTGGCTGAGGAATTCAAGTAGTAGACGCCCACGGTGGTTTGTGCGCCTACTACCCCAAGCGGTCGACCACGCATTGAAGTCGCCTGCGATTATAATTGGGGATTTTCCTCTGGTTTCTAGAGCAAGTTCCAGGAGGAAGTCTTCAAAATCCTTAATTGAGGCGCTGGGAGGGGCATAGCAGCTAACAATGTATATTCCTCGTACATTTGCCCATGTAAAAAAATTATGCCCTCCGGAACGAGACATAAATGGTTGTCCTTTACATGACCATATCGCAGCCTTTCCCGATATGTCTGTAGTCCAGGTGCTTTCCGAACGCTGGGAGTATTGCCCGCTTAGTAAGGCGACATCAATGTTTTTTTCAAATACTGTCTGTTTTAGTAGCTCTTGTGCTGCTGCGCAGTGGTTCAAATTTAATTGTAGTATCCTCATTTCCCTAACGATTTCGCCATCTCTAGATATTTGGGGCACGTAGTACTCAAGGCTGTGTGTGCTCCTTTGCAAAGCATGCAGCTTGGATTGTTAGTACATGACTTCGCTACATGTCCACCGGCTCCACAACATGTACATAGAGCCGACCTGTCCACAGGATTGCAACATTTGTGCGCCATGTGCCCCAGATGAAAGCACCTGAAGCAACGGGGAATAGGGGAGTATTCCCGAAGGCGACATACAGACCACCCGATCTTTATCTTGCCTACCTTGAGTGCGGTCTTGGCGTCCTTGGCGCGCAGGCATAAGATAGCTATTTGTGTTCCGCTTCGGGTCTTTCGTATGCTCTTAATGTTTAGTTTTCCCATATTTTCTAATCCGCACTCTTTTTGCAAAGCTTCGCAAATCTCTTCTGGAGAAGTTATTTCGTCCAAATCCTTGCACATAATCATGACGTTGTGGGTTTTTGGCTGTATCACAGCCATTTCCCCGACCACTCCTTCTAAGGCGCTTTGGAACGATTCGGCTCTTTTATCCACTTGGTTTTTCAACTGTAATAGCAGGTCTCCTTTCAACGTTTTTCTTATATACGTTACGCTTGAGCCCAATTCCTCTAAGCCACTGTCGCCCTTTATTTTTCGGAGAATATCCGCGTATGATGCACCATCCTTTTTTTTAAGTATGATGGCGTCTGGCCTCGATTTAATTTTCTGTTGGAGTGGTTTTCGCTTCTTAACGACGTCCACCCAAGCTTCGCTTGCGTTGGGTCTGACCGTTGTATTGGCTTGCATTAATTTCGCTGCCTCGCTGTATGTGGCACTTTGTTTACATTTTTAGGCTTTTTAGTGGGAGGTAAAAAGCCTATTGTCTCACGCAGCCTTTTCGGAGTATTTACCTCCTTACCCATTGGAGAAACCTGGGATGCTTTCCCTACCATAATTCTTTTGGGTAGGTTATTTTCGCCTTTCTCAGCCTTAGCATGTAGCGCCACTATGCTGCTTACCAGATCGCGCATAGCCTGGTTTATGTGCCTTTGGCCAGCCATCATGTTCTCCAGTTCTTTTATTTTACTACCCAACTGGTTAAAGTTTTGGGTAGTTTCGCTACTTTGTATTTTTCCAGAGGGTTTGCCACCTTCAATTATGCGGTTGGTATTTTCGCATTCTCTTTTTGATCCAGCAGCGGTGAATATCTCGTTTTTTTCTTTAGGAGGAGTTCTCATAATTTTTGAGTTCCTTTTAAACGGATTCTCGGGGGTGCATCCACAACTGTTCTCAGAGGCCATACCTCAATGAGAAAATAGTTGGAAGCTACTGACAGTAAGTATGTTCAGTCACTGCCCCTAAAACCTTGCTTATATTTTCAATGGTTGGCAATGCCAAAACCAAAGGGAATACGAAAAAGGAGAAACAAAAGGAGAACAGCTGATCAAAACAAAACGGCAATGCAAAAATATTAGCACGCGTTTTGTCAGGATTGCTGTTTTCAGGGGAAAAAAAATATTTTTTCAACAAAATATACGCGGGTAAGTGCGAATGAATTCTTTGTTAAAAAATGCAAATTGTACTTATCTTTTCGTATAATATAGTGTCCGTTTGGATCGTTGAAGTTTCCGAAAGCCTCAGGTAAGAGATGAACAATAGTCTGTGTTAAGACTGGAAGTTTAAAAAAAATACCCCAGGACCTCACCAAAAACACAACCACCTCACTTGAACGTTGTATGTATCTATCTATATATGTCTATGTTTACGAGTATGTGTGTGAATGTCGTGTAGTCGAAAGTCAATTGAATTGTTGCTGTGTAGTAGCTAAATCAATTAAATTTTAAATCTTATTGAGTGAGAACTGAATTCGAAAGCAGCTTAAATGCGAAAACCAATCGAGTCTCTGTTTAGCTATTGAATGAAAACAAGAAAAAACGTCGACTTAGGTTGCACTGAAACTATTATAAAATACTTTCCAGACAAGGACTTGATTTTGTTCGTTAAACTTATATGGCCACTATATGCTATAATGGTCCGATCTAAGCAATTTCTTTGAAATTTAAATAAATTAAAATATTTAAATATCGAATAAAAAAGTTTCGTTGTTTTTTATAATAATACATGCCATTTCTTTTCGAAAGTTTTTCCAGACAAGGACTTGATTGTGATCTGGTATGGGCGATTTTGACAAACGAGCAGCTTTTTAGAAAAAAAAAAATGGTTGCCTTAAAAATTCTTGGAACGATATCTCAACAAATTGAAGAAATGGTTGGCGTGAACACAAAGAGATGAACATGACTAAATCTACTCAACTCGCGCAGCTGATTGCTAAACCTTTTTTTTTCGATGTTTTTTACTCGGTGTTAGAAACTTCGTGGCAAACTTAATGTATCCTAATCAGGACATTAATATCGAATTTTAATTTATTAATTTTTCTAGTACCTAATCTTATTGTAGACCACTGAGAGTTATTATGATTTCAGATGTTGGTGTTTATTGCTGATTAGGAAATCATGGCTTTCACTTCTGACTGACTATTGAATGAACTATAAAAATTGGACTAAAGGATTAAGACTGAAGTCAGATTATTTAGTAATAATTATGCTTTATTGGATTGGGACTAATGACAATTGAATTAAGACTACAAAACTTATATTTTGTTATATTGAATTCTGATATCTGAAATTTTTTCTGATTCAGTGAATTAAGATTTCCAATAATTTGGTATTTTAAACATTGCGAAATTGATTCCTGATTTTTGACCGATTGTTACTGATTTAAGACAAGAAGATGTTGATGCTAAATATGCAACTTTCTTTGACTAATGATTACACAGCCCGACAAAATTTAAAAAATGTTCTTCTTTGAATTTATCAACTGATTCTAGTGAATTTGGGCGCGCTGAATTCAAATCTGAAATCAGTTTGTCTCTACCAGCTCTAGTTTTCATGATATAGCTTTTTTATACCCTCCACATAACTTATGACCTGAAAAAAAAGTTCACAAAAAAAACTTTTACCTTTTTACCTTAAAAATTTTTTTTAATTCAAAAATATTTTTCGTTTCATAAGTATATTTTACCTTCCAGTCAACTTATAAATATCAAAACGGTTCGCTTAAGATATGCTTTTTTGATAAATTCGGTTAATTTAACTTAGTAACTTATTTACTGGATGGTATATAAAATTCGGTACAAGCAGTTTCCAAAAATATTATTTTTTGTGTAGTTGCTAGCTGATTAACGGAAATTTTACTTGTATAATATTATTAAGAACGTTATTTTTTCTTATTGCGCTCCAATTGCATATCGGAAGTTAGTTGCTTGTAAGAAGTGGTTTTTTGCAAAGTTTATTAAAAAGTGCTGATCCAAATAGAAATTACTTCCAATAGAAGACGGTGTGAAAATTACGCTTACACATTTTGTTACATTTGTGTTTGAATTTGTTAAAGAATCGTATTTAGATTACTTTGGAGTTGATCTTGGTGACCAAGATAAAAGCTGGGCTCCACACATTGTGTGCAATGCTTACTGTGTAAATTTGGGACAGTGGACTCAAGGAAAACGAAATAGGCTTAAGTTTGGTGTGCCGATGGTTTGGAGAGAGCGCAGAAATCATTTGGACGACTGTTACTTCTGTTTAGTGAGTATTGCTGGTATTAATAGGAAAAATCGAAATAAATGGCAGTATCCCGATTTACCGTTAGCACGCCGTCCACTTCCCCATTCAAAAGATGTTCCCATTCCAAAACTTAATGATTCTCCAGGGCCGAGTTCGGAGTTTGAACATAATGCCTCTAATGATCTAAGTGATTGCGACAGTGTTTTCAAAGACATAGAAACTATTCCTCAACGTTTTAATCAAGGCGAGTTGAATAACTTAATTCGAGAATTGGCCTTATCAAAAGAAGCGTCTGATGTGTGAGCTTCGACGTTAAATGATATGAAAATGTTAGAATAAAAATAACTTATTACCGCACCAGGGATAAAGCTTTTTTAACATTTTTTACTAAGGAAGACAATCTGATGTTTTGTAGTAATATACATAAGACCATTATGCAGGAAATGAGGCTGGGATAGCAGATCCAAGCATCAACATTGGCGGCAAAAATATTGGCATACGAGAGAAAAAATTATTGTTGGCGATAAAAAAATTGTAAATGAAGCTTTAGTTCCATGTGAAAAGATAGTCCTACCACCATTGCACATCAAATTAGGACTTATGAAGCAGTTTGTTAAGGCTCTAAATCGCAATGAAGAATGTTTGGCATATATTTGCAGCAAAATGCTTAATCTAAGTAGAGATAAGATTAGAGCAGGAATTTTGACGGTCCCCAAATAAGGCAGTTTATGAATGACAACGATTTTGATATTCAATGACTGAAACTGAACGTAATGCGTGGACATCATTCGTGCAAGTTATAAAAAATTTCTTGAATTTTCGTGCAAGTTATAAAAAATTTCTTAATAAAGCTGCAAATTATGTTCAATTAGTGGAGAATATGCTGGATAAGTTCAGAAACCTTGGCTGCAACAGGAGTATTAAAATCCATTATTTGCAAAGTCACTTGGACCGAATTCCCGAAAAGTTGGGTAATGTAAGCGAAGAACAAGGAGAAAGGTTTCACCAAGACATCAAAATTATGGAGAATCGGTACCAGGGAAGGTGAGATACACATATTATGGCAGACTACTGCTGGAATTTGCAAAGAGACTCTGATCCGGTTGTTCATTCCAGATTGTCTCTTAAGCGAAGCTTTACATTCTGTAACTAGAATTATATATATATATCTATATGTAAAATATATATATATACATATATATATATCTATATGTAAAATATATATATATATACATATATATATTTATTTTTTTTAATGCTTTGTGAGAATTTTTTTAATTTTAACAAATCTGTATGAAACAGTTTTACTTCTTTTATTTTTTTTTATATTCCTATGGAAAAGTTTTACTTTTTAAGTACTTAAAAAATTTGGTCATTTTTTTGGCAACTATTATAGTTGTAAATAAGAAATTTTGATTAAAAAAAAATTTTGAAAAAACTAACAGACGCACATAAGAGCATTTACCCTCAAAAACCGGACAAAATTATTTTAAGTGATTTTATGAATGAAAATGCATGATTGAATATAATAGTGCAATATATTAAAATAAAACAAGTAAGGTAGAGCTAATTTCGAGTGCAACCGAACATTTTATATTGAATATATATTAAAATAAAATGATAAAATGAAATTATAATAAAAAATAAGAATTCCCCCGTGTGTGTTGTTACAAAGCCTCTTCTGATTCATCAGAATGTTTAAGCAACCCTGTTTCAGTGTCGACGTGGACCTCTGGTTCCAGTGACTCGAAGAGCTTTATAGTTTCACTCAAGAAGGGTTGGCTTTTGCTTCGTTGACGTTTTCGCTGGCAACTTAAACATGGATCTGATGTGAGAAGAAGCCTGTTTAAAACATCTTGGTTGCACTGAACCCGCGAAAATTTTTTTGCAAAGTCTTGTCGATATAGACGATAATGCTTGTTTCGAGCCTCCGCTGCTTCTTCTGATAGCTGGCCGATAGGTAAGATAGCGTATTTTATGATTGTTGGGCCATGTGCAAGTATTTTATGAAGAGTGGGCGTCATTGGATGCCAGGAGTAGTTCTCCACGTACATTTTTGCTGTATCTTTACAAAATATTTTAAATTTAATTACATCAATTTTATGGCCAGATGACATTGCTTCTAGAATGACCCTAAGTTTGATTATGAAATCTTTTTTTATTCCTGTAATTTCAGCAGCTAAATCTGGATCGCTGAAGAATCTTCGAGATGTGTTACCCGAATTAGAATTTCCGAAACCAGCTTTTGGCATGTCTATTAATAGTCCAGTCCTTTCCCTGTATGCTTTTTGGATTCGTTACTTATTTTCTTTCACAAGTTTTTTCGCTTCTGTGGTTCGGACTTGCCATTTCTTCAAAGGAAGTTTATAAGCAAGGTGTAATATGGTTTCAAATAAACGGATTCTAGCGTGGAGAATTGACAAACCAAATTTTAATGACTTGGGATCTTCCTCATTAGTACTTTCAAAGTTATTGAAACTTTTTGACGTTTTCCCACATATGTAACATCTCATGGTAGAAGTGATATCGGTAGCCGCATTGCAAACCTTTGCGTCAACCATTGTTGGAAGCAATGTATGTCGCACGAAAATATCTCGTATTGGATTGGGTATTTTGCTCACCAGCAATCGTTTTGCCTGATTCTCTACGTATAATATCTCTTCTTTTGTGACATTGACAGTTTCATGCAGAAATCGAATTCGAATTGGTCGGCAGAAACGAATAGATGAAGGTGTAGGATTTTGCCACGGAACTTTTTTAGTGTCACCTAAATGTGACTGCAACCTCAAGGGAACCAATGAACTCTGAAATATGTTGGAGTCGTCATCGTCAGGAGAGCTTAAGAGCGAGTATTTTTGTTGATATACAACTTGATGTGAACCATCGCAACCCCATTTTGAAACAAGTTCAAGATTCTTTAATTCGGCTACCGTGCAGTTTTGAAGAACGTCCTCAATATAAAGACATAGCCTTATAGTAGTGTGGTCGAGTAAATCTTGGAGCACAACTTCAGCACATCTCTCTGTAACTCGTATTGAATCTTGTTTTGGATAACAGCTTTTCTTTGCTTCTCTAATAAGCGTATAACAAGGAAAAATACCCTTGATTGATTCGTGTAATAACTCGCACTGTTTTCTTGTAAAATCACCTTCAACAAAGATTTGTAAGGCTTCAGCAGGTGTATACTTTTTTGTTTCTGGCTTCTGAGCTTCTATTATTTTTTTGTATTTTATGGCTCTTTTAGGTGTAGAAGTTACGTCTTTTATAAGTTTAGACGCAGCAGCATTACCTGACATCCTTTGACTAACGCTAGCTGGGTAAGTAAGCTCCTGGACAGGTGTCTGCTCACGAAGATCTTTATGCTTGGGCGCCCAGAGTTAGTATTCGGCGTCCAGTTGTGTACAAAAATGGAAGCGTTAAGCCATTCTTCGTATTTTTTGACAAATATTTCTTCAGTATAACTGGACAATACCCATTTCTTTTTTAAATCCCATATGAAATACTTTAAATCATTACTTAAAGTTTGAAATTCGCCTTCGGGACACTTCATCATTTCTTGAAACTTTTTTTCCATATATGACGTTTTATCTTCCCATTTTCTCGCAGCGCTTTCCCTACAAAGCATATATAATGTTTTTCGAGACATCTCTATAACTTTTGATTTTGAACCTGAAAAAACCAAACAATTGAACAAATTCCTAACGTAGTTCTTGCACATTTTCAATTCCAGTAATTTTAGGTACTACTTGAAAAATGTATACCCTCTTCCCACCCGTTTAGACTAATTTGGCAGGATTTCAGTATTCAATTAAAAAAAATAAATAACTACTCAGTACTCATTTTTTGCAACTGATCAACTTTTTTCAACGCGGTTTTTTTACAGGGGGGGAAAGACGGGCAAAATGTTTAAACTGATATGTTAAGTTGAAACCCTGTAGTTTACTAAGAACAAAAATCATAGCTCGACCTCGCCCAACACTATAACAAAAACACTAATTTCTAAAAAATTTATTAAAAAAATATTAGTTTTTTTAATGATTCCTTGTTTTCGCGAAAAAAAACATAATAATACATTAACTAAATTAATTGTTATATTATTAATATTAAATTCGCCTTCTGGAATTATTTCCAAGAATTCCGTTCACGCATTAAAAAAAAAAGACCAGAAATCTCGAGAACAATGGAGAGTTTCACGAACAAGCATGTGCGTTCTGAACGAAGTCTAGGTTTCGACTACTTGTGTGGCGATATCGCGGCCTGAAGGTCATTCATTTAATCGATTCATTGTAGACCGGTATTTAGGAACCAAAAACAATCAATTTTAAGTACCATCGCTGAAGTTTGTAATTTTCAATTTTGTCCGGTTTTTGAGGGTAAATGCTCCTATGTGAGACGGTCATAATTGGAGGGTATAAAAAAGCTATATCACCAGATTTGAATTCAGCTTTAATTTCAGCGGAAATTAACTAGACTCAGTTGATAAATTCAAAGAATAAAATTGAGTGTTGGCCTGTGTTATTGAATTAGAACTACACGCCGCATATTTTGATATCACATATTGTTATAACTCAGTGAATTAACATTTCAAATGAATTGGTTTTTCGAGCTCTGACTAATGACTACATAATTAATTCTAAAAAAGTCTGCTTGTTTAGTAATGTCTATGAGAAATTTATTTTAAACTTCTACTGATGGCTACTGAATTAAGACTGAAGCTGGCGGTTTATTGGTAATAATTACGCAAGATTGGCTTTTGAATTTTGACGTATGACTTTTGAGTGAATACTGCACAATTTATATTCATTTATATTGGTTTCAACTTCTAACACATTATTTTGTGATTCAATGAATTAAGATTGCGAATGATTTGGTATTACCTATATGATACTGGTTTCGACTTCTAACTAATCACAAGTCAATTAGGACATCATATTTAGGGTTATTTGCTAATAATTATTGTTTTTTGATGTATAGCCTTCTGATTTTGACTTCTGACTAATCGCTATTGAATTATGACTTTCTATTTCAGATGTGTAATTATGGGTAATAGTATTTAATTTTTAACCTTAAGATTATATAGTCTATTGTCAAGTTTAAATTGACTAAAGATTATTAGTTATTCAAAACAAGGACTCAATTTCATTTTTGTCTACTACAAAATAATAACTTCTGGTAGCTACACTAACTCAGAGTGTTGTTAGAAATTGACCCCAGCTATTGAAGTTTGATTAACGCCTGCTATACTTAGACTAATGATTATTTAATGCGAGTTTAAATTTTTTCTTATAATCAATAGGAACTAGGACTATTGACTACTGAATAATAAGGATTTATAAATAGAAACATATTTCGGATTTTTTTACGACTAAATAATACTTTTTGAGTTAAAATTATTACAAGACTACAAGAACTCTCTATTTTGGTTTTACTAAATAATAAATTTTATATATTTTAATCTAAGGAAACAGTTCCTTTTAAGCTCAATAATTTTTCCGGCTTCTAGGTGAACACCCACCAAAGCAGTCGGCTAACAAGTCGCCAGTAAACTCAAACTTCGCCAAATATGCTGTGACTTAAATGTATCGTTTATATTTAATTTGACGTTTTTATAACGTCAAATGCATGCAGCTGTAGTTACCAGTTTTGCTTTTCCAGCAATTTTCTTTTGCTCTTGTTGTAAATCAAATGTTGCCTATTTTCCAATATCAACAAACGCCGGTGTCCAAAAGTCGCAGCACATTCATATTGCGTCTGTCAGCTGTCTTCAAACTTTCCTGAGTTACGGTATCACCCACTATTCCGCTAAGACGAATGCTTAGACAGCGGTGCTCGCCAAGTCTTATTGGCGGTGGTCAATACAAGTTTGCTTATATATATTTAATACCTTTGTGCTACAGTTCTTGTAATATTGAATATTTTTGTTAGAATTTTAACTTACCTTTATTTTACGGTATTAAAATATTTTTATGTATATATAGTAAGTATCTTTCTCTGCAATATGGTAATTGCAAGTTTTTTTTTTAATACAACTTGTTTAAATGGGGTCGAGATACGTTGACGTCCAGGACGGCCATCAACATTAACTAATGGTCAACATGTCAATAAAATAAAGAATTTGGTGCTTGAGACTGTAGGATTTACAGACATCGTTGGAATATCGGAATGATCAGTGAACAGTGTTTTAAAAGCTAATTTGTGCCTCAGAAAAGTGAAAGCACGCTTGGTTCCAAAATCACTCAATTTAGCAACTGTGAAACAATACTGTCCGACTACCAGTATGTCATGAAATGTGTTATTACTTGCGATGAGTCTTGAGTACATGCTTAAGACCCGGAAACTGACAAACAATCGGCCGAATATCGTGACAATGTGAACCGAAAGCAAAAGAAAAATACTTCTAAGCAGTCAAAAATCAGAGTTACATTGAAAGTGTTCTTTAATTAGCGAGGTGTAGTGTACTCCGAACACCTTCCGGCCAGCCAAACTTTCAACAAGAAATAGTGTTTGAGTGTTATGTGCTATTTGGGCGAAGGTATTCGTAAAAAGAGGCGGATATTATGGGCCGACAACTCTTGGTTTTTACACTACGATAACGTACCGTCAGGAGGATGGAGTCATGTATAGAAGTTCACGCAAGTGAGGAAAGTTCTCTGATCGCCATTCCCTTGGGAGTGGCAAGAAACGATTCTTTTACATATGACTCAAGCAGCTGACGACTTCCGGTCTTTGACCAAGTATCCTCTGGGTAGCCTAAGAACATCCGTTTGAAGGCGAGCTAAAGTGAAAAGGCGAAAAATCCCCTCCGCACGGTTGTGCATTGGGTTTGGGACCCGCCACGTAAAACAAAATACCAATGAAAAGGAACAACAAGCCTCGGATGAGAGACCCCCCTTTTGATGACGACCATGGCAAACGAAATAAGGACTATGAATTAAAGGCATGCACCTGGAATGTCCGGTCCCTTAATTGGGAAGGTGCCGCTGCTCAGCTGGGTATGTCCTCGTGAAAATAAAGGCTGACATCACCGCCGTCCAAAAAATTCGATGGAAGGGACAAGGACTACGACGAGTAGGTCCTTGCGGCATCCACTACAGTGGCCATATAAAGGAGCGCAAGTTTGGTGTGGGATTCGTGGTGGGAGAGAGACTCCGTCGCCGAGTACTATTATTCACTCCGGTGAATAACCGTCTAGCCACAATCCACATCAAAGCGAGGTTCTTCAACATATCGCTGATTTGCGCCCACGCCCCGACGGAAGAGAAGGACGATGTGACCACAGAAGCCTTCTATGAGCGCTGCCCCCGCCTCGATGTCAAAATCGTGCTTGCCGACTTTAACGCCAGGTTGGGTAAATTCAGCTCCCACGAGGAAACATCCCGAAATAGGTTGAGGCTGATCGACTTCGCCTGGGCCCGAAATATGGTTACCTGTGGTACTAGATTCCAGCACAAGAAAAAGAAATCAAGCTACCTGGCTGTCTCCGGATCGAAAAACCACCAACCAGATCGATCATGTTGTGATAAATGGAAGACACGTCTCCAGTGTTCTAGACATGCGTACGCTCCGAGGTCCTAAAATCGACTCGGACCACTATCTTGCTGCATTCAAGATTCGCACCCGCCTCTGTGCAGCAAAAAACGCACGTCAACAAACACAAGGAAGGTTCGACGTCGAGAAGCTGCAATCACAACAGACAGCCGAACGATTTTATACTCGACTTGCACTCCTGCTCTCTGAGAGCACTCGTCAACAACTCGGTATAAGGGAACTGTGGGACGGCATTTCAAACTCCTTACGTACAGCTACAATCGAAAGCATTGGTTTTCGGAAAATGCAAAAAAAAACAGCAGGTACGACGAGGGGTGCCGTGTCACAGCGGAGAGAAAACTGACTGCCCACCTCGCAACGTTCCGACCGACCAAAAAACGTGCGTGATGAGACTGATACCGAGAGTTGAAGAGAGAAGCGAGACCTATTTGCAGAAAGAAAAAGAAAGAGGACGAAATGCGTGAGTATGAAGAGCTTGATAAGCTGGCCCACAGTGGTAATGCTCGAAAATTCGACGAAAAAATGCGGCGGCTTGCAGAAGGTTTCAAGACCGGAGCATACTCTTGTAGAACCCCCAAAGGTGATCTAGCCACCGATGCCCAGAGCATACTTAAAATATGGAGGGAACACTTCTCCAGCCTGCTGAATGGTAGTGAACGCAAAAGCCAAGAGAAGGCGAACCCGATTCCCCAATCGATGACGATGGAGCAGACGTTCCATTGCCCGACCATGAAGAAGTTCGAATAGCAATTACCCGTCTGAAGAACAACAAAGCGGCGGAGGCCGATGGATTGCCGGCCGAACTATTCAAACACGGCGGCGAAGAACAGAAAAGGAGCATGCATCAGCTTCTTTGTAAAATATGGTCAGACGGGAAGGACCTCTCCGAGCCCAAACGAGGTTTCAGGCAAGGCGATTCCCAATCGTGCGATTTCTTCAACCTGCTTCTGGAGAAAATAATTCGAGCTGCAGAACTTAATCGAGAGTGTACAGCTGCTGGCGAATCCCGTTGGTATTGATGAAAACACCCGCGCCGTTAGTTCTGCTTCCTCCGACTGGACAAGGAAGCAAAACAAATGGGTCTGGCAGTGAACGAGGACAAGACGAAATATCTCCTGTCATCAAAAAAACAGTCGTCGCACTCGCGACTTGGCACTCACGTCACTGTTGACAGTCATAACTTTGAAGTTGTAGATAATTTCATCTATCTTGGAACTAGCGTTAACACCACCAACAATGTCAGCCTAGAAATCCAACGCAGGATAACTCTAGCTAACAGGTGCTTTGTACTTCGGACTGAGTAGGCAATTGAGAAGCAAAGTCTTCTCGACGACAAAAACCAAACTCTATAAGTTAATCGTAATTCCCGTCCTGCTATATGGTGCAGAGGCTTGGACGATGACGACAACTGATGAATCGATATTTCGAGTAAAAAGTTCTGCGAAAGATTCATGGTCCTTTGTGCATTGGCCACGGCGAATATCGCATTCGATGGAACGATGGGCTGTATGAGATATATGACGACATTGACATAGTTCAGCGAATTAAAAGACAGCGGCTATGCTGGCTAGGTCATGTTGTCCGAACGAACGAAAACAATCCAGCTCTGAAGGTATTCGACGCAGTACCCGCCGTGGGAACCAGAGGAAGAGGAAGACCTCTACTCCGTTGGAAAGACCAGGTGAAGGAGGACCTGGCTACGGTGCGAATCGTATTGCAAAGAAAAAACGACTGGCGCGCGGTTGTTAACTCGTCTATAATTGCGTAAGCGGTGTCTACGCCAATTAAGAGTAGGCTTATTGGTCTATATGAAGATAATTAATTTTCCGGCTTATTTGGATTGGTATCATTATAATCTCAGCACATTTCCACTGCGTGGGGAAGTGGCTCAATTTAAGCTACTATTGAAAAGCAAGACCAAAAATAATACACATTTCTTGGAAAAGTTTTTGATTGTCCAAGCGTCGATGTTATCGACTCTTACGTATGTAAGAGGCTTATCCATTGGACATGGTCAATCAATGTATGATTCAACGTCCTCACGATGGCTGGTGCTACTGAGGTTAAATGGCTGAAATCTATCTTTAGGATGGTTGACTAAAGCGTGTGCTTTTCTTATGTTTGATCTACATCAAGTATTGTTAATATCTTTATCTGGAAGCTGTCTTATGGTTGGCCGTTTTAAGTAGTTGGTGGCTTTCCAGATGTTATATTCGTTGTTGTTGTTTGGATCAAGTTTTTGAGATATTCCCCAATCAATACTTCTTTAAGTTCAGCTAAACTAGTTCTCAGCTCCTTAGATGCTTTATTGAGGGCTTTTTTGTCATTCGGATTCCTGATGTTGTGCCATATCCTTCGAAGTCGCCCCTTGTTCTTAACCAATTTAGATATTTCATAAGAATATTGTTGTGTGCTTCTATGTGTTCGAAAAGTTATGTTACAATAGTTGGTTGAGGCTAAGGAGGTGGCTTCGTGTATTTTGTTAGTAAAAATCTCTACTGCCTTATCTAAATCCCTAGTTGAATTTATCTCCATGTTGAGATTTATGTTGGATTCAAGTCGAGATTGAAAGAGTTTAATATCGAATCTTTTACTTAATATATGCTGTTTCTGAGCAGGTAGTAAAGCAGGCAAATTAAAATGAATAATTAAAGCGGAATGGTCTGAAATAAGATCGTAATTATTCATTATTACGACTAGGTTAGCGTCAATTCCAAAATAAACAGCAAAATCAATCAAATCAGGGGTCTTGCTGGGATCTGTGAGCCAGTAAGTGGGGCAACCAGTAGAAAGAATATTTAAATTATTTTCCATAATGCATTTGTATAGTTCGCGGTCTTTGGGATTAGTAAGACGAGATCCCCACCATGGATGTTTGGCGTCGAAATCACCACTAGCTAGAAATCGACTCCCCAGTTTGTTAAACAAATTAGTAAATGACGGTTTACTTATGTTGAAACGCGGAGGTAGATACGAGGTGTGTTCAAAAAGTATCGCGAATTTTGTTTTTTTCAAAAATTATTTATTTATTCAATGAATATCTATTTTGTCTCCTTCAAAGTAATCCCCATGAGATACATACACTTGTGCCAACGGTTTTTCCAATCTTCGAAGCACTTCAAAAAATAATTTTTTTGTTTTTTATCTTCTTCAGCTCCTCCTTTGATTATCTAAAAATCTTTATCTCGTCAAGAGAAGCCTAACGTCGTCCTTTCATGGGCCTCTTCAGTTTAGGGAACAAGAAAAAGTCACAGGGGGCCAGATCTGGAGAATACGGTGGCTTCGGCATCCTTAGTGTGTTGTTTTTGGCCAAAAAGTCGCGCACAAGCAACGATGTGTGTGAGCAGGGGCGTTATCGTGGTGCAAAAGCCAATTTTTGTTCTTCCACAAATCCAGGCGTTTCTGGCGGATTGCTTCGCGCAAATTGCGCATAACTTGCAGGTAATATTCCTTATTGACCGTTCTTCCCTGTGGCAAGAACTCATGATGCACCACGCCCTGCAATCGAAGAAAACTGTCAGTTACGATTCGCGATACTTTTTGAACACACCTCGTACCTTCTCGTTATACTTATGATTTTTAAAGAAGATACATAGATAATAAACGTCTGTACCCAAATTTAGCCATTCTTTACTTTTTCATTTCACGGAATCTCCATTACATTTTCACCTAGCAATCACCAACGATTTTGATACTTTCAACGATTATTGCACTACAAGCCGCAAAAAACATATAGAGACAAAAACAACAACAACACCAGCATGACGCCTAACAAATGCGCCAGACATTCATACATACGTATTTGTTTGAGAGAGTGTGTGTGTGTAAGTAACTAACACTATTGAAGCCATCTTCCGTGCCGCATGAGCGCCCGTTTTCTAAACGTGTTGCAAATGTGAAATCACAGCGGAAAGAAAAGTTGTTGACTGTTGGCAGGCAGTGTGGACCCGGGTAACGGCAAATACGGAAAAAATCTGACAATTGGTAGTTGGCACATTCGCAATAATACACCAGATTCAATTTATCGGTAGGCAGTGCCACGCTCACTACTCGCCAACATACATCATTGCTCCCTAGCGGCGCCAGCGAGCACGCTGGAAAGTGATTCCATTTGTTCCGATTTGTTGATTATTCAAGTGACTTCGTGTTCGTGTTTGGGTGCGTTCTTTTATTTTTTTTTTGATTTTGGAGGGGGTATTTTCGAAAGATACCGTCATTTTTCCGGACGGTATGCACGATTCTTATTGGTCACTGAAGCAGAGACCAATACGCGTACGTAATAAACTCTTAACTCCATTGTCTTTGCTTGTTTAATTGCCCCACGGAACTGCCGTTAAGCATTACATCGTAAGGCCAAGCTTAGCCATTCGGCTCGTCATTTACACCATTCCGGCCTACTCCTCATTCATCCTTCTTCTGACTTCGCTGCGTTGCCACTCGTTCTTTCTTAGCTCTTTCAAAACTATAGCACACAGCGCTCTCACACTATCCCACACTTATTTTGACTCAGTCATAAACCACACTATGTTATCCGGGGTCACTTGTTCCGTTGTCAAATTCCGTAGATCGGCTCTCTCCTTTTCATACAGTCGGCAGAAAAAGAAGATGTGCAGCGCGTTTTCTTCGCTGCTGTTGCAGAAGAAACAATTTGTCCCGTCTTCGTGTCCATATTTACAGAGATACTCTCTAAAACACTCGTGTTCCGTACCAACTGGGTCAGGTAGGAATCTGCTTCTCCGTGTTTCCTTTCTAGCCATGTTTGTACATTTATAATTAGCGTATGGGTCCATCTCGCCGTCGTAGCTGCATCCGATAGTTTTTGCCACTCATTGAGGCTTGTTTGTACGAAATGCACATGTGACCCTAGTGGCACTAAGCCACATTGCAAACTTCGCTTCCTTAGCATACGTCTTTTGCTGTAATGCTGGTCCCCATATGGGCGCAGCGTACATCAGAATTGAATGGCTCATATTGGCCAATGGCGCACGCCTATTTTAGCTTGGTCCACCAATGTTGGCCATTATTCTTGCTAGTGCGGCTGTGGCACGTGCTGCTTTCTCACATGCCTTTTCAATTTGCGCCTTGTACCTGAGCCTATTGTCTATCAGTACTCCTTGATACTTCAGTGACTTCTGTGTCATGATACTATGACCGTCGATGTTTAGTTTGATGATTTCGGGTATTTTCCTACTTGTGATCTGCACAGCTTCTGTTTTTTGTCCAGCGAGTTGGGAGTTTGTTGCCGTGAGCCAATTTTTAATCGTCGTCGCCGCATGATTGCACAGATTTTCAAGTATGTCAAGTTCTTTTGCCACTTCGGTAATGGCAATATCATCCGCGTACCCGATGATCTGCACCTGTTTCGGGAGTGGGATACGTAACACTCCGTCATACAATACGTTCCACAACAATGGGCCAAGCACAGAGCCTTGAAGAACTCCGCCGGTTACCACATACTTCTTTTGTCCGTCATCGGTATCGTGCAGTAACAGCCGGTCAGATAGGTAGCTGGATATAATATATAAGCAGCTCCATTCGGGCACAGATTATGCTCTCTAGAATCTTGCCAGTCATATCCAGCATGCAGAGTGGTCGATATGAGCTGTGCTCTCCGGCTTGTTTATTTGGTTTCTGAAACAAGACTAGTCTCTGCTTTTTCCAGGTTTTTTGGAATACACCTTTTTGTAAACACCGCGTGAACAGATCCGTGAAAAGTCTCGCATTATTAAAACTTACCTCCTCCAAAAAATGTTACGTAACTGGTCGCATGGGGTCAGCCCTCTAGAGAGCAGCGATACGTGCGTACGCGTTGATGATCTGGACGCGACGGCACTATTGTTTGGCATTTCATCACGAAAAGTCTTACGATTGCACAACGTTTACAAATCGTTCAACTTTAATACGAAAATTTACGTAACGGATGTGTTTCGCGCGCTACGCTTAACATAATCGGTTTACTGAGTGTACTATTCGCAACCCATTTTGAGACCCAGTATTCATTATTGGTGGAAGTATTATACCGTGTGAAGCAGACGTGTTTTTTTTTTTTTTTGCGATCCTAAAACATTGTGTATACTTCCAGTTTTTGTTATTAAAAAAATAGCGGTTGCTCGAGTAAAACATCCCAGATAGTGAACCACATGTGTGGATACCAAATCTAAAGGAAAAGATAAGTAGACATTGATTTTTTAGTAACATAAATTTCATTTGCATTTACCTTTCCGTTTTTCTGGGCAAATTTTTCCAAATATAGCCTTTCCCCTTCAATTAATGTTTTTGTTTTTTTGTTTTTGTTCTGCCGTTTTTTGTTTTGATCGATCAGCTGTTCCCCTCCTCGTGTTTTCGTTTTCCTTTTGGTTTGCGAATTGCCAACCATCGAAAACACAATAACCAGCTGTCCTTTCTTTTGGTTTTGGCATTGCCAACCATCTTTTTTTTTAATTTTTTTTTTTTTTTTTTTTGTATTTTTTTATATTTTATTTAAGTAGTAAAGTTTGGGACAGAACATTTACAACAAAGGGTGTTCCCAAACTATTCTTTCGCAGAGGATATGGCCTCTGAAAATAGTATTTGGCTAACACCGGAGAATCATTTCCGAAGGAACTCCAAAATAATGAGAACGCCGCCCAATGGTAAAAATGAGGAGTTCGCCGCTGCTGGACCAAATAAGCGAGGAGATACTGCTGGCCAAGAAAGCAAAGGGGGTAAACCTGAGGAGACTGAAAAAGATGAAACGGTTAGCATCTTTTGCAACCTGAGCAAAAAAATTAAAGATTTAGAAATGATGATGGCCGGCCAAAGGCATATAAATCAAGCTATCCGCGATTTAGTAGGCAGCATAGTGACATTACATGCCAAAATGGAAAAACTGGGAAATCAAGCGAGAAGAGATATGATAGGGAAACCATCGCAAGTACCCACCATTGGAAAAGATGATAATACCCCTAAAAGAATGCGAGAAGCACCAGGCTATTTACTACCTACCAAAAAGCAAAAAAAATTTAAACGAAAAGGCGCAATTTTCGTACAGTGGAGCAGCAAAATTAACCCAAGAGGATAATACGACTAGATGGGTAGACGTTGTAAAAAAGAAGAAACCTTTGGAAAGGAAAATCAAAACTAAACCAGATGCCATAATCATAACAAAGGAGAATGGTGCGTCGTATGCAGATATTCTGCGAAAAATTAAAAGTGACAGCGGGCTTGAAGTATTGGGTTCAAATGTAACCCATATTCGTAAAACGTTAAAAGGAGATTTACTTATTGAACTTAAAAATCGAGCAGAGACGAAAGCCGAATCTTTCCAAAGCGCCCTGGAGGCCGTGGTTAGCGAAATGGCTAAGATTCAGCCCAAGACCCACAACGTCACGATCACGTGCAAGGACCTCGATGAAATTACAACTCCCGAAGAAATCTGCGCAGTACTAAAAAGAGAGTGCGGAATCGAAAATCTGGAGATATCGAGTGTGAAAAGTCTGCGAAAAACGCGTAGTGGCACGCAAAAAGTGCTTATATGCATGCGTGCTCAAGATGCCAAGGCCGCACTTAAAATAGGGAAAATAAAAATTGGGTGGTCGATCTCTCGCCTTCGAGAATTTTCGCCTATCCTCAGATGCTATAAGTGTTTCCACCTGGGTCACATGGCGCGAAATCGCTGCAGCTCGACAGACAGATCTTCCCATTGTACACGCTGTGGAACCGCGGGACATTTAGCAAAGGTATGCACAAACGTTCCGAGCTGCTTGCTCTGCTAAGGAGAGCACTCAGTATTCAGCACGACTTGCCCAAAGTATATCGAGATGATGAAGTCTCTAAATAAATGAGGATACTACAGTTAAACCTTAACCATTGTGCAGCGGCTCAAGATTTGCTAGAACAGACAGTCATAGAAGAGAACATTGATGTCGCTATACTAAGTGAACAATACTCCCAGCGTCCGGAAAGCACATGGATTGCAGACCTTTTAAGACCTGCTCCAGAGAACTGCTTCACATGGGCGAATATAAATGGTATATATTACGTAAGCTGCTATGTTCGTCCCAGCGCAGAAATCACCGAATTCGAGGATTTCCTTTTAAGACTTTCATTAGAAACCAGAGGCAAAACACCGATTAAAATAGCGAGTGATTTTAATGCTTGGTCAACTGCATGGGGCAGCAGATCTACAAACCACCGAGGGCGGCTAATTCAAGAATACCTGAGTCAAACGCACCTATCAATATTGAACACCGGAACACAAAATACGTACCAAAAAGGGAATAAAGAATCAATTATTGACATTATGTTTGCAAATGTTTCGCTTAGTAGGCACATTAAGTGGGCGGTGTAAAACATATACACAAACAGCGATCATATGGCAATTATCGCACAAATCTCGTACTCCCGAGAGCCCGAACTTCCTACCAGAAACACTTCCCGAAAACGAAGCTGGAAGCAACAAGAGTTCGACTCATACCTGTTTAAGCTCGTCTGGAGTGCATCAAATGCATCAAGTGACGCCGCCCACTTGGTATCGGAAGTGCGAAAGGAACTGGTTGCAGCATGTGATGCAACAATGCGTAGAACATCACATCACAATAAGCGGCGACCTATGTGTTGGTGGAACGAGGAAATTTCCACGCTGAGAAAGCTGTGTCTCTCAGCCAGACCGAACCAAACCGGAACGAACGAAAATCGCTTTAGAGATGAATATAAAAGTCACAAGAAGCTCCTAAAGTCGGCAATTACCCGGAGCAAAAAATCATGTTTTGAGAAGCTCTGTGAGGAAACAAACATTGACCCCTAGGGAACTGCTTACAAAATCTGTATGTCGAGATTTAAAAGCAGCAACCAAAAAATGCCTCTTTTTTGAGAAAAGTCGTCGAAACATTGTTTCCGAGACACGACAGGATTTGCTATGCTAAGCGACGAAACGAAGATGCATTTTCACCCCCGTTAGTCACGGAAGAAGAGCTATTGGCCATAGCAAGGAAAATCATAAACACCAAAGCGCCTGGGTTGGATGGGATACCAAACAGGGCCCTGAAGGAAGCTATAAGCTCAAAACCCCAACTACTCGCTAAAATATACAACGCGTGCATAAAGGAAGAGGTATTTCCCGACGTATGGAAAATAGAGCGATTGGTTCTGCTCCCAAAAGCGAAGAAACCAACTGCAGAACCCTCATCGTACCGACCACTGTGTATGCTCGACACAATGGGTAAAGTGTACGAAAGCATTGCAAGAAATCGCTGGGAGTTAGCAATCCAGAAAGCCGGCGGATTATCAGAGAGACAATACGGCTTTACAAAAAAGAGATCCACTATTGACGCACTACGAGAAGTCGTTGATACTGCGAAATGTGCAGTAAGTGAAAAAAGATGGAAAGATGGCACAAAAAAGTACTCCGCGCTGATTACCCTGGATGTCAAGAACGCGTTCAACTCGGCAAAATGGGCACACATAATCGAAGCCCTGGATGAAATATACGCCCCTGAATACCTCATAAACATTATGTTGAGCTATTTTAAAAACAGAAGGCTACTTTTTGATACAGACGAAGGTACCAAGAGTGGAGTACCCCAAGGGTCAGTGTTAGGCCCACTATTATGAAACCTCATGTATGACGGGGTGCTAAAAAGACAGCAACCAACAGACGTGAAACTAATAGCGTATGCGGACGATCTCATGGTGGTAGCAGTGGCCAAACAATTAGCCGACCTAAGAAACAAATGCAATGAGTGCTTAAATGGTCTACGCCATTGGTTCTCATCTGTAAGTCTGGAACTAGCGGAGCAAAAAACTGAAGTTTTGCTCACAAACACCAGGAAGGTAGAAAAACAAATACAGGTCTCCATAGGGGAGTGCGAGATTACTTCGCAGCCGCAACTGAAGTATCTGGGAGTAATATTAGATTCTAAATTAAAATTTAAAGAACACCTGGTGTATTCATCCAGTACAGCAAACAAAATTTACCATGCACTATCGAGAATGATGACCAATACAGGCTGTGTGCGTTCCAGCCGGCGATTCCTGATAGCGAAAGCAATGAGCTCGGTAATACTGTATGCGGCACCAGTATGGATACAGGCAATGGATATAAAAGCATATGCTGAACAAATAATTGCAGTGCATAGGCTTTCTGCAATTCGAGTAATAAGTGCTTTCCGGACTACATCTACCGACGCTGCTGAAGTAATAGCCACCATGCCGCCCATTGACATCCAGGGAGATGAACTCGAGCGTTTATATCATCTATCAGCGCCTAAAACAGTATCGGCAAAGACAGAGGAGAGGAATAAAAGCATTAAAATGTGGTAGGAGCGGTGGAATTCCTCATCCAAAGGGCGTTGGACCCACCGACTGATACCGGACATCCCCTCGTGGATAGACAGACGACATGGGGACCTAGACTTTTATCTGACCCAAATACTTAGTGAACATGGGTGCTTTAGAAGTTACCTTTTCAGATTCCACAATGACATTAGTCCAACCTGTCTGACATGTACAGATAATATAGAAGACTCTGAGCATGTATTATTTAATTGCCCTCGATTTTCAAATACAAGGGAAAAACTAAAAACCACACTCGGTGGTAGTTTTACGGTCGATAATTTAACGACACTCATGTGTCAGTCGGCTGATAATTGGAAAGCTGTCAGCGAAGCGTCAGCATCCATAACGACGAAATTGAGACTTTTTGAACACGTTAGCGTCCGTCAGTCCGCACAATAGAGGAGACTTAAATGTCCTGTCCCTCCCACGAAGTAATACTTAATCGGTGGTCCCGTGGGAGAGCCTTGAGTTCGGAGCAGGTTAGGTTAAGCGGATTAAAGTTTCGCACTCCGGCTTTCGATGCTTCCCCCTACTATAAAAAAAAGGACGCGACTAATTTACGTACCCCGCGCGGAGTGAAGAAGCTAGAAAAAGCGCGAGCGCGATCTAACCACTGTAAAATCTTTTTTTTTTTTATTTCAAGTGGTTCTGACCCCATGCGCCTAATTAAGGGTTAAAGCAGCAGGATTTTTTTCTTTAATTGCTTTTTTAAGATCGCTTCGTTTGCTTTTAAAGCATGCGCGTAATTGCGTTTGTTCCGTGAGTCCCCGACTCTTTTGGCACCTCCTTCTCGCCTTGTGGCATTCCTTTCTTAATATGCCGATCTCCTCACTACTCCAGTAAACAGGCTTTCTATGGGCGCCATTTTTTTCCTACTCATAAAAGCCACGCATGCTTTACTAATGTGCCTCATTAGGATCTCCGCTTGCCAATCTATGCCTTCCTGAAATGTTAGATTGCCAGATGCTACCCAACTCCATCGCCCAAGCATTAAAATCGCCTGCGAAAACATTCCTCGTAATTGATGAAATTTCTCTAACCAGCCCAGAATTTTATCAAAATCATTCTGCGATATGCTTGGTGGTATGAAACAACTGTAGAAATTGATTCCAGAGATTTTCGCTCGAGTATAGAAGGATTTCTCCAATAGGGAAAATGGTTCCTCTTGAAACATTTTCCCTCCACATGCCCATATGGCAGCTTTGTTCGCAGAATTTGTCCTCTAGCCGTCTCTCTGATCTTTGTTACATTTTCCACTATTTTCTGCAAGGTATCATTTTTCCTCACAGTCCTTAGAATGCCGCTATGTGACATGTCACCTGTTTTTTCAATGACTATTGCATCAGGTCGAGGAGACGGCTTATGTGGTGCCTTCTTTTGAGGTGGGCGCATTGTTTCAATCAGCTTTTTGATCGCATTCCCTAGTTCAGCTATAGAGTCTCCACGAGGTTGTTCCGGCCTTTGCCAGGGAAGCGGTCTCGCCCAACGCTGGTGGTGATGACCTCGTTCTCACAGGTGTTTCAACACCAAGGTTTTTTATCGGGGACCTACCAAGTTTTGGTGCCCTCTTTAAAGAGTCTGCTTCCATTTTCGTCGTATTTTAGGAAGAGTTTTGCACATTATTATTATTTTCGCTCAAACCATTGTTATTGTTATATTTGTTTCTCAGATTAAGCTCCATATTACCAGCGCATCGTGTGCCGGGGAGCGGGCCGAAATAGACAGGAATGGGTGTACCTTCGGGGAAACTGCCCGTACCCCAGTTAGCTGAAGCCTGTCCTTCGCTTTGCCAGTCCTGGAAAACACGGACGGACCGGCGCTCGCCCGGAGCAACGTAGGCTACTACTCCTGGGTATAATGCACACTCCTTGACCAGGGCCCGAAAGGGCTGGTTCCTGATACCCACCGCGGCGGACACATCGGCAGAGCATGCTCACATCACCCTCTCCATCCCGCTAGCAGAGAAAACGCTGTCAGAACTTTGAGGGACTCCCTGTGCGCCGCGCTGTGTACCGGTCGATTTTTGCTGTCAGCCTCACCTAACATGGTTAAACAGACGCTGACCAGGAAGCCGCCCATTGTGGGTCAGACGCGCCTGGATTTTTATTTTTTAAAGGGGACACGTATTTCTATGGGACGGTGTCGATTCACCACAGTCACAGAAGCTTCAACGGATCTGTTAGCTTTTATGCCGCATCCACCATTTCTGCCGCTCATCGTCGGGGATCGCTTACTCGTTTAAACTTATTTCGCAACTGACCTACAGGCCGTTCGGCTACCCGCGACCTACCGACCCCCCCGATAGCTTAGAGCTCCATCCGGGACATTTGGGTGTGTGTGTGTGTCTCTATGTATGTATCTATGTATCAGCTTGTTCGACGGCATTCCTATTTATATTTGCGCTGTCCTTGAGCTGCAGCTATTTCTAACACTGCGTTATTGCTCGTTGGCCGCATTGTTTTTGACATGCCTTGCTTTGCTCTTGAAAATTGTGAAATCGAATTCAAAATGCATTCGCCAAAACGAAATGAAATTCTTCGCAAAGAAAATTGCCGAGGCGACGAATGATAAGTGAATTTCGAAAACATTGAATGTGACAAGAACAACAACTAAAACAATACCAATGACACTGACAACTATAGCGATTTCCTTAACAACAAAATCATTACAAAAACAACAAGCCATTACAAAAGCAACAACGATCTACCAGGAGTGTTCCAAGGTAAACAGGACTTTTTGAATCTAGCGCCCCCTGGTGGCGCCATCTATATGCCGACTGATGTGTTAGAATCTGATATCTTTATCGATTGTCCAGTGAGAATTTCATGACATTTTATAGATTGGATGTGAAGTTTTTGCGTTTTAAATGTCAGCATGTTTGTGTTATCGGTGCGAAAATGAGCTTTGAACAAAGAGCCAACATTAAATTTTGTTTTAAAATTGGTAAAACTTTTACCGAATCGTTTAAATTGAACAAACAAGTTTATGGCTATCTATCACGTAGCAAAGTGCACGAGTGGTTTCAACGTTTTCAATGTGGTCGTGAGGAACGACCAATGACGATGAGCCGAAACCCAAAAAATCGCGCATGGAGAGGTCAAAAGTGAAGACAATGCTGATTTGTTTTTATGACTACAAGGGTATTGTCCACAAAGAATTTGTTCCACCCGGCCAAAACTTTAATGCGGTACTCCTTGGAATTTTGAGACGTTTGGTGCGGAAAAATGCGTTTGCCCATGAAAGGAAAGCGTTGTGCAGACGTAGAGACCATTCAAAAGGCTTGCACCGGCATACTGGCGGCCATACCGACCAACGAGCTAAAACACTCGTTCGACATGCCTTTGGACGGTATAAAAAGCTCTATTGAAGCAGAAGGAGACTATTTTGAATAAAATAAATTGATTTTGCCGAAAAAAACAATTTGTTCTGTTTTCCTTTTTCAAGTCCTGTTTACTTTGGAACGCACCTTGTACATTGAACACTGCGGTATAGTATAAAGTGACAACAAAAAAAAAAAAAAACAAACAACCCTAACTCTTGCAACAGCACCAATAATGATTCTATCGCGACAACAGCAATTACAAAAAAAAAAAAAACAACAATAAAGCAGCATTTACAACAGCAATAACCAGGGTAACGATGCACGTTGCCCTGCATTGAGCCACAACAGCAATAACAATCGGAAGCACACACGTTCAGACAGCAAGCCAGCGCAATAACAACAACAAGTGCCAACAACGGCGACAGCCATAAAAGCTTAGCAAATACTAGCTGCTAGCAACAACACGACAAGCATGTAGAAAACAGCACAACCATCGCTTGGCAAAATAAAAACAATAAGCACAAAAACAACAACTACAACTATAATAGCAGCAGTAACACCAAAAGCATCATGATAGCTAGCAATCCAATTGCACAACAAAATAATAGGGAAACGAACGAAAATCATTCGAGTGCGCTCACCGATGATTGAATCAAATTGAATTACATTGCGATTTCGTAAGTCCTGCGGCCGATTTGGTGGAGACAACCGACCTGCCGAGGTCTGAGCTGTAAGAAATTTCAGCCATCTAGTGTTGTAGAAGCAGGTTCAAACTAAATTCTAGTAACCGATTAGCCGACCCTGTGTGCGTACAATAGCTTGATTTTAATCGGTCAGTTTGTATGGCAGCTATAATTATTACATATTGGCAGGTCCGACAAGGAACATCTTCTTGAGAACAAATGGACGTTTGCAAAATTTCAGATCGACATCTCAAAAACTGAGAGGTTTGTTGAGAGGTATGTTGAGAAAATAGAGATTAAACCTCTGCAAAACGTAGACCGTTTTAATAGACTCCAAATAAATCGCGTTTAAATAACTTTAATATAGCTCTAGAAGTATATACTCGTATACGATAATAAGTTCTGCGACCTCAGCAGAATGCCTCTAAGTTGCCATGTTATGGAGCCACAGCAAAGATCTCACTACCAGGACACAAAATGTTGATTAATGTGAATTACAAAGAAGTCAAGACAGTTACCAATCCTAATGAATCCACAATCCCCTAACTTCTTTTAAATCTGAAAATTTTGCATTTAGAACAAAAAAATTCCCCAAAAAACGAACAACAACTGTCAAATTCTTATTTACTTTCTAATCTTAATGGTGATTAGCGAACCACAAAACCATTTGCAAGATAGCGGGATTTTTCACAGCCGAATGTGTAGACTCAGCTGTCACGGGATCACGAAAACTGAGTTCAACTCAGCCTTTGCTAACTCTGCTTAAAACTTGAATCTATTTCATTGGTTGGTTTTCATTTGGGCCAGTCCAGTATCAAGTATACAACAAACATCACCATCGTAATTAAGTTTTTAATTTTTAATAGGTAATCAGATTAATGAACGTAACGAGGTCTCCTCGTTGCTCAATCTATTACAACGTCGATAAATTAAGTTACCCTGATCAAGATTTTGTCGTATGTTCTTCACACCGAAAATATTTTATACACTTATAAGATATGGGCCTGAAGTGTTTGAATATTTAAAGCCTCAGCTACCATAAGAATAAGAAAATATAACCTATACTATATCAGATATCGCTAACCTCACACCCTTTAGTGAGCTCTACATCGGATCAGCTTCTCTCCGCGGAAAGGAATTATCTGGTCATTTTCAAAATCCGCAGGTATTGCTTAAGGCCTCGACCGAGAGGACCGAAGCTTACCGAAGAAAGAAGCTTGCTAATTTCTGTAGCCTGCGGCTGTTAGTCCCAAATTTAATAAACAAGCAAGTTTGAATCTCTCGAAATCACGCTGGTAATGAATGAAAGAAAAGGTGTCACAATACTCACTCTTTTTAGCCCCTCAAATTCATACTGTTAAAGAAAGGTATGTTCAGTATACCGATTGAAAGATTAAACCCTCAAATTCAGGGAAGGAGGGTGAGCTGTCGAATAAGTATTGAAAGTACGAAGCTTCCTTCTTCGAACTTACTTACTGGTAACTGACATCATACAACTGGTTACCATCTTTGAATCTTTCAACAATGTAGCCTCAGTAAAAAATTGCTTCCTCCCCAAATCCGGTCGTTTTAATAATTTACACGCTTACACCCGACAACTCCAGTTGATTCAGCTCGTTATTGTTGTTGTTTCAACAATGATTTTATGCTGTGCAACGACTTGCATCTTTTGTTTTCCGAATGTGCCAGGCCAACGAGACAACCAGCTAAAAAACCAAACGAAAATCACCTGTTAAATCCAAACAGCGCGCGAATTACGAAACAATTTTAGACGACCGGCTCTTTAGAGTGTCAGAATAAATGTGTCTCTTTATTTCAAAGATTTTCTTGCTTTAATAGTTTTACAAAAATACTTATCTTCTAATTTACAAAAATTTTTATCTGTGGGAAAATTCCACAGTGCTGCTTATCCTTTATTACTATCATGTGGCTGCATTTGCATTTAATATTTATTTAGGATCAGTGTTTCTTCTCATATCTTAATTTTGCATATCTTCTGGTTTTCTTAAATAAATGTATCTTCTTATCTACCAGACTATCTTCACACCATCTGTGCTTGCTGTTGTTCTTGGGTTAGCACGGATGTAACTCGCGCACAATTTCAATTTAAACCAGCTAAGCTTATGTTGGAAGAGTTTTCCGATATCGCATATATGATTGCATAGCATGCACGTATGCTTGATACTTGTAGATAAGAGGGTCGCTGGCATAAAGCTACTTGCTTGACTGTCAAAGCTATTGTGGCATTTCCAATTGACTAGGCAAGGTCCACGCTAGCGAGTTGACTGCTTAGCTGCCCCGGTGCTTGACTGATTTTTGTTGGAAAAGAAAGCAGTTCGTAAATTCGTGAACCATAAACGCTAAATTGTTACCGAAGAGCAGTCAAGTGGAGATACAACCGAAGACTAAGTGTGTGGCGTATTACTGTAATTCAAGCGGAAGTGTGGTAAGTAGTGAAATAGCTGGCAGCTGGAATAGTTGGTACGGCAAATCTTTTAGTTGTTGTTTGCGAGCGTACATATTTTTATGTGGAAATCAGAAAATAGACAGGAAAGATGATTGCTTGCAGTAGTGGATAGATGAGAAAAGAGAAAAATTAAAAACGCAACTTAACTGCAAGAAAATTGTTGTCATACATTTTTAGTGTCGCAATTATTTGGAAGATTTCAAGGAACGACAGAATGCGGCAAAATAGTGAAGTAGTATTCAAGCAGACTGACAGCGTAACTCAAAGCTAACAAAATTATTTGACAAGTCCATTTAACCAAATCCTTCAATTTTCTTGCGGACGGTTCCAAACTCTCTGAGCTCTTTGAGCTTTGTCCACGATTCTTTGATCCAGAACGTCGCAACTACTCGCCCAAAATTGCAACAAAACACTACCCGACACGTAGGGAAAAATTGACTGCTGGAAAAGGACCATTAAAAATAGGTGGAAGAAAAGGAGGACTAAAAGGAGCAGGAGGAAGGGGTAGGAAGAGTGGGAGAGAAAGGAAGAGTGTTGCGAGTTGCATTGCAAGTAATGTGAAAATGATACACATATAAACCCAAGCCCAAGTGAAAGCTTAAACTTTTTTATCGATAGACATGTATGTGTGTAAGTGTGTCGGGTGTAAGGTGATCGTTATCATTAAAGATGACCACCGCTGTTCCACCTGATCAACGACCGAGTTTTATTTACGAAATTTATTTAAATTGCCAGAAAATTGAAATGAGAGAAGCAGAAAGTCCAAAGTAGAGTAAAACAAAGTACATGGAAAATAGTAAAACCACGAAGCAAACTGCTCCGCATGTAATGAAACGTATTATTACTGACGACATGCCTTGGACCCGAAAACAGACAAAAACACAAAAAAAAAAAAAAAAACGTCAAAGCAGGCCAAAAATCAAGGTTATGTTGACAATTCTCTTCTATTATCGAGGTGTGGTGAACTCCGAATACTCTCCGACTAGCCAAACTGTTACCAAGGATTACTATTGGAGTGTCATGCATCATTTGCGCGAAGCTCTTCGCAATTCCATTTAGTGCATATCTCGTCTTTGAAAAACGTGCAAACCTCATGAAGCCCGCCACGGAGTCTTGGCGGAAGGCTTCGGCGAACTTTTAAAATATTCAACAACAGTTAAATCTACTTTACTTCACTAGCGATCTTCGACAACCGCAATAGGTGCGGAAGCAACATATGTATGGGGTATTCCATACCAAATCGACCACTTTTGAACCCGATCCCTTTAGAATTTGCTGAAGCTTATCCATCCTTTTCTACCCTTTGAAAAACATTTTTGAGAATTTTTTCAAAATTTTTTGTCCAACTTCAAAAAAGTTATGAATTTTTTAAAAAAAATAGCGTTTTTATTTTCAAATAGCCATAACTTTTGTAGAAATTGACTTTTGGGGACCTTTTATTTAAATTTTTGTTCTTGAATGAACTTTTCGAAAAAATACACGAAAAAAATTAAACACGATCAATTATATAAAATAATCTTTTTTTTTTTTAAGTAAAATCGTCATTTTTTGGAGGTTCCCAATTTTTTGGAAGTTCGCAATTTTTTTTTTGTTTTTTTTTCCTCAAAAACTTAGATAAAGAGGATTTATTTTCGCAAGGATACCTCAATATCGCAGAGGGGAGTAAAGAGGAGTTGAGAGTAGAACAGCTCAAGTTACCGAAATACGGTCATGATATCACTAAGGTAGCCTACAGCTGGATCGCGGGGTTTTAGGAGAGCATTATAATTAAAATATCCAAAAAAATATACAGATCAATAGATACTATGGTCAGACCTTATTTTTGGCGGGAAACGTCTTTAAAATCGCGCCGAAACATACGGGTTTTAAAAAATGGACCGTAATGAAAAGGTTTATATCATCGTACCTTAATAATCAAAAAACTATTAGTCCTATAAACAAAAATGTGGTGCGAATATTTCGCTTATATAGTCAGCTCGCTGTTATGACATTGAGTTCGTGTTGGAGTCGAGCGGGGCGGTGGGGGAGACTGCGTTAACTGTGCGAAACCGGCGCTCTCGCTTATTTCTATTTAGTGTAACTCGTGATTCCGACTATATAACGCGATGATTCTTTCGTGTGTTTTTTAGGTACCCCAATGTCCGGCGTCGAGCGAGCGAGACGGTTTCGGGAACGTCGCAAAGCTGCTGCTGCCGACCTCGCGAGTACCTCTACCACTGGAATATACATATACATATGGACATAACGAATGAACAGACGATCGCTATATCTATTGGATCTGCCACGGAACTGAGAGATGTCAATATCAGTAGAAGTGAATCAATGCCAAATCATTGGCGTTCAGCGGACAAACGCTTCAAAACGGTATTTGAGCTGCCATGTATACTGAACGATCGGAATCAAGTTCTTGTACGGAAAACTTTCACATTTGACAAGATATATTCACGAAATTTGGTATAGCTTATTTTCTAAAGCAACAACGTGATCTCCGAAGAAATTGTTCAGATCGGTTAACTATAGCATAAAGCTGCTTTTATGGAAAACTTTCACACTTGACAAGATATATTCACGAAATTGGTTTGGATTACTACCTAAGGTAATAACATAATCACCGAAAAATGGTTCAGATCGGATTACTATAGCATATAGCTGCCATACAAACTGATCAATCGGAAACAAGTTCTTGTATGGAAAACATTCACATTTGATAAGGTATATTCACAAAATTTGAAATAGATTATTTATTAAAATGCTTAAAACAGCATCAATTTTGTTTTCATTTCAATCTCTTACTTTAAAAGCGATTCTCTAACATAGACGTTTCACGTTAAAACCAACGGCCGAGTGCCCCGGCACAGCCCCACCCGGTTTTTTCAACACATTACCAAGGCCCATATTTAAAATGAAAAAATGCCTTCCAAGGTACTAAAGCTTATCAAAATAAACGAATATACGCGGATAACGGACCTGCGGAGCTCGAAATGGCATAGCACATCACTCTTTAGGGGTGCTGGTACTTAACTATGTATCTATCTTACGGAGAGTGGCGGTCTTATTCGTTCCGAAGGTAGGTATACTCGTACTGTCACAGCGCCTGTGATCAATTATAGCGAATGAGCTTCTCAAAAATTCTAAAGGAAAGCACCTTTGCTAATAGCCTATACTAATGACATAGCTATACTAATAGCTGGGAACTTCGTAGATACAATCAGTACAATGATGTACATGATGAACAATTCTCTCTGGGTCAAACACCAATGGGCGATATCGGCCAACCTAGACGTATATGCCAATAAAACGGATACGGTATTCTTTAGAAAGAAAAATAAACCGACATTGAAACCCATAAGGCTGAACGGGGTTGAGTAAAAAATTAAGAAGCTTTCCAAGATCCTGGGAGTAATTTTGGACTTGCGAGCCGGATGACCAGGAGTAATGACAATGCATGCATAAAGTAAGCATGAGAGATATTGCAATACATCCTTTGCTTCTCTCCAAACTTATGTGGAATACGGCTATTCTAAGAGCTTCAGAGTTCAATGTTCTTGATGAGTATCAGATTTAGATATTAAATAGCTTGACCATCAATTCAAATTTAACTGAACTTTAATCTAGCATTTCTACAAAAAACAGAATATCGATGTACGGGGTGACTGTCAGTCACCTGTTCGGTGTCTATTTATGATAAGACTGGTTTAGACGCCAGGCCACAGCGAATTCACAGGTAATTGTAAAGCTGCTGAGCTAGCTAGAAAGGTACCCTAGAACTCTTATCAGTAGAAGGGGAGTGGGGCGGTCTCCCGTATGTTTTGTGTTTTATTATTGTGTTTTATTATTAGAAAGGTGAGCTTCACGGAAGCATTGTAAGCTTTGGGCCACCATCAGCATATGCGCTGTAATAAAATTTGCCCAAGATCGATTGCAAGAGAGATCTGGGTAAGGCTGGTTTCTCCCTACTTGTGGGGGTTTTAACAGTTTCGTCTTTTCGTCCATCCCGTAGGCTGGAAATTTTACCAGACGACACCAGCAGAAGTTGTATGGAAAAAGACGAGGTGGAAACAACTCAACACTTCCTTTTTGAGTGTCCCACGTTTTGGAGGTCAAGCCTTAAACACTTGGAAGCGCATACCTTTAGACATCTTACCCAGCTAGACGCAAATTAAACGCCTGTGTAAATTTGTATAGACCACTAAACGTTTTGCTAATTTGTGAGTGCAAAAACAGGAGTTCTTTATTTCTATGGCTTCACAATGGATAACATATAGCAGTAAACGAGCGATCTTTCTAGATCAGCTATCTTACCTAACCTACATAAGTTCAAAATTTTTTACGACTACGCTCATTTCGCTGACATTTTTATCTGATCGAATTCAAGTTCTCGAAGAAGATTCTTAAATATATCTACATTCGATCTATACTTACTACAGAGAAATAAATTTTGATTTCTTAAGTCCACAAGCAGGTATTTAAATTTTTTTAACAAAATCCCTTTCTGTCTTTTTCTATTGCCTAAGATATGTTTCTACTAATAGAGAAACTCCTTGGTCGTTCATAGAATGTTTTCATCGTACAAACACTTGTGCTAATGAGGAACAAACCGCTGTTTTATTATAACTATATCACGGTGAATAGCTTCCATATACTTACAATTTGTTCATGTAAAATAAACAAAGCTTACTTATGCTCGATGAAATCCCTCAAATCCAATCTGCGCATAAATTGTTAACTTCAGCAACTGCACTTCAACGCCAACCCATAATTCAACCGCCAAACGCTTAACGCATTTGCGAATTTTTTGTCTTAAGATTTGCTTTGATTCTTTTCTTCGCGTTCCTTCCGTTGTTCGTCCTGCATTAAAGGCATTCCTGCCGCCACGATTATGGCATTATGAAGTTCATAGCTGATTTTCGGCATAATGTAGACCACATATTTATGCACACAGCAACAAAAAGAATAGCAGCAACAAAAACAATATAACAACAAATACGCAGGCAACAACCCAATTCCAATTGTTTAAACATTAGGGTGGGTCGATTCCGGACTTTTTTCGATTCGGGATTTCTAATAGTGCGGAAAAGTTGCCTTAGTACTTCCTGATTATAATGCAACTTTTTGTTTTGAGATCGGATTGCATCTTCAACCCTAACTCCGGACTTGAAATTTCGGAAATTCGCCTAAAATCGTGAAATTGTCTACCTAGCGCCTGAAATACGAATCTCATGGCAAAATGTATAAAACAAAAGTTATTTGTCACGTCATTTGCTACCGAAATGGTATATGTGATCATGGCCGTAGGACGAACCGTTCCCGAGATACGAGCGAAAAGGCGGTGCGCCACAGCGCAAGGTGAAAATCGGCTTGCGGCCACACTTCTTGACGTTGATTTCGCCGAGGGCTATCACTCACATTCATTCACCTACGCCAAAGAACACGTTCGGATAGGTCTCCACACAAATATTTTTTCATCGAGTTCCTTCACTCTTGTCGGTGATTTCGCCGAGTTCTATCACTTACATTCATTTCAATGCACCATACGACACGTTCGGACTGGTCTCCACATAAATATTTTTTCATCGAGTACCTTCACTCTTGTCGTTGATTTCGCCGAGTGCTATCACTTATATTCTCTCAACAGAACACAGAACTCAAAGTGTCTATATCTAAATTTAAGAATAGTTACATAATTTAAGAAAGAGAGCGTAATTCAGAAAAAAATAATTGAACTAGACGAGATAATATTATATCGAAAATAAGCTAACTAAAAGTGAAAAATTTAGAAAGGAAAGTTTTAACTCAAACAATATAAGCTAGGGATAGATTAAATTTTTAAAACAAAAAAGTGAATAATAGAAATATATCAATCATGCCCGTTAATTCTGCCAACCTCGTTCGGCCACCAATACTTAATGCACCTCAAGGGCCACCAGCACCTTCTGGTCAGCCTCTTGCCTCTTCTAATTTATTCTCTATGGATGAGTTAACTACCGTAATCACAGGAATTGTGAACAATGTATTATGGACTGAAGGGCGAAACATGGTTCAAGCCGCCCTTAATCCAAATTCCAACTTTTCAAATTTCACGGACATTACCATAGACTCAAGACTACCCGGGAATGTCTCTGAATTAGACAAAATACCAGATGTTGTACGATGTCTTCGGGAGTTCTCCGGAAATCCTGGAGAATTCACATCTTGGAGGAAAAGCGTGGACAGGATCCTCCAGATATACGAGCCTCAAAGAGGTACCCCAAAATATTATGGCATCCTCAATGTCGTTACAAACAAAATCGTGTGCAATGCCGGCATTGCCTTGGAGTCCTATAACACTCTACTGGATTGGAAGGCGATCTCCAGTTGCCTAACATTGCATTACGCGGATAAACGTGACCTTGGTATCATTGAGTACCAAATGACCTCTCTCGTACAAGGTAGTAATACAATTCAGGAATTTTACCAAAAGGTATATTCTCATCTCTCACTAATTCTGAACAAACTGGGATGCATGGAAGTCGGCGCAGAACCCATGCACCTTCTAACTCGTACGTATAGGGATAAAGCCCTAGACACGTTCGTTCGCGGACTCAAAGGAGATCTACCGAGACTCCTTGGAATGAGGGAACCAGCAGATCTCCCTCAGGCACTCCACTTGTGTCTCAAACTAGAGAATCAAACCTTCAGGTCACATTATGCCTTGAGCAATAATAACAATATCTGCAGAAAACCACAAGAGTTTCGTCCACCACTACCTCCCAGAAGGGTGAAGAATGAGTTTTACCCCGAATTGGCATATATGCCCCAACCAAGGTTGTACGCAGCCACTACACATAGACCACCGCAAATGAATTATCAAGTTCAACGCCAGCAATAGGCGCCCCAATATACGCAACAGTACTACAATCCACGACCACGTCCTTTGCATAAGCCAACGCCACGTCCAGAACCAATGGACATTGACCCATCACTGCGAACTAGGAATATTAATTATACGAATAGGCCACGTAATAATGACCCTATTAACAAAAGACCTCCTCCTGGCAACCCTCCAGCTCCTGTGCCCCCTAATAAAATCCAAAGGAATTTCCATATAGATTCCGAACAACCCCAAGCTTACTATCCTACCACGACAATTGACGAGCAGACGAACGACAACTCTAGCCATTACGATGGCGAATGTTACAGCGACAGAAATGATGGAGGTCAGGACGATAGCTACATAGACACGACTGATTTATATTTTTTAGAATAAGTCACTCTTCGCTGCCGTATGTTGAATGCAGGCTGAAGAGTGGAAATATTGTGAAAATTTTAGTAGATACAGGATCTACGAAAAACTATATACGATCCTCTATCTTGCCCAATCCAATAAATAACGAAAGCATTTTTTTTGCGAAATCCATAGCAGGAGACATCGAAATCAAACAGCATACCTTTCTAAACCTATTTAACTCAGACAAAAAAACTGAAATTCTACCTCCTCCCAACTCCGACATCATTCCATGGTATTATTGGGAATGATAACCTTAAAGAGCTTGACGCAGTCATCCACGTAAAGAATAACTTCATGGAATTAGAAGGCAATACCAAAATTAAAATCAAGCAGCTAGTTTCAAGATCTGTTAACAAAATAGATATTAAGGAAGATAACTTGTCACAAAAACAGCAGAAGGAAATTAATAATTTAGTCGACAATTTTTCTAATCTCTTTACGGAACCAAACGATAAACTTACCTATACCACTAAAGTCATAGGAGAAATCAGAACGCACAAGGACACTCCCGTTTATACAAGGTATTACCCTTACCCAATGTCATTAAAAGGTGAAGTCGAAACCCAAATCAACAAAATGTTAGACGATGGCATCATTCGACCATCAAGGCAATAAGCAAATAAGTTATTGACAATAGAAAGCTTAACTCGATTACTGTAGCAGACCGTTACGAATACCCCAAATTAATGAGGTACTATCCCAGCTTGGAAAAAACAAATACTTTTCCGTTTTGGATTTAAAAAGTGGATTCCATGAAATCCCTCTCAAAGAATCCGATATTGAGAAAACAGCTTTCTCAATAAACAATGGCAAATACGAATTCACAAGACTGCCATTCGGACTCAAGAATGCCCCTTCAATTTTCCAGCGAGCCTTAGATGACATTCTTCGTCATCACATTGGGAAAATTTGCTATGTCTATATCGATGATATAGTCGTTTTCAGCAACTCTGAAGAAGAGCACACCCTCCACTTAAACCAAATTTTCAAAACCCTTGAAGACGCAAACACGGAAATACAATTAGACAAATGCCATTTTTTCAGGGACTCAGTAGAGTTTCTAGGATTTATTATTCCCTCAAAAGGAATAACAAAGAATCCCTCAAAGGTAGAAGCAATAGCTAAAATACCTTACCCCAAAAATATTAAGCAACTTCGCTCATTTTTAGGCCTTTCCGGCTACTATCGTCGCTTTATTAAAGATTACGCCATGCTGGCTAAACCTCTAACAGTACTCTTAAGAGGGAAAGAAGGACGTATATCTAAAAACAAGTCCAGCAAAATCAATATCGAATTGGATGAAAACGCAAAGGATGCCTTCAACAAAATTAAAAATTCACTCATGTCTGACGACGTCATACTTTCCTATCCTGACTTCAATAAAGAATTCCATCTAACGACCGATGCGTCGAACTTTGCAATTAGTGCAGTCCTTTCGCAGGACAAACATCCCATCGCCTTCATTTCCCGAACACTAACCAAAACAGAAGAAGCTTATGCTACGAACGAAAAAGAGTTTTTAGCAATCATCTGGGCTCTAAACAATTTCAGGAATTATCTATACGGTTCAGCCAAAGTAAAAATTTATACAGACCACCAACCCCTTACACAGGTCCTCAGCAATAAAAATAACAGTTCCAAAATTAAACGTTGGAAAGCCACACTGGAAGAATACAATCATGAACTCCATTACAAACCAGGCACAACTAACGTGGTAGCCGACGCACTATCAAGAACGCCTCCCGAACCAATTAACGCCTTGTTAGTAACCCAGAATAGTGACGAGAGCTCATCCGATAACTTAATTTGCCATGTAGAATCCCCAATTAACGTTTTCAAAAACCAAATCTTCCTAAATTCAGGCCCTATTTCTACCTATCAATTCAAGATAGTATTCCCCACATACCATAGACACGTCATTGAAGAACCGGAATATAAATCAGAAACATTAATAAATCTCCTAAAAAGGTACCTAAACCCCTCCGTAATAAATTGCATCAAAACCGACGAAAGAACTATGGGTAAAATTCAAGAAATATACCCGATCCACTTTAGTAACTATAAAACCAGGTTTTCTCAACTCCAAATCCAGGATGTGACGAACAGCAACAGCAACAAGAAGAAATAATCATAAATACCCATAAAAGAGCACATAGGAATTCTCCTGAAAACAAACTTCAAATTTTAGAAAATTACTATTTTCCCTCCATGACCAAAACAATAAAAAGAATTATTCAGCAATGCTCAGTTTGCAAAGAAAATAAGTACGACCGCCAAACTACCAAACCAAAACTAGGAGAAACCCCTATTCCGCAGTTTCCAGGACAAATCTTACATATTGATATTTACATAACTGAACGAAATTTCGTCCTTACAGCCACAGACAAATTTTCAAAGTATGCCCAAACCAAAATCCTTCGCAAATGGTCAAGTAGAGCGATTTCACTCGACCCTTACAGAAATAATGCGCTGTTTAAAAGCAGAGCGAAGTTTCACCTCATTCGCCGAACTCCTCGATAACTCTGTCTACGAGTACAATTTTACAGTCCACTCCTCCACAAAGAAAAAACCAATAGAGGTATTTTTCGGGAGAAGAATCTTCACAGACCCAAGCCAATTTGAAAGAACTAGGGAAGAAATTATCTCGGAACTAAAAAATAGACAACTAAAAGGTCTTTCCTACCATAATAAGACCCGTTATCCAATTAAAACATATAACCCTGGAGAAACAATTTACGTTAGGATAAACAAACGACTAGGTACCAAAATATCTCCAAAATTTAGAAAAGAAATAGTAAAGGAAGACAAAAATTCCATTGTTTTGACAGAATCAGGAAAAGTAGTTCATAAACGCAATATAAAAACCCAAAATTAAAATTTTTGTTTCCAGACTTCTCCTTATTTACCCAATATTCGCATCAATAGACATTTATGACTACTCCACGGCACAAATAGTTACGATAAATGACGGACTAGTAAAAATCCAGAATGGAGACTTCAGGCTAATACACATAATCGACCTCAACAAGTACGACCAATTTCTGACGGACATGTACAGATTCACCTCTTCGGACATACCCAAGAGACAATCCTTTATCCCATCCTAAAACACGAATTAACCCAATCTCTTCAAATTTTAGATACAATAAAACCTGTCGAAAGAAGACAGAAAAGATCCATAAATAGTTTAGGAACGGCTTGGAAATTCATAGCCGGAAGACCCGATCACAAGGATCTGGATGTGATAACCAAAAATTTTAATGATATTGGTAATAGTAATAATAAACAAGTACTAATTAACAATATTTTTAACGAAAAAATTAATAACATTAGCATGATAGCAAATAATCTTCTTAATAACATAAGGAAAGATACTTATATAGAAAACGAGACTATTATAAATTTGCAAAATAGAATAAGATTAATAAAAGAAGAGTTAATTAACATTAAATATGCCATACAATGGGCAAAGAAAGACATTTTAAATACACTATTGTTAAATAAAAATGAAATCGAAATTGCGTTAGAAAATTTAGAATATGACGAAATACCTTTCAAAAATGCTGAAGAAGCACTAGAAATATCAAATATAAATGTAATTAGTCAAAATATGGCAATATTTTACTTGGTAAATATACCATTAACTATTAAGGAAAATTTTCAAAAAATGACTATAAGACCAGTTGTAAAGCAAAACAAAATTATAATTAATGTCGAATTTGATAAAATATTAAAGGGTACAAAAGATACCTATGGAATTAAAGAAGTATGTAATAATTATAAGAAAATTGAGATTTGTAAGCAAACTCAACTAGTAAATATAAGTAATAGTAGTTGTATACCTAGAGTAGTAAATAGCCAAAATATTGATAACATACGAAGAATAAATCTTCAAACGATATCCAATAGCTCCCTTTCACTTGGAGCCGTTGCAACTGTCATTCTCGGTATAATATTTTTTCGAAAATTCTGGAGAAAGCACCAAAACAGAATAATCATATCTTCAAGCCTGGACCTTAACCAGATGTCCGCAGTGAATATTGATCTTAAGGAGATCAAAGATCTTTCCAATGATCAAAATACTTACATCAATTTTAACAACCTCCCCTATTTTTAATGGGCTTTCGGGACGATCGCTTTTAAGAGGGGAAGTGTTAACATGGCAAATGTTAACAATTGCTAAAGTAATAATGCGTAATCAGCAATAATGAGAGCATAGCGGAAATGCATCTTTAGTTGCACATTGCATAAAAGCTCATATTTCGGTGTGAAACGGAAATCCAACACGCGCAACCCAAATAAGTCAAGTCAGCAGTTGGCCAGTGCAACGTAGCTTAGCTTTTAAGAAAATTAATTTTTAAGTATCTTTAACTTGTATATATGAGTGTGAACCAGAGTAGTTTGATAGGTCAGTGGCACTTTAAACATTCAGATTCGTATATTTTATAACTCCACGAGAGCACAAACAAAGAACGTTTTGTTCCCAACACCAATCGGATCTACACTATCGGAACAGATAGCTTATGTTCAATTATGAGTTGTCAGTTCAGCAGCAGCTTCAAAAATTTGTCAAGAGGCAATATTGATGACAAGGAGCAATAGTGAAATTTATTTCAGTGAGAAAATTAGGTCACGGAATAGGTTCTTATTAAACTTGATTGAGATATACTGCTGAGTAATATAGTATGGGCATTAGTGATAGCAGAATAAAAAAAAAGGATGTATTCTATAATCGGCTAAAACTTAGTCGAGGTCCGAACTACTTGGTATATTCATTCGATTATAGACTATCGTTTTATTCGAAATTCGTCAGACTACTTGGAGACTCTAAAACTAACTACAACATCGAAACACAGACGTTTCCTAGATTAGTTATACTATCGTTTAGTCGAGATCTATCTGAATTATTTGGAGACTATAAAACCAATAAAGAAGCAAACTCAGTTGGTTCTGTAAAACTTAAAATAACATAATATTTATTTGATTCTAGATCTCTTTAGCCTAAGTTCGCCAGAACTAGTTGGAGAATCTGAAACTAATTACACGGTCGGAAAATCGGATCCAAAAGCCAATAACCACAAATACGAGACACATTCGATTTTACATATAGAAACGATGTTGAACGTTTACTTCTATCAAGTGTCTTTATTCAACTAACTCTTTACAAAAATTCTTATTAGCTAAAAGCTTAACTATTTTACAGTAATATTAATGAGTGTAGGAGAGTGTAGACGTAATAATGTATGTTCGGGAATATGTTGTATGTATGCTTAGTGTGGGGGCGAACGTGTGGATGTAGAGTGGGAGAAAGTATGTAAAGTGTGAGTGGGAGTAGTTTAAATAAGAGTAAGCATAGGTAATTAAATATAAGAGTAAGTTAGAATCAAGAGTACGATTAGAATAAGTATAGGTAAAGTATATAGGGCTATTATGTAACTCCTCCACCCTTAAGTTATTTGTGTCCTCGCAAATATTTAGTTTACAAGGTATTTAATTTTATTACAGTTATTGAAATTTTTAAATTTAAATTAAATGAAATTACAATAAAATTAGATAACATTTTCATTGTTCAAATTATATTTTCGTTTAAATTGACTTTTGTAATATTTTATTTTTCTATTATTCGAAGAATCCACAACATAATTACCTTGGCGATAATAGTTTTCAAGTTTTTTATATTTAGGTTTAGTTTTCGCAATTTGCCTATTAAATACAATGTTTTCTATTTGATTTGGTTCAGCCTTTCTACTTTTATTCAATTTATTTACTCTTTGAATTTCTTGTTGTTCAAACTCTTTACATAATTCATTTATCTCTTCTTTGTCAAAGTTTTTTATTATAAAATCAATTGGTCGCTTTTTTGTGGTAGAATGAATTGTTCTATTATATGCGTTAAAAATTTCAAAAAGTTTGTCATCTAAATCTTTCGTTTTATGGCTATTGTCTGCTTCTAATACCCTTAGATGCTCATTAAGTGTACCGTGTAATCTTTCAATGTCAGAATTACCTGTCTTTAGGTACTTTAGTTTACGTGAGACTCAATATTTTGTTCACTTAAAAATAATTTAACAGCGCTGTGTAATATACAACGATCGTTATCGAAGATAAGTTTATTCATTTTCCCTAAAAATAAAATTCGTTCTTTTAAAGCTGCTATTATTCCAATCCAATTTCTATCATTTAATTTATGAAATGTTGCATACTTTGAGAATTTATCTATGGTGGTGAGATACATTTTATTCCTACAAGGGTACCAAATGTCTATATGGACTATGTCATTAAAGTGTGTAGGAGTTTCTGTAATTTGGTAGGGAAGTTTTAGGGGACTCCTGTCGTGCTTAGCTATAGTGCAAATTGAACAATTATTAATATAAAGTGTTATTGTTTTATAAAGCTTCGGGTAAAAGTATTTATTCTTCAACTCTAAAAATACTTCTTGTATGCCTCGGTGGTTATTGCGAAGATGCTCATTTTCAATGATAGTCTATATATCGTTTTTGTCAGTAATTTCAATTAGCTTTAATTTTGATCGATACAATGTCAAAGATCTGAGATACACATGATGCCTTTGTCTATTAATATACCTTGCATAATATTGCAAAGATCAGATTCCGGAGTAATTTCTACGTGATTTTGATACTTCTTGTTTACAATTTTTACTACACATTTTTCTTTCTCTCCATAACTTAAGTATATTTGATTTTTGTAATAATTGATTGCTTTTTCTGTTATAAATATATAATCCAAGTTATTTTCAAATGCGCTATGTATTGTGTTGCAGCTGTTGACCAAATGTCAACTCGTTCATCACTTTCTCTATTAACTTGGTTTTCTTCACGTAATTGGCTATTAAAAATATTCACATTTCCTAAATGTTTAACTTCATCAACACAGTATCTTCTTAGAGCATCAGCGACTGTGTTATATTTGCCTTTAATATGCGATATATCAAAGTCGTACTCATTAAGTAGGATTTTCCACCTTTGTAGTTTCATATTTGGTTCTCTTAAATTATGTAGCCAAACTAATGGTCGGTGGTCAGTCTGAATTAGAAATTTGCGACCGTACAGATATGTGCGAAAATGTTTCACTGACCAGACAACAGCAAGTGGTTCTTTTTCTATGGTTGAGTAGCGAATTTCATGGTCAGACAACGTTCGAGATGCGTAGCAAATAGGGTGGCCTTGTTAGCTTAAAACTGACCCAATTGCGAATTGTGAAGCATCAGTTGTAAGGATGAATTTTTTTATTAAAATCTGGGGCTTGTAACACTGACTCACTAGTAATAAGTTTTTTTAACGTTTCAAATGAATTTAGGAATTCTTGGCTTCTATAATCCAATACAGCATTTTGCTTTAAAAGGCGAACCATGGGGAATGCAACTTTCGCATAGTCTCGCATAAATTTGCGGTAATAACCGGTGATTCCTAAAAATCTTTTGATCTCCTTTATGTTTGTAGGTGGTTGCATTCTGTTTATTGCTTCAATTTTTGAAGGATCAGGTTTAATACCTTCACCTGTTACAAGGTGTCCTAAAAATGTTGTGGTCAATGCAGCAAAATGACATTTATCTATTTGATTCTTTAAATTTGTATCTCGTAAAGTGCTAAATATTTTTTTAATGGACTCTATGTGTTCCTGAAAACTTATGGAAAATATCATCTAGGTATACAACGCAAATTTTATTTATGTGGTCTCTCAATATATGATTTATTGACCGTTGAAATGTTGCAGGGGCTGTTTTAAGGCCAAATGGCATACGATTAAATTCATAATGGCCACTTGCAGTTGAAAAAGCTGTCTTAGCCCTTAGCAAGATCAATTGTGCTGAAATAACAGCATTTTCCCAACTTATCAAATAAATCTTCTATATTTGGAAGTGGGAACTTGTCGTCTATTGTTTGTTCATTTAGTTTTCTGTAGTCAATTACAATTCGCCATTTTTGCTTACCACTGTTATCTGGTTTTTTGGGCACAACCCATAATGGGGAATTGTAAGGAGATATAACATTTTGCGCTAGCTTTTCTTGTATTTGCCTGTCCACTTCTGCCCGATGTATGACAGGGTACCTATACAGTTTACTATATATAGGAGTGTCAGTTTTTGTATTTATTCGATGACGAATTTCACTACTGAAAGGTAAGTTTTCACCATCTTTATAAAAAATATCTTTAAACTTATTTACAACAGTCTTTAAAACTTCTTGATCTTTACAATTTAAATGATTAGGAAACATACTAAGTGATGAATGTTCTACTATTTCTTTTTCTTCGTTAATAAATATTTCCAAATGTTTATTTTTTTGATAATCATCTACAGTTAATTCTTCTTCTTCGCAGAAATAAATTAGTAATGTTGCATCTTTTGTTATTAAAACTCTATTCTTGTAGTCGATTTTACAACTCAAATTAAGCAATATATTATTACCTATTAGACCATCAAAGTAGTTATGAAATTTAAATTCTAGGAAATTAACATTAAAATTTGGTTTATGAAATTCTTTAAACAATGGAAAGCTATACTGTACGTCTGTAGTAACAGTTCGATTTATAACTTTTAAAGTAATAGAACGTGATTTTATTCTCCATTTGGGATTACAAATATTTGGGTTTATGATACTAAATTCTGCACCTGTATATATTATGAACTTAAGTTTTCTCACGTTTGTTTCAACTGTTATATAGGGTAACTTCCTTGGCCCTCTAATTGAAAATTTTGTTCGTTTTCATTGACTCCTATTTCCATAGGCTCTACAACTGTTTTATTTAACAGGCGTTCATTATTGTTATTATTATTCTGATTAGAAAAACTACTCGAGCTACGATTAGTTCTGTATGTTTGGTTGCTGTAGTTGCTATTAAAACTGGGTTGAGTAGAAGAGTTTAGTGTTGCACTGTATGAGTTATTTTGTCGCTGATTGTTCCGTTGTCTATGCTGTTCACTAAATGTATCGTTTGCTCTATTGCTGTAATTAAATAACGGGTGATTTTTTTGAGGTTAGGATTTTCATGCAGTAGTATTTGACAGATCACGTGGGATGTCAGACATGGTGTCAAAGAGAAAGATGCTCAGTATGCTTTGACATTTCATCATGAATAGACTTACTAACGAGCAACGCTTGCAAATCATTGAATTTTATTACCAAAATCAGTGTTCGGTTCGAAATGTGTTTCGCGTCCGTGTCCGATGAGCGATGAGGCTCATTTCTGGTTGAATGGCTACGTAAATAAGCAAAATTGCCGCATTTGGGGTGAAGAGCAACCAGAAGCCGTTCAAGAACTGCCCATGCATCCCGAAAAATGCACTGTTTGGTGTGGTTTGTACGCTGGTGGAATCATTGGACCGTATTTTTTCAAAGATGCTGTTGGACGCAACGTTACGGTGAATGGCGATCGCTATCGTTCGATGCTAACAAACTTTTTGTTGCCAAAAATGGAAGAACTGAACTTGGTTGACATGTGGTTTCAACAAGATGGCGCTACATGCCACACAGCTCGCGATTCTATGGCCATTTTGAGGGAAAACTTCGGACAACAATTCATCTCAAGAAATGGACCCGTAAGTTGGCCACCAAGATCATGCGATTTAACGCCTTTAGACTATTTTTTGTGGGGCTACGTCAAGTCTAAAGTCTACAGAAATAAGCCAGCAACTATTCCAGCTTTGGAAGACAACATTTCCGAAGAAATTCGGGCTATTCCGGCCGAAATGCTCGAAAAAGTTGCCCAAAATTGGACTTTCCGAATGGACCACCTAAGACGCAGCCGCGGTCAACATTTAAATGAAATTATCTTCAAAAAGTAAATGTCATGAACCAATCTAACGTTTCAAATAAAGAACCGATGAGATTTTGCAAATTTTATGCGTTTTTTTTTTTAAAAAAGTTATCAAGCTCTTAAAAAATCACCCTTTAGCTGACTATTCTGTTGATTAACATAATTGCTCATATTAGCTTCTCTGTTATAATTATTATGTTGCCTATGAGAAGAAAAATACATGTTATTAACATTATGTTCACAGTTATTCTTTCGATGAGCTGTTTGGTGATGTTTCTAGTTCAAGTAACCATTTGATTTTATAATTTCATATGCGTCTTTTAAAGTTTTTGGATTCCTGCTTACAATAATGCTTTTGACAGGCTCGGGTAAACCATATTTAAATGAGTTTAAAGCAATCCTAGCATTGCTTTCACTATTTATACTAGAAGAGCTATTGTCACAAAAAGTTGATGCGTTATTTAACCGACATAATAAAGTATTAAGGGAATTATAAAAAGTTTCAATTGTAGAAGCACATCTACAAATTCTATTTTTGTCAATGAGTTCATCAACTGAATTCTTTTCGCCATCGCCATTATCTATACGGACTTTTCTTATTTCTGGCCATGTAAGCGGATTTCCATTAATTAAAATGAATTTTCTAGCACTTCCAATAATTATACTCTCGCAACAAAGTTGCTAAAGAGAGTATTATAGTTTTGTTCACATAACGGTTGTTTGTAAGTCCTAAAACTAAATGAGTCAGATATAGGGTTATATATACCAAAGTGATCAGGGTGAAGAGTAGAGTTGAAATCCGGATGTCTGTCTGTCCGTCCGTCCGTCCGTGCAAGCTGTAACTTGAGTAAAAATTGAGATATCATGATGAAACTTGGAGCACGTATTTCTTGGCTCCATAAGAAAGTTAAGTTCGAAGATGGGCAAAATCGGCCCACTGCCACGTCCACAAAATGGCGGAAACCGAAAACCTATAAAGTGTCATAACTAAGCCATAAATAAAGATATTAAAGTGAAATTTGGTACAAAGGATTGCATTAAGAAGGGGCATATTTTGAGGTAATTTTTTTGGAAAAGTGGGCGTGGCCCCGCCCCCTAAAAAGTTTTTTGCACATATCTCGGAAACTACTATAGCTATGTCAACCAAACTCTATAGAGTCGTTTCCTTCAAGCATTTCCATATACAGTTCAAAAATGGAAGAAATCGGATAATAACCACACCCACCTCCCATACAAAGGTTATGTTGAAAATCACTAAAAGTGCGTTAACTGACTAACAAAAAACATCAGAAACACTAAATTTTACGGAAGAAATGGCAGAAGGAAGCTGCACCTAGGCTTTTTTTAAAAATTGAAAATGGGCGTGGCGTCGCCCACTTATGGACCAAAAACCATATCTCAGGAACTACTGCACCGATTTCAATCGAAATGAAATTCGGTATATAAGATTTCCTTAACACCCTGTTGACATGTACGAAATATGGGTGAAATCGGTTTACAATCACGCCTTCTACGCCAATATAACACTATTTTGAATTCCTTCTGATGCCTTCTCTGTATAATATGTACATTAGGAACCAATGATGATAGAATAAATGAAATGTACGTAGGATACATTTTGCTATTTGTAAAAACATACCTTTAGAATTTAAAAATATAACATTTAATTATTAAAATACATAATATTTATTACTTCTAATTCAAACCTGTATAATCTTATTCATGTAAGAAATGAAATGTGCACTAACTTTGAAAAACGATTGTTTTTGTTTTTTTACATAGTCCCTAATACAGTTAAAATAAATGAAAATACAATTCAATACTCAAAGTACACAAATTAATCTAATCTAATTAATTTGACAGCAAAATAAAAAAATTTGTAAATAACGGATAATGAAATCTCGATTATCACTTTATCATGCGAGAGTATAAAATGTTCGGTGACACCCGAACTTAGCCCTTCCTTACTTGTTTTATCTTTAATCTGGCCAACTAACAGAATTCTATATTCTTCATCAGTAAAACTGTCTAACATTGGACACATGTAATCTATACGCTGTACAAAATTTAATAGTGCATCTCTGTTTCCGTCATATGGAGGAATGCTATTTATGTTGGTGGAAATTAGCTTAAATTTTACGTTAATGTTTAAACTATCCATATTTGCTAAACTAAATTAAATAAAATGCCAAATAAATGGATAATTTTTACTTTTTTTTTTTTTAAACTACGAGCTTTGTATGGTATGTACACAAAAGTGTGTTTGTATTGTTCTTAATACAAATTATATACATACGTATCCATATACACCTATATGTATGTACATAAGTGTGACCAACTTTCTCTTGACTCCAATTGCTTTTCTTTCCAAGATTTGCTGCAGCGTTGATGAAGGTGATGAATTCGGCCAAAGGTGACCTTGAAATCTTGATGAGAGGGGGAAAAAAATGTGCTGTTCTCTTGTGCTCTAACTATACATCTCCATGCAAGCGTTGTACTGCTCTGATTTGTTTTTGCAGTTTCCTTTTCTCTTACTGCCTTCGTTGTCGTGTAATAACTTCAATACCTTTCTTGTTGTTCCTGCTTTTTATTCGTTACTTCAATACCTTTCTTGTTGTTCCTGCTTTTCATTCGTTGTTTTTTATTGGTTAATTTCGATTTGGTTACTTTTTTTCCTGTTCTGCCGTAAACTCTCTTTGAGTGCCAGAAATTATTCAAATACTCTTAGAATGATTTCTCTCTAAAACGGATTATTTACTGTTTTTTGAAACGGCTTCTTGATTACAGTTTTTTTCTTTTCTTTCAATATAACAAAAGTTCTTATTTTGTCGTTTTCATTACTTTTTACTTTTTTTAAAAGTAATTTATTTCTCTTAAATTTTCTTTCCGAAAATATGTTCTTCAGCTTTCCTCTTTTCTAGTCACGTTAATCACAATAAATTTGATTTTAAAACACGTGTTCTTTTTGAACGTTATGTCTTTATGTAATTAACTTTTTATTTTAAATTTTTTTCCAAAACTTTTTATTTTAAAATTTTTTTCCAAAACTTTTTATTTTAAATTTTTTTCCAAAAATTTTTATTTTAAATTTGCAGTGAGTGTGAGGTTCGCAATTGACTGCGCCAGAAACGATGTTGAACTTTTACTTCTATCAAGTGTCTTTATTCAACTAACTCTTTACAAAAATTCTTATTAGCTAAAAACTTAACTATTTTACAGTAATATTAATGAGTGTAGGAGAGTGCAGACGTAATAATGTATGTTCGGGAATATGTTGTATGTATGCTTAGTGTGGGGGCGAACGTGTGGATGTTGAGTGGGAGAAAGTATGTAAAGTGTGAGTGGGAGTAGTTTAAATAAGAGTAAGCATAGGTAATTAAATATAAGAGTAAGTTAGAATCAAGAGTACGATTAGAATAGGTATAGGTAAAGTATATAGGGCTATTATGTAACTATATGTAACAAGTGAAGAAGGTTCGAACAGAAAGTGTAGAAACTAGACAAAAAAATTGCCGAACTTATTTTACGGCCAGTCAATTGAGATTTTTCGCCTTTGTATTTAACATGTAGAGCTTGTCCAAAATCCTATTAGGTCTCCAATAGGGATAAAAATTAAATGAGTTTTTTTTTAGGAAAATGTTTCGTTACACACTAAATACGAGTACAAGAGTATTCGTGGAAACACCTTGGGTTTATTATGAAAGCGACTTTTGTCAGCTCAAAATGAATCCAGAAATACTATTTTCTGAAAATGTTATTCAATTCAATAAGTCAACCTAACCCAACAAACCTCCCTCGTATCTACATATATTGTTTTTTATTCACACTTACGGGTGATTGAGTACGGATTTATCAAGGCTTTGGGTTTTTACCGACACGATTTTTTTTGTCTAGGATTTTACTTGTAATATCATCAAAAAATTGCCCTTTGTGTGCAAAAAAGCAACTATGTAACAGGGGGATTGCCCATTAATACGTTGATCGTGTTTGCGGGCGATAGTTGGAAGAAAAAAGAACGTTAAAGCAAAAGCTGCAATTAAAGTTGGCAAAACTTGTGGTGAAAAAATGGTGCTCCATTAGTACATACAAGTACTTGCCGCTTGCCGAAAGAGGTAAAATGTGTACTCACAAGTGGATAATGCGACTCATTTAGGGCTTACAAGTAGCTAGGACTTATTGCGGTTGCTGCAAAAGCATATTGACAAAGGCAATGAGTTCTGAAATGTTTTCAAATTTTTTTGTTTAAGAAAAGAAAACTTGAAAACTAAAAATTCTTCGGATTTTTTAACCAAATACATATGTCATTTATTCAGAACTATCTTTATGTAATCAGTGCATCGATAATAATGATTTTGTCAAATTCACTTTTTTATTTATTTATTTATTATTTGTAAAATAATAATACAATTATTATTATACATTTCACATAAGGAGCACTAGCTACAGAGGCTTTCAGCTCACGGCTTTATTATAAAAGACTTAAATAATAAAGATGGAACCTTCCATGTAGAAAATATTTACAAGCAATATGTTTTTATGGACTAAAAATTATATGTTATAAATAAATTTAAAAAAGAAGGATAACTTAAATATATTTCTTTAACTATGTATGAGATAGGAATTCAGACATTTTAGTGATGTTTATAATAGATGTTATTTTTAATAAATCAAGAGCTTTATTATTCTGAAGTATACTGGTCCTTGATGAATTGAAGAATCTCCCTTTTACTTTGGAACACTTTCGAGTGCTTGCAGATTTTCCGAAATGCTCTTTCGCTATTTTTGTGCACTTTTACCACACTCACTTAAGCAGCACACGGAAAAATTGCCAAAAGAAAAACCAAACATACGCATATGTAAGAACACTCCCGTCCTTGTCAGTTTGTATGGCATGAATGTGTGGTACATTCTCTTATTTATATATGTATGTGTACATGGACCCAGCGGGGACAAAATAAAGGCCTCACAAAGCAGGGCAATGTGAGGCCTTATTTGTTTAATACTTTCCCTTTCTCATGAAAGCCTCACAATGACCTTCGTTTAGTAGCGTAGGGTAAGGTGTACAAATTAAAGAGACAAAGTAGACTATGTTATTCATTTTCAAAGCTGCACAGCGTTTGTAAATTTTTTACTGTTATCTGCCGCCGACCTCTTGTCGCCACCGAATACTTCGTATATGCAACCGCGTTACTGTTTGCCATTATTGTTCTATTTTTCGTTGTCTTCGGAAACGCTGCGTTTATGCATATACTTAGTTATTATATTTTCTCATTTCGTACGCGGACTTACAAGTAAGTTGTAGTTTTTTAAAAGTCTAGATTAATATACATATATATGAAACTAATTGAATAGTAAATTAATTATTCTATTGAAATGGGAAAAACTAAATGTGGAGTGAGTGATAGACATTTTCGTCGACTTGTGGCAAGAAAAAAAAGAGCACAATTGAAATCGTGAAAAAAGCTATTGTTCCAGAAAACGAAAATGTTCCTAGTTGTAGCAAAAATGTATCCGAAGAACTAAATATAAATACATATATGTAATGTGCATAATGTGCGTAATGCGAGCTATAAATTTGAAAATTACTTACAAGTTTTAAAGCAAGATGTCCGTCAACCTATCAAAATATTGCAACAAATATATAATAGATGTGCGGAACGACATGCGTTTTAAGTAGATTTACCCAAAGCAACAGGTTTAAAAAATGTCATAGAAGGATCTGCTCTCTAAAAAAATTATAAAACGGACATGTTTATACTTAGTTCTGAAGCACCAAATAACTGTTGTTTTATTAAACCTTTTATCCCCATCAGAGTTGTTGGATTTTGTAAAGAAAATGAAGAAGAATATGTTTTAGGGAATAGATATTCAGCAATAGAGAATTTTTTTGAGCTACCAGTTAGAAGTTTGGAATTGGGAATTGGACTAGTGCATGAAGTCGCCACTAATGTAGAAAAATTTAATGTAAAAGAGTTATTGTACAAGGCGATGTGCTTGCCATATCAAGAAAAAATGTTTTTTTTGCCAATTCTTCATCACTTCACACTTTAATTATCATTTCAATTGAATATGTAAATTGAAACATGTAATATAAATATAATCGATTTAGACTAAATATTCCAAAATGTCAAAATGGAGCTACATGATGATAAATGACGAAAATTCTCCACCTTGTGAGTGTGGAAATAAAATGAAAAAATTGGGTAAGTAATTACTATACATAATTGTGTATATTAAATTGATTAAACAATTTATTTATAGAAGAAGAGGTGCAACAAATGAAAAACTTAATTTGTGAGCTACATGTGAAGATGGATAAACTGTTAGAGAAAGCATTTCCGAAATCTACAAGCCTGGACATATTTCCAAAATGGAACATTTTGAGGAAAATGCTGAAATGTTTCCAAAAAATGACGTAGTAAGTTAACTGAATGAACAATATTTTTTGCGAAACTATATAATTAATACTTTCCTGATTTCAATAGATTTTTAGCATTAAAGAATGTATAGGTTCAACACCTACTACAAAATCTCTACAATTTATCATCACAGAAGAGAGCTTGTTAGAGTACAATTGGGATGGGCTGCAGAAGAAAAAATTAATAAAAAAAACCAACTTATTTGGAAAATTTGTGTTTGGTATGTTTGTTTTAATTAAATACATACATAAACTCACAACTCACAATTGCTATTTCTAATTTTAGATGCTCTGAAGTCCCCCGAATACGGCTTCCCAAATTACGAAAATGATATTAAAAAATCGATACAATTAATAAAAAATAGGGTGTATAAAAAAACCTACGATAATAAATAAAAATAATATATTGATGAATTAAAAGTCTTTCGTGTCATTATTAAACAGCTTATTTTTATTAAAACAATAAGGCCTCATTTACTCCTTTTTTAGATAGGAGAGGTAAGGCATCATTTACTCCATTTAGAGATAGCAGATGTAATGCCTCATTTACTCCTTTTAGAGATAGCAGAGATGAGGCTTCATTTACTCCTTTTTTACGTCGCTTGAGGTGAGGCCTCACCATGTAGGACATGCAATGTTAAAAAGATATGAAGCTTATATGGCGGAGTAAGCCCTTTCTACCTTACAATTCCGACATTAATAAGGCCATATGAAGGCCTTTTATGCCCCGCTGGGGATTTATGTATACACAGACACACACACATAACACATTTCATTAGTTTCAGTCAGTATGTTCTTGGACCGCAGAAACCACAAGCATTAACGAACTTGTGGCTGCTTTGTGTAGCAAGCGATGTGTTAATATCTCAGTATGTGCAACAAATTCGAACACCCACATATCTGAATAAATATAAAAAAGTGTAAATTTACTTTGGCATCCGCAAAATGGATGGAGTCATGTGTAGAAGTTCACGCAAGTGAGGAAAGTTCTCTGATCGCCATTCACTTGGGAGTGGCCAGAAACGATTCTTTTACATATGACTCAAGCAGCTCAGGACTTCCGGTCTTTGACCAAGTATCCTCTGGGTAGCCTAAGAACATCCGCTTGAAGGCGAGCTAAAGTGAGAAGGCGAAAAATTCCCTACTTAGGGTTGTGCGCTGGGTTTGGGACCCGCCACGTAAAAAAAACACCCCCAATGAAAAACAAACGACAGCCTCGGATAAGTGACCCCCCTTTTGATGACGACCATGGCAAACAAATTAAGGACTATGATTTGAGGGCATGCACCTGGAATGTCCGGTCCCTTAATTGGGAAGGTGCCGCTGCCCAGCTGGTTGATGTCCTCGTGAAAATAAAGGCTGACATCACCGCCGTCCAAGAAATGCGATGGACGGGACAAGGACAGAGACGAGTAGGTCCTTGTGGCATTTACTACAGTGGCCATATGAAGGAGCACAAGTGTGGTGTTGGATTCGTGGTGGGAGAGAGACTCCGTCGCCGAGTACTATCATTCACTCTTATGAATGAACGTCTAGCCACAATCCGCATCAAAGCGAGGTTCTTCAACATATCGCTGATTTGCGCCCACGCCCCGACGCAAGAGAAGGACGATGTGACCAAAGATGCGTGGAGCGCACTTATGAGAGATGCCCCCGCCACGATGTCAAAATCGTGCTTGGCGACTTTAACGCCAGGGTGGGCAAAGAAGGTATCTTTGGTACGACGGACGGTAAATTCAGCCTCCACGAGGAAACATCCCCAAATGGGTTGAGGCTGATCGACTTCGCCGGGGCCCGCAATATGGTTATCTGTGATACTAGATTCCAAAACAAGAAAATACATGAAGCTACCTGGCTGTCTCCGGATCGAAAAGCCACCAACCAGATCGATCATGTTGTGATAGAGGGAAGACACGTCTCCAGTGTTCTAGACGTGCGTACGCTCCGAGGTCCTAACATCGACTCGGACCACTATCTTGTTGCAGCCAAAATTCGCACCCGCCTCTGTGCAGCAAAAAACGAACGTCAACAAACACAAGGAAGGTTCTACGTCAAGAAGCTGCAATCACAACAGACAGCCGAACGATTTTCTACTCGGCTTGCACTCCTGCTCTCTGAGAGCACTCGTCAACAACTCGGTATAAGGGAACTGTGGGACGGCATTTCAAACTCCTTACGTACAGCTGCAACCGAAACCATTAGTTTTCGGAAAGTGCAAAAGATCAGCTGGTACGACGAGGAGTGTCGTGTCGCAGCGGATAGAAAACGGTCTGCCTACCTCCCAACGTCATGATCGACCACAACACGTGCGTAATGGGATAGATACCGAGAGTTGGAGAGGGAAGCGGGACGCATTTGCAGACAGAAAAAGAAAGAAGCCGAAATACGTGAGTACGATGAGCTTGATAAGCTTGATAAGCTGGCCGACAGGGGTAATGCTCGAAAATTCTACGAAAAAATGCGGTGGCGTACAGAAGGTTTCAAGACCGAAGCATACTCTTGTAGAACCCCCAAAGGTGAACTAGTCACGGATGCATACTTAAATTATGGAGGGAACACTTCTTCAGCCTGCTGAATGGCAGAGTGCTCTGCCCAATCTACAGAAAGGGAGATCCAAAAATCTGCGCCAACTATCGTGGAATGAGCCTCCTTAACATCGCGTATAAGGTTCTATCGAGCGTATTGTGTGTAAGATTACAAACAACAAGTCAACAAACTGATTGGACCTTGTAATGGGGTTTCGTCCATAGCTGAGGTATGCTCAGCCGCTCCAGGGTAAGCCTTGGGACCCACGAACCCTTAGCAAAAAAATATTTACTTTTGTAAAAGATGTATCCACACCCCTTTTGTGGACAGCCAGACCAGCTTATATTTTTATGGCGAGTCAGATGGAATCGATTGGATTTGGTGTGCCAGGCGTTGGTTCTTGTCGAAGTCGGCACGGTAATTACGGTAAGGTGGTGGTCCTTCTATATTCTGGTGAGGAGTAGTCACTCCCAGACACGGTGTTGACTGTACGGTACAGTGCAGTATTCTACGGATCCCCTGCGAAGGAGAAATTATAAAATATCAATATGTCAACCGAACGCGTTGATCAACGGTTAGAAACTCACCGAGCACCATTCCTTTTCTCTAGTCTGTACTTACATGCGAGTCGCCTGTTAATCGCGTTAGTTTGGTAACGGAGCACTATGGTGTGCAAGCAGTGGTACTGACGCTGTTCGAGGCAGCGCAGCTGTGACTGATATATTAACGGTGCACTAGTGTGCACGCTGCGGTAGTGACGCTGTTCGAGGCTGCGCAGCTGTGACTGATATATTAGCGGTGCACTGGTGTGCAGGCTGCGGTAGTTACGCTGCTCGAGGCAGCGCGGCTGTGATATCGCTGTATCGCAACGCAACTGAGACTACTGTCGAGCAATTGCGCGCACTGATATCACACCGCGTTGGTGTGATATCATTTCGACGCAACGCCTGCGAAAACTAACACATCGATTAAGTTATAAGGCAGAGTTATTGCGAGCACTGGTATTACACCGATTTGGTGTAATACCTTTTCAACGCAACGCCTGCGAAAACTAATTACTTCGATTGTTTCCCCCCTGGAGCAAAGCCATTGCATGCACTGATAACACACCGATTGGTGTGTTACCTTTTCAACGCAATGCCGAGGTGTAATACCTTTTCAACGCAATGTCTACAAAAACTAACTACTTCACTTACCACTGCCTATTGCTGCTTGCTGCTGTGTGACCCTCCTGGCTGGCGAGCTGGAAGAAATGATCGCATTCGGTGTGAAGTGCTTGCTTACATAGAAGCATAGCGCAGCACAGTGAGGTGAAGTTTAGTAAGTGTAAGATATTTCTAGTATGGTGGAAAGCACTATGTTGAGGTATGGTAAGGATAAATAATGTACAGTGTTGGAGTAAATTATTGTAAGGTGGTAAAAGCCACGTTACAACCTTATCAGTGTGGCTTTAGACTTGGCAAATCAACAACCGACCAGATATTCACCATGCGCAAAATCTTGGAAAAGACCCGTGAAAGGAGAATCGACACACACCACCTCTTCGTCGATTTCAAAGCTTTTGACAGCACGAAAAGGAGCTGCCTTTATGCAAACGATATCCGAATTTGGTATACCCGCAGAACTAATACGGCTGTGTAAACTGAAGTTGAGCAACACCAAAAGCTCCGTCAGAATCGGGAAGGACCCCTCCGAGCCGTTCGATACCTATACTCCCTATCGTGCGACTTTTTCAACCTGCTGCTGGAGAAAATAATTCGAGCTGCAGAACTTAATCGAGCAGGTACAATCTTTTATAAGAATGTACAGCTGCTGGTGTATGCCGATGATATTGATAACATAGGCCTCAACACCCGCGCCGTTAGTTCTGCTTTCTCCAGACTGGACAAGGAAGCAAAGCAAATGGGTCTAGCTGTGAACGAGGGCAAGACGAAACATCTCCTGTCATCAAACAAACAGTCGTCGCACTCGCGACTTGGCTTCGTCTATCTTGGAACCAGCGTAAACACCACCAACAATGTCAACCTGGAAATCCAAAGCAGGATAACTCTTGCCAACAGTTGCTACTTCGGACTGAGTAGGCAATTGAAAAGCGAAGTCTTCTCTCGACGACCAAAAACCAAACTCTGTAAGTCACTCATAATTCTCGTCCTGCTATATGGTGCAGAGGCCTCTACGATGACCACAACTGATGAGTCGAAGTTGCGAATTTTCTAGAGAAAAGTTCTGCGAAATATTTATGGTCCTTTGCGCGTTGGCCACGTGGAATATCCCACTGGATGGAACGATGAGCTGTATGAGATATTCGACGACATTGACATAGTTCAGCGAATTAAGAGACAGCGGCTATGCTGACTAGGTCATGATGTCCGAATGGATGAAAACAATCCAGTTTTGAAAGTATTCGACGCAGTACCCGCCGCGGGAAGCAGAGGAAGATGAAGACCTCCACTCCGTTGGAAGGACCAGGGGGAAAAGGACCTGGCGTCGCTTGGAATATCCATTGGAATATCATTGTTAACTCGGCTATAATCGCGTAAGCGGTATCTACGCCAATTAAGAAGAAGAAGGATTTACTTCAGTCAAGTGAAACTTTTCATTACGTGGCTTTAAGTGTTATTTTTGTTGCACGAGCGAAAGTAAAAACCTTCATCTGCGCCATGCCAGTTTTAATCGAATGTTTTTTCTCCACTGAACAATATTCCTGCTTTCGCTAAAACCCTCTAGTTCTTAGCAGTTAGAATTAAAGTTTTTGAATTTCTAGAAAACCCGTTACAACGGCTTGGTTGAGATACTTTTAGACAACGATTACCACTCAGCATTTTTTATACGCCTTTTTACAGCCGTTTCATTAGGTCAAAAACTCCATAGTTTAGCTTAAGTTAGGTTTGATGTCTAATCCACATATCGCACTTGGAGCACTATATGCCGTGCTTTATGATTCCATAAAAATAGAACTCCTGTATTTCGAACTTATAAGTCAGTAAGGCGATTAATTTATATTCCTATCAGTCCGGTGGTATATCTGAGAGTATGTGCTCCTAAGTTCTTACATAAGCTTTGATCTCGCAAGCGCGGGACGATCAAAAGTGAAGTGCTGAGATGATTTCACATCGCCTTTTCGCATACAGCTCGGTTCTAGGTATAATATGCTTATCGTAATTTGGTTTTGAATTAAATTTTGCTTCATGTGCAATTTGGCAGCGAAGTTCCTGAACCTACCCAATACTACAGATTTTCGAAAACCTATAGAGCTGATTTTAAATTTGGTTCCCAAAATTGCCTTCCCTTCCAGAAGAGGATGGGAAAGGGGCGAGTCAAACAAGGGCGCAGGGATAAGCATCTATACAAATGGGTCCAAATTAGATAAACCAGTGGGAGGTTGTGCCTTTGCAACAAAACTACATACCAAAATCACAATCTGCCTACTAGATTATTGCAGTGTCTTCCAAGGACATTTGACATTTGAAGTTCAAGCGCCAAAGCGCACTGCGGCCGGGTGCCGGACCCAGAGCATGGTAAAAGCTTTTACAATTTGAGGCGCTGATCAACGCATTGTTTTGATCTATGTGCTTTTAAGCACCGGCGACGGCCTTACCCCACCGGCTGGGACTCACATAAAAACACAACAAATGTTACCTGCAGATTCGGAATACCATAAAATGACCATTCTAAAACCTCTCACGAGGTGAAAGAGGAGGAGACTATTAACCATCTTCTATGCAAAGGTAAAGTTTAGGTTTCTTGATGATATTTCGGAGGTTGCACAGATAAACTTTTCGTACTGATGAAGAAAGACAATAGAGTTAGGGTTTTTAATTTCCTAGTGGTTTCATAATGGGCCTCCTAAGTCCTTAGGTGCGTCGTTAGACAGCCGTTCTATTTATTACCTACCTAGGCAAACCCATGCGCCAATTTTAACACACGAAAACCGTGGAGAGTCAATTCGATGCCGTTCTTATCAACTCGGATTGTCATATGCAACGACTTGGCGCCTTCTACGTCGAAATCTAAAATTGAAAGCGTACAAAATACAGCTTGTGCAAGAACTGAAGCCGGTCGACCTCTACAAGCGATATCCCTTCACTCCATGGCCTCTTCAAAAGTTCCAAGAAGATTCAACGTTTGCATGCAACTGTGACATAATTATGCAGGCGGGAAAAGCTCTCCTGAAGCAGTTTATAGAAAGTCGATAACAAGACATTATATAATTTTTCATTAGGTGTTCAGGCGCTAAAATTTGATGTGCTTCTTAGAAATGGAGTTTAAAGATAAATAAAGTGCATTTTACATCCCACATGCGAATCTGCATGTGTTGGTTGGCATTTTTGTGTGCGTATGTTTGTAAGTATGTGTGCGCCAGTGCCACCATCAAAATGCCATGAAAATTCATTTTGCGTGTGCATCGAAGACCGCAGAAATTTCCAGTCTTTAGCCATCCGATTTTTACTGTTTTTTTACTTTGTGCGAATGCGAGTGAAATTACATTAACGATAAAAAGGTAATTTCCTGGCTGGCTTAATAAAAGCTGGTAGCAGCAACAACGGAAAAATACAGCTTATGCATGAAAAACGTGTGTCTGTTTGTGAGGTTAGTGGTATGCGTTACAAACTTATAATTATTTCGTCACAAATTGCTGCATTTTGCATACTGAGTGTAACATGGCGTTGGCCACATAAAGCTATGTAGCAATGGCAATAGCATTTTAGAAGGATCATTAGTAGCAAAGCATTCTTCGTGCAGCGACTACACGATTTGTTGTTATTGTTGCGTCCATGTTTATTCCCAAATAAATATTTATGTATCATTATTTTTTGAGGCAGTTACGCCTGTAAACCGTCCAGTTAGAACACTACAATTACGGTGAGATTGGCTTTGCTAAAGGTCAGTAGTTTGGCGGATCTCTTACGGTTCGTTCTGTGCCACGAGACCCAGAAGTACTGGCCAATACGATCGACGCAGATGTGGAGCATTATAAGAGGTGTCGAGTGAGCAGAAAGTGTTTGTAAAAATTGCTACTAGCAGCAACTCTCCGGGTTTCGCCAACATGTTTCTAGATAAGTTCAATAAATAATTATTCTTCACAAGAGGTAAATTAAGACAGAGGTCACTTTACGCTAAGGTGTCATCTGTACATACATGGTTTGTTCGGAAAATAATAGCACTGAGTCGATTTAATAGAAATTGCCTTTCATCTATGTCAATTCTGCAGCCATGCGGCAGGAATATCAGAAGACGTGCTCCTAGATTGCCTCACAACTGCAATTAAGAGCAATCAATATATTGGGACTATACATCCGATGAGAGTGCTTATCACTCCATTAACTCAACAGCTAAACTTCTTTGATCCAACTGGTTTAAATGATGATGTGATAAAACGAGGTTTGACAATTAAGTAATGATACTGATTTGCCGCGCTTGTGGTAAACCTGTGACCTTTTCTTTTTTCAGCATTCCTGCCCTCTCCATTGATATACGTACCATCGCTTTAGCTTGTTTAGTTCGCCTGCTGGGTCAAGTTAAGTAGACGTGTGTTTGTAGTGCTTGTAGTGTAGTGGAAACGTACGCTAAAATTTAAAGAGTGTATGGTGATAGTGCTCTTAGTCGTGCCTAGGCTCACAATGGTTGTCTCCGTGCGCCCCCCTCCCGAAAAAGCTCGCATGAGCAAGTTGAAGGTGAAAACGATGATTATTGCCTTTTTTGATAGCCGTGGAATCGTCCATAAAGAATTCGTTCCACCGAGGAAAACTGTGAATCAAGTCTTCTATTGCCAAGCACTCGAAAGATTGCGAAAGCGAGTCAACAGGGTGCGACCAGACATCGCTCGTAACTGAATCCTTCATCACTAGAACGCACCGTGCCACACCGCCCTCAGCGTGTCACAGTATTTGGCCTCTAAAGGGATCGCATTGTTGCAACAGCCGCTTTATTCGCCCGACATGTCACCCTGTGACGAGGGTACTCGCGGACATCCCAGTCGAAGCGTTCCAGAAATGTTACGAAGCATGGAAAACGCGCTGGAAACGCTGTGTAGCTGCCAAAGCAGACTACTTTGAAGGGGATGGCAGAGTTGTAGAATAATTTTCAAATATACGGTTTTTATGGAATCAGTCTCATTACTTAATTGTCATACCTCATAAGATCACACTAGATCTTTTGTCGCAGTGTATTATTCAACTTCAATCCAGTCTCGTTTACACTAAATGTTCAAATTCACATAATATTATATCAGGTGGTCTAAGTCAAAATGGTACAGTCTTGTATTTGTTTAATTATTAGTATAAATATAAAGAAAATATTTAAAAATTTGATTAGAAATACGAAAAATCTTTTTCGACTACACAATGTATATAGTATGTTCATGCACAGTCTCTATTGTGGATTGCAGGACTATCATTAGCGGTCAGTGTCTATGCCAGTAAGTAGACAGAAGAAGATATGCGAAAATAAGTTTGCTAATATATTATTGTCTATTGCTTTTATGTATCTTCTTCTTTACTGGCGTAGACACCGATTACGCGATTATATCCGAGTTAACAACAGCGCGCCAGTTGTTTCTTCTTTTCGCTACGTGGCGCCAATTGGATATTCCAAGCGAAGCCAGGTCCTTCTCAACGTACTAACTGACTAACTGAACAAATGTAAAAATTAAACAGTGTTAGGTAACAATGAAAATTTCTTGTAAAAATAGCATTATTAAAAAAAATATATAAGTAAATATTTATTCGATTTCGTGAAGATAACAAATTTAAAATTTCGTGAAGATATCTCGTCAAATAAAAAGTTTTTCATACCATAACTTGATTCCGATCGTTCAGTTTATATGACAACTGTTACGTCAAGTGACTTGGTCCGAAGCTACAAGGTCTGTCGCAAGAGAAACGGGACTGTTAAAAAAAACAGCAATAAATTAATATTTTTCAAAAGTTATATTTTTTTATTCAAAGTTCTTAGTTTCGTTGTGCTTCGATACAGCGTTTAGCCTGGACAATTAGCATTTCAAATGAGTGTTTAAGGTCATTTTTCGGAATGCTCTTGATAATATCCGTCGTCGCCTTTTGGATAGCTGAAATGTCCTGAAACCAGTGTCCTCTCATGGGCAAATGAAGTTTTCCAAATAGATAAAAATCATAGGGTGCAAGACCAGGTGAGTAGGATGAGTGATTAATGGTTAATATGGAGTGTTTTGTCAAAAAATCTGTGACAAGCGTCGACCGATGACACAGCGCATTATCATGCAACAGGCGCCAGGACCCTGCCTCACGGCATTGTGGTCGAGCACGACGAATGCGTGACAAAAGACGCTTTATAACACCAAGGTAAAACACAGCATTAATCGTTCGGCCAGATGGGACGAACTCTTGGTGTACAATACTCTCGGAATCGTCAAAACAATTCAGCATTGTCTTTATTTTTGACTTCTGAAGACGACTTTTTTTCGATGAATTCTGATCGTCTCAGAGGTCCTCACGACCTTATTGGAATCGCTTAAACCACTCACGCACATTACTACGGGATAGGCACTGATCACCATATACTTTTTTTATCATTTGAAATGTTTCAGTAAACGTTTTCCGAAGTTTAAAACAAAATTTAAAATTTGCTCTTTGTTCAAAATGCATTTTACGACCGATGAAAAAAAGCTGATGTCACTTTTTGAGCGATAAGATCGATTGTAGTTATCCAATTATCTTAAAATTTTTACGAAATGTCAACAAGAGATCAAACTTTTTACTTCATGTACCCACCAATGGGTGGCGCCACCAGAAACAGTTATATTTAAAAAGTTCTGTTTCTTTTGCGACAGACCTTGTAAAACGAAAAAACGATAAGTCTAAATTAAATACATTTTTGAAATATTATATAAGTATATATATTGAATTATAAAGTGTTCTTTTTATTGTCTAAAAAAACTTACCCTCATAATATTAAACATACTTATCTTAATCAATTTTTATAAGTTAACAAAATGAATTACACATCTCTTTTTTGTACATAGCTGTATACTTAAATTCCAAGAGATTTAGCCAGTTAGCTTAAGTTTTAGGATAAGTGAAATATGAGCAAGAATAAAGAATTGAATTGTAATTTGATCGCAATCAGAAATGCACGCGTTTCTTTTCTCGCTATTTGGTCCTCGCAATTTTTGAAAAAGGTAAATATTCTCGGTACAATTGCTTGATTTCTAAGTGAAATGTTTAAAAATATTAAGGGGGTATTCTAGTCTAGAAATCAAATTTTGGATAGTTCTTTGAATTTTATTTAAAAAAAAAAACCAAAAAATATTTTTACTATACATTTTTTATGATGTTTTTATAGATATCTTAAGAATACAGAAAAAAAATTTTACAAAAAAATATTAAAAATTAAAACAATTAGGGGGGGGGAGAGACAGGTGTAAAAAAAATGGCGCATCCTGGTGACATTGATCCTGACTCTCCTGGTGGTCTGATAAAAAAATCAAACGAAATTCTTAATCAGTAAGAATGCTGTTATTGTCCCTACCTCAGGGGACACGAAAAAATTTTTTTTTTGAAAAATGGCGACTGCCTGAAAATAAATATCATTTTTTACGCTTTTTTTGAAATTCCTGAATTTTTTTTTAAATATTAAAAACAAAAATTTTGACACGATACCGGTAGGAACGATAAGGGATTATATAAAGAAGGTTCGCACAAAATTTCAAGTAAATCGGTTGCATAGTACTTGAGATAATGCCGGTACCATGTGGAAAAAAGTAGTTTCGAGAAAAACGCGTTTAAAAAAGTGAGTCCACCTACTTACCGGGCTAGGTTCTGCGTCACTAAAGTAACTGTAGCTCTTAAAATAATTTTAGTTTTTGAAAATCCTTTGGAGGATATGTTCTTAAGGGTCTAAACTTTAAATATATTAAAAAAAACGAATTTTTCGAAATTCTAGAGCAGAATACCCCCTTAAACAAACACGCATCTCAAAACAATTTTAATTCTTAACAAGTAAGGAAGGGCTAAGTTCGGGTGTCACCGAACATTTTATACTCTCGCATGATAAAGTGATAATCGAGATTTCATTATCCGTCATTTAAATATTTTTTTTTATTTTGCTGTAAAATTAATTAGATTAGTAGTTCCTGAGATATGGTTTTTGGTCCATAAGTGGGCGACGCCACGCCCATTTTCAAATTTTAAAAAAAGCCTGGGTGCAACTTCTTTCTGCCATTTCTTCCGTAAAATTTAGTGTTTCTGACGTCTTTTGTTAGTCGGTTAACGCACTTTTAGTGATTTTCAACATAACCTTTGTATGGGAGGTAGGCGTGGTTATTATCTGATTTCTTCCATTTTTGAACTGTATATGGAATTGCCTGAAGGAAACGACTCTGTAGAGTTTGGTAGACATAGCTATAGTAGTTTCCGAGATATGTACAAAAAACTTAGTAGGGGGCGGTGCCACGCCCACTTTTCTAAAAAAAAATTACGTCCAAACATGCCCCTCTTTAATGCGATCCTTTGAGCCAAATTTCACTTTAATATCTTTATTTATGGCTTAGTTATGACACTTTATAGGTTTTCGGTTTTCGCCATTTTGTAGGCGTGGCAGTGTTCCAATTTTGCCCATCTTCGAACTTAACCTTCTTATGGAGCCAAGAAATACGTGTACCAAGTTTCAACATGATATCTCAATTTTTACTCAAGTTACAGCTTGCACGGACTGACGGACAGACGGACGGACGGACAGACAGACATCCGGATTTCAACTCTACTCGTCACCCTGATCACTTTGGTATACATAACCCTTTATCTGACTCTTTTAGTTTTAGGACTTACAAACAACCGTTATGTGAACAAAACTATACTACTCTCCTTAGCAACTTTGTTGCGAGAGTATAAAAACGCTTCAGAAATTTCAGGCGTGATTCAAAAATTTAATTAAAGAGTAACATACAAAAAAGTGTGTAAATAAGTGCACAAAACTCTTCTCGCAAACAATTGCCAAAGGTACCCTTTTCGTTTTTCGGATTTTCGGTGTTCACGGTTTAGTGACAGTGATGAAAACAAAAACCACAAATTATACAAAATAAAGTTACAATAAATTATAAAAAGGATTAAAAATCCTTACGAGTTTATGTACATATGCATATATAATCAGTGCAGTAAAATCTGTAAAAAAAAATTTTTAGAAAAATTCCTGAACTGGAGTGCGAAATACATAAATATAATACTTACCCGTACATTTACATCAGCCTAAAAGAGCAAAAAAGAAGAAAAGGGAAGTATTGTGGAGTATGTGCATGTACTTATATGCATAAATATGCTTAGTGTAAAGTGAAAAATTCACCAAATAACCAAAGAAGATAAAAAAGTTGGTACTTAGTAAGTACAGTGGAAAGGTGATTTATGTATACGGGACAGTGGTGGGCGTAAATAAAAACATAAAACGTTTTTGCTACCCAAAATATTACGTTACAGTTTCTAAAAAACCGTTTTCTAAATTGTTTAAAGTGTCGCAAGATTAAAAAACCGGTAAAGCCTAAAAACCGGTAAAAACCAAAGTACCGGTAAAAAAGACAAACCGTTTCCACTGCTATCCGTTGATACCATAACACCGCTGCTGCCATCCCGTCGCTGCTGGTATCGCTGCTGCTGTCATCCCTTCGCTGTTGGTATTCTGCAGCTGCTGCCATAACTCTCTTGTGCAGCGATAACTCCGCTGCTGCTATAACTTCGTAATTTCCATCACATCGCTGCTGCTGTCGTCGCTCCACTGTTGCCATCACTCTACTGCTGGTGCCAAGCCGCTGTTCCTTCAATTCTGCTACTGCCATCACTTCGTTGCTGCCGTCTAGCCGCTGCTGCTAAGGTGGGAATGAACTGCCGCTGCGACGTTCCCGGTAACGAGTGCGAATTATTGAAAGTGGCGTAAACAAAAAATAATAATAATAAAATTGAAAACGCACACTTTCAGTTATTTATACATACATATATTGTATATCGTTATACATTATACACTTTTTACATATTGAAGTGATTCTGAAGGTATTTTGGGATTGCGGATTCGTTTAAATTAAGGTGCGACCTTTGTGAAGACCGCACAAGTTAAAAATTTTAATTCGGTCAGTTTTTCACATATTATCTCGTGAGTTCGCAAATTTAATTATTGGACAATATTTTTTCGCGTTAAATTTTCCAAGTATGCTATTGCTCATTTTTAGTTATTTCTTTTGTTTGGCTTTTCGTTCAATTGGGAATCGATATTTTTCTTTTCGTTCTCGTCAACCGATTTCAAACTTTTCCGGATTTATTCCGTTGGCAATTAATCGTGAATTTTAATTTAAAAAATCAAAATGAGCAAACCAAAGCCAACTATTGCAAACCTGTGTCCAAGTAAGGAGTGTACAGACTTAAAGTCATTAAAGCGTCAAAGGACGGTGGCGAAAAATAGTATTTTGCGAATAAAGACGGGCCTTTAAAAAAACCATGTCGTTAGATCCAACTGAATTGGAATGTCGGCTCTATATACTAAATTCGCATAGTGAAAAGCTAATGAAATGCCAATCTAAAATTGAAAAGATTGATGAAGACGACATGGCTCGAGGGCAGTTAGAGGACATAATTGTTGAATAAAAAAATAATAGAACGTCAATTGCCGAGGTCATTCGTAACTTCCCACAGCCCAAGGCTCAATAAAATGAAATTGTCGAAATTCAAGGGACAATATTCAGAATTTAAAAATTTTGTGAGTTTGTTTGAGAGCTTGGTTCAAAATGATCCAAATATCCCAGATATAGCTCCTTTGCTGTTGGTCGCCTTGTCATGACGAAGGGGTTTAAGTAAGAGTAAAGTGTGCATCCCAAAGGAAACGCACTCTCTTCTTGCAAACTAAGGGGGACACCGTATAATTCCCACAATGGTGATATGGGTGAATAAACCCTATTTTACGCCCATCTCCTAATATGGAAGTATGAGGATATCCGCACTAGCACCACCCTAAGCCAAGGCGTTGAGGTACCCGTGCGGATGGCTGAATGGTCAGCGGGCGGTAATGAATAGCTGATTGCGAACGCTCCACTCTGATACCCAGGCGAGGTCGGAAGTATAAATGTCTTCTCTATGCATACCGCCTCTGCGGACGAGTGACCAACCTTTTCTGGCTTACTCGTGGGAATATGAACGAAACTAACAATACAACAACTATTACAACAACAACAACCAAATTGACGACAACAGCGACGACTAAAGGAAATGACTAATTGAAAGCCGCCATGAGCACCAACCAAAGTGTACTGGCGGCTAAAGTAAAGAACAAGAAAAAGCACAAGAAATCACAGAATCTGCTGAGGAAAAACCGGTACCAGATTGCAGTCTTCATACTGGGAAAGATAGCCAAGGACCAGGCAGCCGGTATTCCAGTTGATGAGGCAGTAACAAAGCACCTCAAATCTATTGTAGAGGAATATGAAATCTTCCTGAAAAGGAAGAAATCAGAACCTCTAGAAGAGAGGAAACACCTGAGCAATTCATATAAAAGGAATCGCTCTGTTACAGAACTGCCAGAAACTTTGCCCAAAAGACCTAGCCGGAGTGAAGGTGAACATAGCAGTACGACACCGGCAAAGCATTTCTGCGATGTAGCCAGGGACAGCCTACAAGTGGCCATCATAGACGGAAATTCCTCCTCCCCGAGTACAATTCAGGAAAGATGGATGGATATCGACGTCAGATTGTTGAGTATGGTGCTAAGCTTTGTATTCGATAATCCTGCGGGTCCTCACCCGGAGTTTGACTCCTCTGAGACCCTCAGGAGTTACAGTGTCATCAATTGGGCGGATCAGCCCTCGCTAGATTTCTAGACGGGTAGTGTTGGCAAAATCAGCAACCCTCCAGGGACATACCGAAGAGACCTCGTGCTCGCATTTGGCTACCCCCTCTAGAGGAGCCGGACAAAAAACTCCAGATGTTCATCAAGCTGCAAAACAAAGCTATACCTGGTATAGATGAGTGGCAGCTGATCAAGGAGGAAAAACCGAACAAAGCAAGCAGACCAATTCTGGTGGCCATTTGCAATGAGTCCATTGAGGCTTTTAAGAAGACTGACTACAAAACTTCCGCAAGGCCAGGCTAAAAATCATCCAACGCGACCAAGCGGCTGACGAAGACGACACAGAAGAGATCGACGACGCCATCCAGTTGTTGCAGAATGTGGGCATAAAAAAAACTTTAGATGCGTACAGATCAACCTGCAGCACTCGAAGAGTGCTACAGCGAATCTGACAACCCACATATACGAGAGGGGCCCTGGGTTAATGAAGACACCATTAAAAGGATAAACAGCAGCAACTATAACCTTTTTTACTCACGAAATAAAGGTAAACCTAGGGCATGCATTCTTATCAATAGAAATATAAATGCATTTCTTTGTCATAATTACATCACAACAGATATCACAGTGGTAAAGGTGGAACAGAAGGAAAAACCCTTCTTCTTGGTCTCGGCCTACTTGGCCCACGACGAAGACATACCACCGGCCCCGCTTACCAGACTAGTACAGGAGAACAGGAAGGAAGATGTCCTAATAGGGTGTGATGCAAACGCAAGGCACACTGTATGGGGTAGCTCCAGTATAAACAAAAGGAGTTAGTCACACTTGCAGTATATTCTGAATAGCAATCTAAGTTTATGCATCAACTTTTATTTTCCCAAGCTCTGATAGGTTTCTGAGGTGGGAGAAAGTGCTGGACCTCACGCTATCAACAGACACAGACAGTCTCGTTGTGGATAACTGGAGGGTATCCGATGAGTCTTCCATGTCGGATCACTCCAGGATACTCTTTAGCATCCGCGAGAAGTACAGTGCTCCTCTCACATACCGGAACCCTATAGCAACAAAATGCCTTGAAAAGGAAGGCAATAATAGTATCAGAAATCCTCAGGAACTAGATTCAGAAGTGGAGGAGTTGGAAAAAATCTTAACCACAAATTACAATAAATCTACTCCGTCAACAGTTTTGAAAAAGAGAAAGTCTCTTCCTTGGTGAAACAGTGAACTTAAGAATTTGAGAACACAACTACGGAAAGCTTTAAATGAGAGTTTTAGAACCAAAATCTGGCAGCCATATGAAGATATTATGAAAGAATACAAAAAAGCAGTCAGGAAGCTAAAAACGACTCATGGCGATCTTTCTGCAATTCGATAGAAAGTTGCAGAGAAACCGCAACGCTGAGCAAAATGCGATCCAAAGATTATACTATAACTGCCTACGCTGGGGCGGCGGGAATTGATTGGACCTCCTCGGCAAAAGAGTCTCTGAAGGTACTTATTACAATGTACTTCCCCGGGTGTCAGCAAACTCCTTCAACGAGGGTTCAACCAGAACCACCGATAAACGCAACTGATTACCGAGGTCAAATAGTAGACAAAAGCGAAATATTTTTCTTCTTATTTACTGGCGTTGACACCGCTTACGCGATTATAGCCGAATCAACAACAGCGCGCCAGTACTGCGTCGAATACTTTCAGAGCAAGAGTGTTTTCATTCATCCGGACAACATGACCTAGCCAGCGTAGCCGCTGACTTTTAATTCGCTTTTTAATGCGCAAAAGACCATAAATCTTTCGCAGAACTTTTCTCTCGAAAACTCGTAACGTCGACTCATCGGTTATTGTCATCGTCCAAGCCTCTGCACCATATAGCAGGACGGGAATTATGAGCGACTTATAGAGTTTGGCTTTTGTTCGTCGAGAGAGGACTTTATTTTCAATTGCCTACTCAGTCCGAAGTAGCACCTGTTGGCAAGAGTAATCCTGCGTTGGATTTCTAGGCTGACATTGTTGGTGGTGCTAATGCTGGTTCCTAAATAGACGAAATTATCTACAACTTCAAAGTTATGGCTGTCAACAGTGACGTGGGAGCCAAGTCGCGAGTGCGACGACTGTTTGTTTGATGACAGGAGAGATTTCGTCTTGCCCTCGTTCACTGCCGACCCATTTGCGTTGCTTCCTTGTTCAGTCTGGAGAAAGCAGAACTAACGGCGCGTGTGTTGAGACCGATGATATCAATATCATCGGCATACGCCAGTAGCTGTACACTCTTATAAAAGATTGTACTCGAATAATTTTCTCCAGCAGCAGATTGAAGAAGTCACACGATAGAGTAATTGAAGAATCACTACACTATAAAAAGTACACCATGGCGGCTTTTCATATAGATACATATAGAGGGCGACTTCAATAATATAGAAGTAAATGCTATAATTAATTCTTTGACATATGGTGGCATAGATGATACTGTGATCAGATGGATATTATCGATGCTTGAGAATAGGAAGATTATACCATCAAACGTCGCCGCAACACAAACAAGTTATGTGAGTAGAGGGACCCCGCTTCTATTGGTTAATAAAAAAAAAATCGGCCCACTCCGTGATTAGCAAGGATAGTTGTCAAATTAATTAATGTTTTTTTAAGGAAAAAAAATGGCGAACTTCCAAAAAAAATTACAATTTTACTTAAAAAAACCGATTATTTTATATAGTTGATCGTGTTAAATTTTTTTCGTGTATTTTTTCGAAAAGTTCATTCAAAAACAAAAATTAAAAAAAAAGTCCCCAAAAGTCAATTTCTACAAAAGTTACGCCTATTTGAAAATAAAAAAGCCATTTTTTAGCAAAAAATCGCAAAATTCATAACTCTTTTGAAGTTGGACAAAAAATTGTAAAAAAATTCTCAAAAATATTTTTCAAGGGGTAGAAAAGGATGGATAAGTTTCAGCAAAATCTAAAGGGGTCGGGTTCAAAGGTCTTCGATTTGATATGGAATACCCCATACAGAAAGCAACTATATTTACGGATAGCCAGACGGTGGTCCTGGTCTTGTCTTCGCCCATGACAAATTCCAGTATATTCCACAACTGCAAGAAAGCACTAAGCTCAATAAAAGATAAGCTCCAACTGGACTTGATCTGGAGTCACAAGAAAATTTTCAGTAAAAAAAAGTAGACGAGTTGCCTAAGGAAGGAGTTTCCCTTAATGAATCCGAAGCGGAGCTAATACCTAGCCCGCTTGGATAGATCAAAAAAAAGATCTATAGACATTTTTAACAAGTTGCAATTAACAGATAGAAAAACATTACGAAATGCATCATAATTAAACATCTATAGCGAACATATGACAGAAAAAGAACCAACGACTTATTAAATTGGTCAAGGAACAGTATCTACAGAGTAACAGCTACCATAACAGGGCACTGGCCATTTGGGGAACATGCATCCAAAATGGGTATGACCTACAACAACATCTGCCGAGGCTGCTGAATAGCAGGGAACAAGGAAGCAATTTTCCACTTTCTCTTCCAGCCCTAGCATAGATCCCACAAAACACTTGGAATCCGTCAAGCACCAAACCTTGAAAAGATATCTACTAAAAACATATCAGACATAAGTAGCTTCATCGAAACCTCAAAATGGTTTGAAAGAGAAGGAGAAACGTGATAGCAGATACAGAAGGTTCTACGAATAGTCTATCAAAATGGCACATCGAGTGCTAATTGATCATCAGCAACTTCATTACGAGCGATAATCGATGAGGTGCCTGCTCTTTATGACTCATTGCTATCTCTGGGCGATGAGAAGCAAGTAACAAACGCCTTTATAATACCCGCCACCCGATCCAAATGGGAAAACAACTTGACTACGACCACTTACCATTATGGAAGGATTGCGAAGTAGCTTTAATTAATAGAAGATTTTAGCAGTTAGCAGCGCAAAGAACATCTTGTTCGAGGACGAAACTCGGAGCCACAACCAGCCCATGGACATGGACAGGAAAAAATCAGCTTTAGTTGCTGCAGATACAAAAAAGCCAACTTGTCAAAAGTGCAAGTCGAAGGAACATCCATTAACCGCCTGCCCCACTTTCAAGGTTCAGAGACCTAAGAACATCTGTTTGAATGCGAGCTATAGAGAAAAGGCGAAATATCCCCCACATAGGGTTGTGCGCTGGGTTTGGGACCCGCCAGGTAAAAAACACCCCCAATGAATGGTAACAACCAGCCTCGGATGAGAAACCCCCTTTTGATGACGACCATGGCAAACGAAATAAGGACTACGAATTAAAGGCATGCACCTGGAATGTCCGGTCCCTTAATTGGGAAGGTACCGCTGCCCAGCTGGTTGATGACCTCACGAAAATAAAGGCTGACATCACCGTCATCCAAGAAATGCGATGGACGGGACAAGGACAGAGACGAGTAGGTCCTTGAAGCCATATAAAGGAGCGCAAGTTTGGGGTGGGATTCGTGGTGGGAGAGAAACTCTGTCACCGACTACTATCATTCACTCCGGTGAATGAACGTCTAGCCACAATCCGCATTAAAGCGAGGTTCCTCAACATATCGCTGATTTGCGTCCACGCCCCGACGAAAGAGAAGGACGATGTGATCAAAGATATCTTCATTGAGCGCTTGGAGCACACCTATGAGAGCTGCCCCCGCCACGATGTCAAAATCGTGCTTGGCGACTTTAACGCCAGGGTGGGAAAAGAAGGTATCTTTGGCACTACGGTCGGTAAATTCAGCCTTCACGATGAAACATCCACAACAAAGGCTGATCGTCTTCACCGGGGCCCGAAATATGGTCATCTGTCGTACTAGATTCCAGCACAAGGAAATACATCAAGTTACCTGGCTGTCTCCGGATCGAAAAGCCACCAACCAGATCGATCATGGTGTGATAGTCGGAAGACACGTCTCCAGTGTTCTAGACGTGCGTACGCTCCGAGGTCCTAACTTTGCCTCGAACCACTATCTTGTTGCAGCCAAGATTCGCACCTGCCTCTGTGCAGCAAAAAACGCACGTCAACATACACAAGGAAGGTTCGACGTCGAGAAGCTGCATTCACAACAGACAGCCGTACGATTTTCTACTCGGCTTGCACTCCTGCTCTCTGAGAGCACCCGCCAACAACTCGGTATAAGGGAACTGTGGGAAGGCATTTCAAACTCCTTACGTACAGCTGCAATGGAAACCATTAGTTTTCGGAAAGTGCAAAAGAGCAGCTGGTACGACGAGGAGTGTCGTGTCGCAGCGGATAGAAAACGGGCTGCCTACCTCCTAACGTTACGATCGACCACAACACGTGCGTAATGGGATAGATACCGAGAGTTGAAGAGGGAAGCGAGACCTATTTGCAGAATGAAAAAGAAAGAGGCCGAAATACGTCAGTATGAAGAGCTTGATAAGCTGGCCCAACGCTACGAAAAAATTCGGCGGCTTACAGAAGGTTTCAAGACCGTAGCATACTCTTGTAGAACCCCCAAAGGTGATCTAGCCACCGATGCCCAGAGCACACTTAAATTATGGAGGGAACACTTCTCCAGCCTGCTGAATGGAAGTGAACGCACAACGCCAAGAGAAGGCGAATCCGATTCCCCAATCGATGACGATGGAGCAGACGTTCCATTGCCCGATCATTAAGAAGTTCGAATAGCATTTACCCGTCTGAAGAAAAACAAAGCGACGGAGGCCGATGGATTGCTGGCCGAGCTATTCAAACACGGCGGCGAAGAACTGATAAGAGCATGCATCAGCTTCTTTGTAAAATATAGTCAAACGAAAGCATGCCAAACGATTGGAATTTAAGTGTGCTATGCCCAACCCATAAAAAGAAGACCCCACAATCTGCGCCAACTACCGTGGGACTAGCCTCCTCAACATCGCATATAAGGTTCTATCGAGCGTATTGTGTGAAAGATTAAAGCCCACCGTCAACAAACTGATTGGACCTTATCAGTGTGGCCTTAGATCTGGCAAATCAACAACCGACCAGACATTCACTATGCGCCAAATCTTGGAAAAGACCCGTGAATGGAGAATCGACACACACCACCTCTTCGTCGATTTCAAAACAGCTTTCGACAGCACGAAAAGGGCTGCCTTTATGCCGCGATATCTGAATTTTGGTATCCCCGCAAAACTAATACGTCTGTGTAAACTGACGTTGAGCAACAATAAAAGCTCCGTCAGAATCGGGAAGGACCTCTCCGAGCCGTTCGATACCAACCAAGGTTTCAGGCAAGGCGATTCCCTATCGTGTGATTTCTTCAACCTGCTTCTGGAGAAAACAAATCGAGCAGGTACAATCTTTTATAAGAGTGTACAGCTGCTGGCGTATGCCGATGATATTCATATCATCGGCCTCAACACTAGGGTGGGATTCGGGATTTCTAATAGTGTGGAGAAGTTGCCTTAGTACTTCCTGATTCCAGTGCAACTTTTTGTTTTGAGATCGGATTGCATCTTCAACCCCAACTCCGGTCTACCTAGCGCCTGAAATACGCATCTCATGGCAAACTGTATAAAACAAAAGTTATTTGTCACGTCATTTGCTACCGAAATGGTATAAGTGATCATGGCCGTTGGACGAACCGTTCCCGAGATACGAGCAAAATGGCGGCGCGCCACAGCGCAAGGTGAAAATTGTTGCAGCTCTTAGCTAACCTGTATTGGTCAACCAGAACCCACCGCGTGGAGGTGGCTGCTCTTCGGGTTCCTCCCAAGCCCAAACCAACCAACCAACCATATTTCAGGCTTGTTTTAGTCTGAATCTGTGTCAAATTTATTGATAAAATCAGATTTTGTACTAAACTTTGGCACTTGTTGCCTAGATTTCAGTGTAGAGCGTATAAAACGATCACGAGATTGGGGTCCAATAACTTTAGAAGATGCATTTGTCACCAGTTTGACAGTTCTCTCGACTGCCACGGTGTGAGAGGGGATTTCACTAAATTTCCATACCTCTGCAGTGTCTCCCGACAGCCCTTTTATGAGTTCTTCGATAGAAACTGAACAAAGAACTGGTGGAACAGTCAAGGTAATAGTCTTCCAGTTAATCACATCGTAATAATTATTAGCTTTGAAATTCAGCTTTGGCACTTTATTACATCTAAACCTTCCATTTACAGTGTCAGACCATGCTTCTCTGGCTGCCAGAAGACGGTCAAGGGCCAACTTTCTGACTTCTATCCGTTCGTCAGTCATCATACTAAAGAGAATGTTTTCTGGAAGAGCAAAGAAATCATTCTGTTGAATGGATGAATCGACAACCTTGCGCAGTTTAGCAGGTAAGTATCTCGACCTTTCAATTGCAGAATAGAGATGGCGCGAGCCATCTTTGATTGAACTGTTGGATCTTATTGAGAACTACAAAGGTGAGTAAACTGTAAGTATGTTCTTGACCAAAATCTTTATTTCCTTTGTTGGTTTGCCAGTAGAAATGTATAATCTCAGAATTCTATTTACACAGGTGAGCCAGCGAGATTTGCACATGTTACCTGGATTCATCGACGCTAAGTCTGAGGAACATTGACGGTGTTCGTTGCACTTAGTTTGGAGGGTATACTTACCTTTGCCTGTGGTTATGTATCCCTCTTTGCGTGTGTTCAAATGAAAGGTTTATAAGTTAAAGGGAAACAGGTAAAAATTCAACCACTTGTATTTCCGGGCAAAAGTTCAATATATGCACTTGAATTTAGTTCACAATATTTTATAGGTTTTCTATCTTCCTTTTCACAATATTTTATATTTGAGTTGATATATAAATTTTCCTTTTCAAAATGTCTTAAAATTTTATTAAATATAATTTTTCCTTTATTTGTATTATGTTCACTCCTGCCACTGTCAGTGCACAACCACACACACGACCGAAAAAAGATTCTCCAAATTTTGGACCACAAATTAACTGGATGCGGGTCAACCGTAGAAGAGCTGGCGAGACGTGTATATCTTTGTCGGGCGTAGAAATCGAATTGGTTTCACCCCCATCTAACCAATCCCTTTTGATCGGTTAGGTGGTGAAACGATAACGTGTGGTGTGTGTGTAGTGTGGTTGGTTTGTTGCGTGGGGTTGCATGTATGATGGTGTAGGTTGTGTGCTGAATGTTGTGTTGTATGATGAGTGTGAGTTAAGTGATAAATGTTATGTTGTGTGCTGAATGTTGTGTGGTGTGATGAATTTTGTGGTGAGGGGTGAGATGCCATGAAGTCGCATAAACAGACCGGAAATAACAGCTTCTGATATTTTATAGAGATAAGCTTGGTCTGTGCTAAGTTGGGTCGGATTAATAACCTCAGAAGGTAATTGGCAGGATGGAAAACTTTCAAATTTGACAACAGGCAACTTCTCACAATTAGGGAGCAGTTTACCTACGTCGCCAGAGAATGTATTTGGGGTCTTTGAGACACCATCTATGTGTTCGAAAAGAGCACGAAATGGAAGTTCGTTGAAATGTAGAAGACAAACAACCCACTGTAATGGCCCACCTATTCTTTCTTCTAGTTTCCGAATGATTCCACCTTTCCAACCTGTGTTCGTGTTGGTGCCATCAGCACCGACAACTTCTAGATGTTCCACATCAACTGAATTGTCTTGTAAACTTTGCCATATGGCTCGCGTCTCATCCCTAGCTGACCCGGAAAGAGAGGTGACGTGGCCAAAGTAATGACAACCAGGTTCCACTATAAAAGAAATATGTTCCTCTTTGACAGTGTCGCGGTAGTACTTTTCATCTTCGCTGACTGGTGTAAGTGTATTGTCTTTGCGGCCGTCAAAATACAGTCCGTATACAAAGTCAATACTTTCGGTGTTTTGGAGCTTAACTCCAACACTTTTTTTTTGCCCGACTAATCTTGCATTTGTCACTGACAAAACTAGCCTGATCCTCTGTTATCAAACTTGCTTTTTTGGCATCCAGAAAAGCAGATGAAACAATCGAGACCGCTGCTCTCTCACTTACTCCAAACCTTGGGCAGCTAAAGCAGTGTGTTCTAATTCTAGTGTGTTGTGTTTGGTTTTAGAGGATGGAAGAGAAAATTCATCATCAGCATCGTTTGTTCGTCTGTATGAGAGTCTGGCTGATCTGAATGGTCACGTGTTCTAGCTGATATTTTTCTGGTAAGTGTTGATGTTAAATGACGTTTTGAAAGCTTTTCTTTACGTTCGTTTTACTTTGTAATCTTTTTTGTTTCAGGTAGATCAACACTTACCAACTTACACCAATGCGACCAATTCTTCTGGTTCTCTGGTCCAAGAGAAATGGTTGTTCATTGATAGGAGCGCTCATAGAAAGCATCTTTGGTCACATCGTCCTTCACTTCCGTCGGAGCGTAGACACAAATCAGCGATATGTTGAAGAACCTCGCTTTGATGCGGATTGTGGCTAGACGTTCATTCACCGCAGTGAATGACAGTAGTCGGCGATGGAATCTCTCTCCCACCACGAATCCCACTCCAAACTTGCTCTCCTTTATATGGCCACTGTAGTAAATGTCACAAGGACCTACTCGTCTCTGTCCTTGTCCCGTCCATCGCATTTCTTGGACGGCGGTGATGTCAGCCTTTTCTTTACGAGGACATTGACCAGCTGGGCAGTGGCACCTTCCCAATTAAGGGACCGGACATTCCAGGTGCACGCCCTCAAATCAAAGTCCTTATTTCGTTTGCCATGGTCGTCATCAAAAGGGAGGTCTCTCATCTGAGGCTTGTTGTTCCTTTTCTTTGGGGGTGTTTTTTTACGTGGCGGGTCCCAAACCCAGCGCACAACCTTATGCAGAGGATGTTTCGCCTTCTCACTTTAGCTCGCCTTCAGACGGATGTTCTTAGGCTACCCAGAGGATTCTTGGTCAAAGACCGGAAGTCGTGAGCTGCTTGAGTCATATGTAAAAGAATCGTTTCTGGCCACTCCCAAGTGAATGGTGATCAGAGAACTTTCCTCACTTGCGTGAACTTCTACACATGACTCTATCCTCCTGACTGCATTCTTTAAAAACTACTTATATTTATATTATTCTTAAATTTTCAAGTGTACACTCAGCACAACGTCAGTTGAACTCATTCATATGTTTGTGAAATCAATTAAGTCAACGAAATCGATCGTTGCTCCAAAATTATTAAAATAAACAAAATCGGAAGTATCGAATTACTATTGCAGTGATCAATAAAGTTTGGCTGTTGTATACAAAACAAAATTAATTAGGTTACAATGTTGCTGTGCAAGCAAACAATTGAATTTGTAAGTCCGGAAATTGATAAATTTGATCGGTCTGCAGTTTCGTTGTGTAATCAACTGAAACTGCTTGTTTGTCATTTGTCCCAATTTATTGGAAGCGAGTTGAACGACTCATTGGAATGGGAAATGGACGTAACTCGCGCGATAAACTATTCTCAATCGGCCGTTTTATTTTGTTCGATCAGCTGTTTCTCCTTTTTCGTTTCTCCTTCTTCGCTTTGCCTTTGGTTGACAGGTATTCCCAATTATTTTCTGGCAGAGATATGTCCATTGAAAATAGTTTGAGAAGTTCAGAACAGCAAAGCTGGTAATATTTTTTGTAAACTGGGCACAAAAATCAAGGGGCTGGAAACTATGATGTCTGGTAAGAGGCATGCGCGACATTGTAAGCTGCATAACAAGCCTGTACGACAAGGCTGAAAACCCAGAGAATCCGCAGAGCAGTGGTAGCAAGTATACTTTATCCCCAGAAAAAAGCATACGTCAATGAGGACACGAGAATTCTTAAGTTACTTATCACCAACCAAAAAAGCCAAAGGTTAAAAATGTAAACGAAACGACATTATTGACATTATGTTTGCAAATGTTTCGCTTAGCAGGCACATTAAGTGGGCAGTGTCAAGCATATACACAAACAGCGATTATATGGCAATTGTAACACAAATCCTGTACTCCCGAGAGCCCGAACTTCTTAGCAAAAACACTTCCCGAAAGCGAAGCTGGAAGCAACAGGAGTTCGACTCAGACTTGCTTGAGCTAGTCTGGAGTGCATCAAAAGCATCAGGTGATGACGCCGCCCATTTGGTATCGACAGTGCGAAAGAAAGTGGTCGCAGCATGTGATGCAACAATGCGTAGAGCATCACATCACGGCGGCCTGTGCATTTGTGGAATGAGGAAATTTCCACTCAGCCAGGCGGCGTCTACAGCGTAACCAGAATGAAACGAACGAAAATTGCCTTAGAGAAGAATATAAAAGCCACAAGAAGCTCCTGAGGTCGGCAATTGCCCCGAGCAAAAAATCATGTTTTGAGAAACTCTGTGAGGAAGTAAACATTGACCCTTGGGGAACTGCTTACAAAATATGTACGTCGAGATTTAAAAATAAGCAGCAGCAACCTAAAGATGCCTCTTTCATGAGAAAAGTCGTCGAAACATTGTTCCCGAGACACGACCGGATTTCCTATGCTAAGCGGCGAAAGGAAGCTGGGGTTAGTCACGGAGGAAGAGCTATAGGCCATAGCACAGAAAATCAAAAACACCGCATATACGGTTGAATGGGATACACAATAGGGCCTTGAAGGAAGCTATAAGCTTAAAACCCCAACTATTCGCTAAAATGAACAACGCATACATGAAGAAAGAGGAGTACCCCGACACGTGGGAAGAACAGCGGTTGGTTCTGCTCCCAAAACCAAAGAAACCACCTGAAGAACCTTCATCGTACCAACCACTGTGTATGCTCGACACAATGGGTAAAGTGTACGAAAGCATTGCAAGAAACCGCTTGGAGTTAGCAATCCAGGAAGCCGGCGGATTATCAGAGAGACAATACGGCTTTATAAAAAAGAGATCCACTATTGACGCACTACGAGAAGTCGTTGATACTGCGAAATGTGCAGTATGTGGCAAAAGATGGAATGGTGGCACAAAAAAGTACTGCGCACTGATTACCTTGGATGTCAAGAATGCGTTCAACACGGCAAAATAGGCACACATAATCAAAGTACTGGATGAAATACGCGCCTCTGAATACCTCACAAACATTTTATTGAGCTATTTTAAAAATAGAAGGCTGTTTTTTGATACCGACAAAGGTATCAAGAGCTACTCTATCTCGAGTGGAGTACCTTAAGGGTCAGTGTTGGGCCCACTATTATGGAACCTCATGTATGACGGGGTGCTAAAAAGACAGATACCAACAGACGTGAAACTAATAGCGTATGCGGACGATCTCATGGTGGTAGCAGTGGCCAAACAATTAGCCGACCTTCGAAACAAATGCAATGAGTGCTTAAATGGTCTACGCCATTGGTTCTCTTCTGTGAGTCTGGAACTGGCATAGCAAAGAACTGAAGTTTTGCTCATAAGCACCAGGAAGGTAGAAGAAAAAATAGAGCTCACCATAGAGGAGTGCGAGATTACTTCGCAGCCTCAGCTGAAGTATCTGGGAGTAATATTAGATTCTAAATTAAAATTTAAAGAACACCTAAAGTATTCCTCCAGTAAAACAAAGAAAATTTACAATGCTCTATCGAGAATGATGACCAATACAGGGGTCGAATCGTCACATCCGTGCACGGATCGGCAAACATATGAAAGAAAATTACGTGATACGTCAATCGTATGCGGTGGTTGGCATTATGGCATACGATAGCAAACGGATCGTAATGTATTTTCAATTCACAATAGTTTTTAAGTTCCACTTTGCTTTGGATCGTATTTTTAGGTCACAATATATGTGGAACTGTCATTAAACTAACAAATCTAATTAAATATCATAATGGATTCAACTTTGGTTTTTTACTTGAGCTCTAGAAAAAGTGGTGGGGATAAAAAAATAGTGCGGAGATAGCTAAGAGATCGTAGCAATAGCGTAGGTATATATATATAAAAAAAAAAAAAACAAATTATGAATCCTCATTAACAAAGTTTGTTTTATAGATGGATCGTTCAACAAAGCATTGCAATCTTAAAAAGATGGTGGAGAATATTAGGATATGGCAAAAGAGAAAGGTATCACCCCACAAAAGTGGAAGATTTGCTAACGTTTGTGAGTCATTACATAACATCTGCATAAAATTTACAATAACTTACGACCCTAAAAATTGCGATTCTTAACACATACAAGAAGTGAAGACCGGAGTAGCGAACCGCCTCACCGCAATCGAACAAAGGATATCAAACCAAATAAAGTATTCTTTAATAAATTTAATTCAAAAATTTATATGTCCTTAACCTTGTAAATAATTTTACTTTTAATCTCAACTTAAATACAAAAATTTTGTTCATATAAATATTTTTTTTTCTTTTAATTTTTAATAAGATATTCCATTCATTATTTTCTTATTTATGTTCCTTATTACTGAATATTATAAAAAATAAATAAAAAAAAAATTCTCACGTTTCCATAAATTAGCATATTACGATTGGGATACGTTTATATACCCGCTCACGTATGTCATCATGCCAGATTACGATAGAAGCGTTACGATCACGTAGGTCGTAATCCGAAATTCAGGCTTTTACGTGACGAGTGATACGTTCACAGATGTAACGATTCGACCTTAGGCTGTGTGCGCACCAGCCGGCGATTCTTAATAGCGAGAGCAATGAGTTGCGTAATACTGTATGCAGCACCAATATGGATACAGGCAGTGAATATAAAAGCGTATGCTAAACAAATAATTGCAGCGCATAGGCTTTCTGCAATTCGAGTAATAAATTCTTTCCGGACTATATCAACCGACGCTGCTGAAGTGTTAGCCACCATGCCGCCCATTGACATCCAGGGAGATGAACTCGAGCGTTTATATCATCTATCAGCGCCTAAAACAGTATCGGCAAAGACAGACGAGGGGAACAAGAGCATTAAAATGTGGCAGGAGAGGTGGAATTCCTTATCTGAAGAGCGGTGGACCCACCGACTTATACCGGAGATCCACTCGTGGATAGACAGAAGACATGGGGACCTATACTTTCATCTGACCCAAATACTTAGTGGACATGGGTGCTTTAGAAGCTACCTTTTCAGATTACACAATGACATTAGTCCAACCTGTCCGACATGTACAGAGCATATGAAAGATTGTGAACATGTATTATTTTATTGCCCTCGATTTTCAAAACAAAACAAGGGAAAAACTAAAAACCACACTCGGTGGTAGTTTTACGGTCGATAATTTAACGACACTCATGTGTCAGTCGACTGATAATTGGAAAGCTGTCAGCGAAGCGTCAGCATCCATAATAACAAAACTTAGACTTTTTGAACAAATTGGGCGTCTGTCAGTCCACACGATAGAGGATTAAATGTCCTGTCCTTCCCACGAAGTAATACTTAATCGGTGGTCCCGTGGGAGAGCCTTGAGTTCGGAGCAGGTTAGGTTTAGCGGATTAAAGTTCCGCCCTCCGGCTTTCGATGCTTCCCTCGACTATAAAAAAAGCGTAAGTCGTAAACATCGCCGAATTAAATTTATATGCTTCAGAAAGATAAGCGTAAACTAAACACTAATTATAATTTTGCTATGACTTTTGGCACAGATGTCATGGACAGTAATACCAAGCACTTCAAGCACGCAGTGAAGAAAATAAAGAAGCCGCAGCTGAGAGTGTAAACGAAGACTATAGGGAGTCGACATGGTGCAGTTCGCCTCAACTCGGACTGATTTATGAAACGACTTGACGCTTTTTACGTCGAACTGAAGCCGCTTGACCATCCCAAGCAATATCACTTCACTCTATGGGGTTTTCAAAAGTTCCAAGAAGATCCTACGTTTTCGAGCCAAATTTTGTACAGCGGTGAGTCCCATTTCTGGCTCAATGGGTATGTAAATAGGCAAAATTGCCGAATTTGGGACGAAAAACAACTTGAAGAGATTCAAGAGTTATCATTTCATCTAAAAAACAACGTTTTAGAACTCAAAAGATGGACCATGTGAGATGAAATAATCTTTAAACATTAATGCCAAGGAATGTTCTCTCGAATGATAATAAACGTTCCGTATTAAATTTAAAGTTTCTTTGTTTAGTTTAAAGTTCCTCTGAGTTCCTCTTTTAAAATATACAAAGTCAAATGAACAACTACCAACAGTGACGTTGATCCAAAGACTTTGTCTTTGTGTGTGGCCTCCAGATACTTTGTCTTACCCTTGTTTACCACAAGACTTATCTCTTTCGCTTCTTTTTCTAGGCTGGAAAAGACTGCACTGACGGTCCTGTTGTTAAGGCGTACAATGTCAGTATCATCCGTGTACACCAGTAGCATTGTAATTTTATAAGAAATGGTGCCACTGGAATTCAGATTAGTGGAAGGTATCACTTTTTCCAGCATTATATTGGAAGAAAAACGCATCATTCTCCTTCGCGAAATACCAAACAAGATACCTTTAGATGATATGTACTGTAATTAAAAGAAAAATTACGTGCGACAAAAGTGCGGAACCAAAAGAAGCATTGACCGCTCAAAATCATTACCGAACTATATAACAACATAAACACTTCACGACTTTTTCACATTTCATAATATGCTGCTATCACAGTTTTATACACAGACGGAGCTGGATATCGCACAACCACATTAACATATTCGTACTTCACATCTACTTACGTACCGAGAACTAGGCCATTAGCTGCTCGCTCGCGTATCAAAGCTCCAGTTGCAGTTCGGTCATAAATTGCCAAATCACTAGCAAAAGGAAGACAAAAAATTACATGGAAAAATGTTGAATATTTTTGTATTATGTTTTTGCTTACTACTGTCACTGGTGTGTAAATGCCAATTGTGCTAAAGTATCTTGTACCGAACTGATCTACACTCAGTGACACCTCAGCTCTAGGTGACTTGTTGCCAGTGGTTAAATGTATGCATGTTGCATACAATGTTGCTCATCGTTCCATCGACTGTGGTATTCGCCTTTGTCAATGCGCAAGAGACCATAAATCTTCCGCAAAACCTTTATCGCAAAAACTCGGAACGCCGTCTCATCAGATCTTGTCACCGTCCATGCCTCTGCACCATATAATAGGACGAAGATGATGAGTGACTTGTAGAATTTGATCTGGTTCCAAGATAAATGAAATTATATACGACTTCGAAGTTATAACTGTGGGAGCCAAGTCGCGATTGCAACGACTGTTTGTTTGATGACAGGAGATATTTCGTCTTGCCCTCGATCACTACCAGACCCATTTGCTTCGCTTCTTTGTTCAACCTGGAGAACTCATAGCGTTGTTGTTATTGCCAATGGTATCATAAACCTCGTTTGATATCTAACGGCTTATGGAGGTCCGACATAAAGGCAGATTCAATAGCAGCTTGGAAATCGACAAAGAGATGGTATGTGCCTATTCTTTTCCCCCGAGTCTTTTCCAAGACTTGGCGCATGGTACATATCTGGTCAGTTGTGGCCTAAAGCCAAACTGATAGTATCCGCTCGATAGAACCTTATATGCGATGTTGAGAAGGCATATCCCTAGGTAGTTGGCGCAGATTGTGCGGTTTCCATTTTTGTGAATTGGACAGAGCATACTTCAATCCCAATCGTCTGGCAGGTTTTCGTCTGACATTGTTCTACTAAGAAGCTGGTACACTTTTTAAACGATCACTGTACATAGATATAAGGTCGCTGTCGAATATTGGCAGTAGCGAATGGTAAACTTCGACAGCTCGCACGTGATCGGAAAATCGAATTCTGGAACAGGACGCAAGCCAAGCACGCTGCCAGCTTCTCACCACCACAGGGATACTTCCTTCAACTCCGATATCTTTCCTCATCACTCTCTTAATGTTGCATGGCTCACTACCTCTTTGCATTGCTGACGTGCATAAAGTTATTGACTAATATTCGCCAATTTTTACGTTTTTGCTCTTTTTAGAATCGACACGAAGTCGCAACACACGTTTTGGCTTCATATTATATAATTAGTCTTGTATCACAACTGAATTGGGCAAACACACGGTAATATCGTGAACGTTTGCGCAAACGACTTTGAAAAGTTGTCTTTCAAGCCAACTGCACTTTTATGTGTATGTGTGCGGGCGTGATCGAGTGTTTGAATAACAAATTTTAGTTTGTATGCCTACACAAATGATTCCGTGGAAAAGTGTTGGTGCAAAATTGGATAAAGTTCTAAACGAGTTCCAGATCTGTTTGAACCACAAAATTACAAATTATAGTTGAAAAGTTTTAAAGTTTTTTTACAGTTTTTGATTCAAGAAAAATTGGTTTTGTATTAAGTGGAAATAGTTAAAATGAAAAAGGTTGTCAATGTTTTATCCTGGCAAAAAAGTATTACTGTTTTTGAAATTTCAAAAAGAAAATAATAATAATATAAGAAAAGTAGTCTTTCAATTACTTGAATATGGTTGCCATAATTTTTAAACTTAATTTATTGGTTGTCAATAGAAAAAACCTTAAGAAAAGGGATCGCTATTGGAAAGATGGTATGATTTATAAGTGTCGTTTCTTTCACTGTGTTCAGCAAAGTTTACAATTTCATCATGGAAAGATATACGCAATAACTACGTTTATAGATTATTAAATTTTTAACAAAATAATCGTTCACCTATTTCGTGAGCTTTTGCCATTTATGGTCGTAATAATCGTGCTCGCTATTTGTCGAAGTATTGAAAACTTCGAGCGTACATTTTCATTACATAACATTTAAGTGCCAATAAAACAAGGAACTGTTCTAAGTAATGAAAATATTGCTGCAGTTTATTCCGGTCTTGCTGAAGACCGCAATTTTTCGATTCCAAGACGTTCTCTAAAATTGGAACTGTCTCAAGTCACTACCTGGCGGATTTAGAAAAAGGATTTGTACATGCATTAAATTATTCTCGCTCAAGAAGTGAACACTCTGGACCACTGTAAACGTGGTGGTTGCTGATTTTAATTTGGAACAGCTTGAAAATGATAACGATTTTTTGAAGAAAAACATCTTCTCCGATGAGGCTCACTTTCTTCTGAGCGGTACGGTAAATAAACAAAATTCTCGATTCGGGTGCGAAAAAAATCCGCAAATTATTCATAAACAACCATTACATTCACCTAAATTGACAGTTTGGTGTGGTTTTTGGTCTGGTGGAATCATCGCTCCGTACTTCATTCGAAATGAAGCTTGACACTGTTACTGTCTGTTTGGTCAGAAGCATGTCACTGTGCAAAATCGGATGACCGTGACCATGAATTAGGCTATTCACCTTTGTGAGAGCACCGCTTATGCATATGCACATCAATTCTTACATCCATATACATATGTTACGGTTTTCTATGATTTGTAATAATTGCATTTTTTGTATGTTGTCATTTTCGCTTGCACTTCTCAAGCAGGTATATATATACATACACACAAACATACGTTTTCCATACCTACGCCCTCATAAGCATATACGCACAAGCTTACGTAGCTAATGAGAAAATTAGGCACAAGAAGGGATAAAAACCGGTGCTAGCATAACATTAAGACATTATTAGTGAAGCATTAGGAGTGTTAAGTGAAACAGAAAATTAATGTAAACTTAAAATTAAATAAAAATCAATTCGTTTAACTGGACATTAATTTATTATTGGGCTCCTACATAATTTGGCGACCGTGACAGGACATGTGTTCTACATTTAATATTTTCGATCAAGAAAAGCCAATAAATTAATGTCCAAGTTAATTTAAAATAATTAGTTTTGTGTTATTCTGGCAAGAGTTGGCTCTGCGTTTGTTCAACCAAACGGAATTTGCCCACATCATCTCATCATCAGAAGCTGTGTAGCGGTATTCAACAACGGATCATTTGGACTGTTGTACCCGGACAACATTCTGTGTGAGCGCAGATAGCAATTCTTGCCACACATCATCGTACTTGCCGCTGTAATCATACATCCAGATTACACGTGGTTTTATTAACGTACGTTCGAGATCTTCTCCTCAACATCTGTCGAAGTTACCGACAGTTCGTCAACTCGTCGCAGTCTCCGTGCAGGATTACGGGACTCATCACATAACAGTTTCATCGGATTGCAGATCTGCTTTTGCTACATTTACAATAACTGCATCGCATTCTTCACTGCTCAGGTATTCGTATATATTTATTTCGTGCCTACAAATGCCTAACAACAGTATGGCCAATGTGCCTAACACGGCTGATGAGGAACAATCGCCTTTTTCCTCGCTAATTCAAACGCGTTCAACGATTCTTCGCAACCTACATAGTATGAAGCAACGAATTGCTTGTGAAGAAGTCGATAATGATATGCACGTTCTCGAATGTCGACTACATATTGTTGAGTCCTACTTTCAACAAATTTGTGACGTCCAGAACAACATTGAAGCTCTTTCTCCGTCAGACCAATCGAGAGCAGAAATTGAAGAAACATATATTTCAATAAAATCTAAAATACTTTCGTTAATCAACCCCAGAAACCGCGTTTCTGAGTTGAACAATAGCATTTTCAACGCAACAACTTTTGGAAGCACTAGCAGTTACCATAATCGATTGCCTTCACTCAAATTGCCTAAATTTGACGGCAAATATGCGGAATTTAAACGTTTTTTCCGCGCTTTTTGTAATATGGTGCATGATGATCCAACAATGCCAAAGGTGGACAAATTTAATTATCTTTTAAACTGTCTTTCAGGACCAGCCCTTAGCGTCATCGAACCCTTTCAGGTAACCGAAGAAAATTACCCGAAGGCTATACAACGGCTGAGGGAAAGATATGACAATAACGTATTGATTTTTCAAGATCATATTACATCGCTTTTTAACACTCCGGTTATGAAAAAATCTGACGCAGCAAGTCTACGTAATATTATCGATACTGTTGCAGCGCTTCGAGGCTCGTTACTTTCGTTGGGTTCAGAAAGCGACATAATGAATTCAATGCTAATTCATATCGTTTTAACCAAAATTGACTCCGATTCCAAATCAGCATACAATCAAAAGCAAGAGTTTGACTACTTGCCATCGTGGGACGATTGCTACAAGTGGTTGAATCGTCACTGTCAGTATTTAGAAACCTGTTCAAACGGTGAAAACTCAAAGGTAACACAGCGAGATTATAAGCTACACGGTAAGAAAAATGCAAATTCATTCGTTAATGCGATGTCGACTTGTATACATTGCAATAATATAGAGCATAGCCTAAACAATTGTCCTTCATTTCTACAGTTGTCAGCTAAGATGCGTTTTGATTGTGTGAAGCAAGCAGGAGCTTGCATCAATTGCCTACGAAAAGGACACACCGTATCTAAATGTCCATCAAAATCTCGTTGCCGCGTATGTCATCAATCGCACCACTCTCATCTTCATTTCGCCACCGTTGGAACTACAAATTATCCATTTGCACAAACATTAGAACTTCAAGGGAAAGACAATACTTCGCTGAATCCATCGCATCAGTCACCAACTAATCCATCGGTTTCACTCATCGCATGCACACGTAAAAGAGCGATATTACCGACAGCGTTAATTTACATACAGGATAAATTTGGAGTGATGCAGCCAGCTCGCGCGTTATTGGATTCATGTTCCGAATTAAATTTTATCACCGAAGAAACAGCGAAGCGATTGCAGCTTAAAAGGTTTTTCTCATATCAGGAAATCTCAGGTATTTCAGATATTCGTTCTAATTCAAAGTATGCAGTAAATGCGAAAATCAAATCTCGTATTGGCGATTTTACTTGTATGTCGGAATTCGTTATGACTAAACATATTACAACACAATTTCCTAGTAGTTTTATAAATACTTCTAAATGGAATATTCCTGAAAATCTTCAGCTTGCGGATCCATACTTCTACAAACCGCAACGTATAGATTTATTGCTCAATGCAGACATTTTTTTTGAGAGCCTTCAAGAAGGCACAATTTCACTTGGAAAAGGCTTACCACGCCTTCAAAACAGCAAATTAGGTTGGATTGTAGGGGGCAATTTTGAAAAGCCTGTTGATTCCCGCCCATCCATTTGCAATGTCACACTAAATTCAAATCTATTGAATATCGATTCGATTCTCCAACGTTTTTGGGAAATCGAAAATTTCACCGAAAAGGAAGCAACGTTGTCCGAAGAAGAACGTTTATGCGAAAAACATTTCATTGAAAACGTTCAAGTGAAAAATGATGGACGTATACAAGTACGGTTACCATTTAAGGTTTCACCGACAATATTAGGCAACTCTTTCCATAATGCCAGGAAAAGATTTCTCGCTCTTGAACGACGTCTATCTAACAATAAATTACTAAAAAACATGTATGCGGATTTCATAAAAGAATATATTGAACTCGGGCACATGGTTGCCATAAAAAACTTTGATTTCAATAGCTCGCACTATATAATTCCACATCATTGTGTACTTCGTCCACAAAGTACTACGACCAAGCTTAGGGTTGTATTCGACGCCTCTGCGCGCACCACATCTGATCATTCATTAAATGAAATACTCATGGTCGGAGCAACAATTCAACCAGAATTAATCATAACATTATTATCATTTCGTTTGTATCCTTACGTATTAACTGCTGATATATCAAAAATGTATCGGCAATTTTCTATTGACGAACAAGATCAACGATATCAACTCATTTTGTGGAGAAACGAACCTCATGAGCCATTACAGTTGTTTCAACTCAAAACTGTAACTTACGGTTTGGCTTCTGCACCATTCCTAGCTATTCGCAGTTTATTCCATATTGCTGACGTCAATAAAGATGTCTTTCCTCTAGCATCGTCTGCTATTCGTGAAAGTTTTTATGTTGACGACTTGTTAACTGGTGCAGATAGCATAGACAACTTACAAAAACTAAAAATTGAAATCATAGAAGTTCTTCGTTCTCATGGCCTTTCTCTGACTAAATGGCACTCGAATTCTACACAATTATCTGACGCATCTTATAATGAAGTTGTCATTAAAACAACTGAAGAAAACATTACCAAAGCTTTAGGCACGTCATGGAAACCTTTAGCTGACACCCTTTGTTATCGCTATGAATTACCAGATATGCAGTCAGTTACAAAGCGATCAGTTTTATCAATTATTTCCAAAATATTTGATATCCTCGGTTTATTGAGCCCCGTGATAATACGTGGCAAAATATTAATGCAAGAAATTTGGATTCGCCGATTAGATTGGGATGAAACACTACCACCCGATCTCCATAACATTTGGTTACAGATTACAGCCGATTTAAACTTCATTAATAAAATAGAAGTTCCTCGTTATGTACAAACAACATTCAATTCTCGTTGTGAAGTTCATGGTTTCGCAGACGCATCGACGCGCGCATATGGGTGCTGCATTTATGTACGTTCTGTTATAAACGACACTTACAAAACTACGTTACTTATTGCTAAATCTAAAGTGGCACCGATTAAAGCACAATCGCTTCCTCGTTTGGAGTTATGTGCAGCACTGTTACTGAGTAGGACTTGGCAAAAAATCAAGGATAAGGTATTAAAATTTTGCACTAACATATATTTTTGGACTGACTCAGAGATCGTGCTAAAGTGGCTCAACATTCATTCGGCGACATTAAATTGCTTTGTTGCCAATCGAGTCTCTGAAATTCAGGAAATTTCAGAAGGAATTAACTGGAAACACGTACCAAGTGCACAAAATCCTGCAGACATCGTTTCACGTGGCTGTAGCGCTCAGGATCTTGTAAGTACGATTTGGTTCTCTGGACCAGAGTTTCTAATGAAAAATTCATCGGAATGGCCTGTAAGCAAGAAGGAGTATGACATTAAAATCCAAGATTTGGAACGACGGAAAGGAATCAACCTCAAGTGTAGCAAAAGCAGCAACGAGGGAAACATCATCAATATCATCATCAACCGCAGTTCATCGTACCACCGATTACTTCGCGTCGCTGCATATGTATTTCGCATTTTCAACAAAGTCGCTGTTAACAATAAACTAACGCCAGCAATGATACTTCATCTACCGTTAGAAGAACTCGATCATACTTGGTGGCGAATCGTCGTAGCTATTCAGCAGATCGAATTCGCTGAAGAAATTGAAAGACTTCAAAAACAACAAGAAGCTAAATCGTTCGTACAGAAGCTGACTCCTTTTCTACATGAAATGAATCTCAACGGAGTGAGAGTTTCAGTTCTCAGAGTCGGTGGTCGTTTGTCAAAGGCACCAATTCCTTTTGACGCAAAATTTCCCGCACTTCTTCCAAAAGATCACCGATTTACTTCTTTGTATGTAGAATACCTTCATCGGAAGCATTTACATGCTGGTCCAAAGGTTTTAATAAATCTCTTGCGTGAGCGAGTCTGGGTTATAAATGCTCGCGAAATCGTAAGGAAAATCGTTCGAAACTGCGTGCTCTGTTTCCATTATAAACCTAAATTAATGGGTCAAATTATGGCGGATCTGCCTGCCAATCGTTTGCAAATGCAACGCCCATTTCTAGTTAGCGGCGTTGACTTTTGCGGCCCTTTCAGTACAACTTATCGTCTTCGTGGAAGAGCTCCGTACAAAACATATATCGCAATCTTCGTATGCTTCGCATCCAAAGCCATACATGCAGAATTAGTATCCGACCTCTCTACTAACAATTTTATACTTTGTCTAAAACGTTTTGTAGGAAGACGCGGCATACCTCAACGCATTTACTGTGACAACGCCACAAATTTCGTTGGCGCTCAAGCAAAATTGAGGGATCTTCATCACCAATTCTTCAATCAAGCGGCTACTGATGACATCACTAGTTATAGCACCAACACTGGTTTTGAGTTTTGCTTCATTCCGCCTCGTGCTCCACATTTTGGTGGTTTATGGGAGGCGGCAGTAAAATCAATGAAATCCATTTTGCTAAAGAACATGTCAAACGCACACCTGACATATGAAGAACTTCAGACCGTCGTAATAGAAGTAGAAGCCATCTTGAACTCTCGTCCACTGACACCGCTTTCAAATGACCCCAATGATGGCGAAGCTCTAACTCCGGCTCATCTATTGATTGGGACATCATTACTGTCGATGCCAGATAAAGCTTTTAATATGAACACAGGATCGTCGTTAACGCAATGGCAGCGGGTGACGTATTTGAAGCAGCGTTTCTGGGAAATATGGTCACACGACTATATTCTTAGCCTACAACAACGCTCGAAGTGGTTGAAACCGGAAGCCAACATCGAAATTGGTCAAATGGTCATCATCCATGAGTCCAACTTGCCCCCACAGCATTGGTCACTTGGGAGAATTATCAACATCGTCCCTGGTTCGGACGGCAAAGTGAGGGTTGTGGACATCAAAACTAAAAAAGGGATTATAAGGAGAGCAGTCCATAAAATTGCACCATTACCTATTTCGGATTGAAATGCAAGCATTTCAATGGGGGGAGCATGTTTGGTCAGAAGCATGTCACTGTGCAAAATCGGATGACCGTGACCATGAATTAGGCTATTCACCTTTGTGAGAGCACCGCTTATGCATATGCACATCAATTCTTACATCCATATACATATGTTACGGTTTTCTATGATTTGTAATAATTGCATTTTTTGTATGTTGTCATTTTCGCTTGCACTTCTCAAGCAGGTATATATATACATACACACAAACATACGTTTTCCATACCTACGCCCTCATAAGCATATACGCACAAGCTTACGTAGCTAATGAGAAAATTAGGCACAAGAAGGGATAAAAACCGGTGCTAGCATAACATTAAGACATTATTAGTGAAGCATTAGGAGTGTTAAGTGAAACAGAAAATTAATGTAAACTTAAAATTAAATAAAAATCAATTCGTTTAACTGGACATTAATTTATTATTGGGCTCCTACACTGTCAATAGAGAAAGGGTATAGATAAAAGGTGATCTTGACGATGTCTGGTTCCAACAAGAAGAAAAAAAAAATTAAATACTAAGAAAAAATATTATTGCACAAAACTAAAAATTGTTGTCATATAATTCCGACAAAAAAAATGCATAGCAACAAATTCAAAAGAGGTGTCATGTAATTGCTGCATATCAATTAAAATTTTTTTGAATGTGGTTGCCACATAATTTTTAAAATGCTAAAACCACTATTTTGTTAACTACATTTCAATAAAAAATGCTCTTTATATATAACTTTCTCTAATTATTTTAACTGTAACCATTATAAAATATATTTATATTTAATTTTTGAGTATAGTTGCCACATAAAATGTATTTATTCATCTCTGTTTAAATGAGCTAAGCCTCCGTTAAAAACTGGCGCACCCTAAAATATTACGCCACAATACACCACACTCTTACTTGAGAATAACATCACACTCAGCAACTGAAAAGAACATGCACGAAGACACCACATAGGCAGATAGCAGAAACTAAGAAAAGGACTGGATAATCGCACTTCGGATCACTTTCACGTAATTACATCGATCGACAACAATCCTGCGCGCCACGCTTAACTTTTAGTAATAAATCATCCGGGCACTGTGTTGTCCATTCGCTGTGAATTGCAATCGTACATTGGCACGTACATTCAGATCATTTTACATATTTTGTGGTTAAATGTAAAATAACAAAATTACATTTGTAAATTAAAATTAACTTACATAAAATATAAAACGAGCACTTTTTCTTGCCCCCATTTAAACAATCTAAAAAAAAATATAATACTACGGAATCAAAGAACAATTTTTTCGCAGAATTTTGGTGCAATATCTTGAAAAATTATATTTGCCTTACCACTACTTACAGTAGTGTGAATGAGTTAAAATAATGAAGAAATTCGCTAAATGTATTTTGAAAGTTTTGTATAACAACAACAAAAAAACCGAACACTTACTGCGGAGCATAGGCAGCATTATGAGGTGTACATGTTCGTATGTATAACGTCGGAACGTGTTGAAAATATAGCTGGGAAGCGTCAAGTGCCAAGTTGCGTGTATGTGTTCCTCTGCTAATGGTAGGCACCTTGTCGCGGTGCAGAGGCTTAGTCGCAAGGCATTCTCGGCGCCCCCCAACCGGTGTGGAAGGTGCTGTAATGGCGCCTTCCAGGCAGGTTGTCGGGCGCCGCATGCGGGCGACAACCAAGGACTACCACCTCCTAATCCAGGGTGTCATGCGACCCGTGCCCATTGGATGATTTGCAGCCAGGAGGTAAATTCGGCTGTATTCTAACGGAGCCTCCCCAACACCGGGCCGAATTGGGGTGTAACTGTGGCCTTACCGCGTCAAGGGGCTCCGGCGTGGCGGACTCTCTAGTTCCCCATTCAACAAGAAGACCCGACAGCTCACCTCGTTGAGCCAAGGGTCGTACGAACAAGATGAACACAACAAACCCAAAAACAACAACAACAACAAAAATGGAGGATCTGACTAAGCAACAAATCAGGGCAACGGATATGGAATACGGTAGGGAGAAGGACAGAGCAGGAGGAGCAGCGGTAGGCCGAGGAGGTCAGGGAGCTAGGCGAAAGCTTAGCGACCTTGATTCTCTCTCGCCAGAGATGCGGGCGCTGTTCGAGGAGCATGCCAGGGAGGACGAGGACGGCAGGCCCTCTAGTAGCGGCGCCCGCCGCTCAACAGACGTCCAGACCGCGGACGCAGCTAGAAGCACCACCAGGACCCACCCAAACAGGCCAAGCCACTCGGACTCGGGAGAGTCGCACTGGGCAGAGGCTGGTGGTGCACGCAGGAGGAGAAGGAGGCGCAGGAGAGGAGGGCAGAGATCTCTCCCAACGGGGGACAGACCCGGCGTGTATGACGACCCCCGGAAGAAGGCCATGAGCGGTGCCTGCCTCAAGTGGTATCTGCGGTACCTCCGGGATGGGATGACCCCTGAGGCGGCGGAATCCCTGGCTAAGCGACGGTACTCGGATACCACGGTACCCCCAACAAGGGAATGCGGCAAGGCAGAGTCGGAAAGTGCGCAAGGCAGCCGGTCTATAGACCGTGGCCAGGGTAGTGCACCACCGACTGATACGCGCGGTGACGGGAAGGCGGTCACCTTCGCAGAGACCGTTAATAGGAAGAGCGGTCAACTAACACCACAGGCCCCCCCCAGCTCGAAAAGGCCGAGGGACAACAGCAGAAGAGCAGAAGGACAACCATCAGCACCTGCTCCCTCCCGGGCGGATGAGGGGCGGCGCAGGTATGTGGATGCTGTCAAAAGCATCCGCATGGCTGTACTGCCTCAGGACTACCCGGCAGTATCTCTGGAGTCGGAGCAGCTTACGGAGCTTGAGAATCTCCTCCTAGAAGAGGTAGCCGGCGGAGCTGACTATGCGGCGTCCTTCCTTGGAGTAGAGTTCAGGGGCGGCATGCTACAGGTGGACTGCAATGACCAGGAATCCGCCGACTGGCTGCGGGAATTTACCCCAAAGCTAAGTGGCTGGACTGGTCCAGTCCTCTGTGCAAAGAGGGCGGAGGACCTGCCAGTTATGCATAGGATGACGGTGTTCCTCCCCCGCAGCGACGACAAACCGTACCAGTTTGCCCTAAACCTGATAAAAAATCAAAATCGGGGCCTTAGCATCGCGGCCTGGCGAGTTGTCAGTAGCCAGCTGGAAGACAAAGGTGAGCTAAGGGGATGGAGACTGTACCTGTACATAGATGACGAGTCGTACAGGTACATACGTGCAGCAAGCTTCCGCCTGTTTTACAGGTTTAGCATGGTGGTCATGAGGCCGCACAAACCAGTGACCACAGGAAGCAAGGAGGACGGGAAGACTGCCACCCAGCCGAGTGGCAGCTCGTCGACACGGACAGGTACGAGGTGAAGCAAGGTGGTGGAGAGGATGCAGGTGGAAGCCGTGGCACAACCGGGCGTGAGCAGGGTTGAGCAGACCACGGAGGTCGCTACCGCTGATGCCATGGTTGCCCATGAAACCGAGCTACCCTCCACTCAGGAACTCCTCGAGGGACTAGAGGACCACGATCCGGTGGACAGCAGCGCGATCGACGGAGGGGATGTGGACATGCCCCCCCTCGAGCCACTACTTTAATGGCCGTCGATATGGAAGTTGCCCAAGTGAACCTGCATCACGCGGCGGGGGCCTCAGCGGTGATCACAAGCAGGTTCACAGCGGATAAGTTGGGCGTTCTGTTGATCCAAGAACCATGGGTCTACAAAGGAGAGGTCAAAGGCCTCAAGACGGAACGCAACAAGGTAATCTGGGACATCTCCAGCGAGAGACCTAGATCGTGCATAGTGGTCAGGAATAATGTCAATTTCTTCTGTATTTCAGAGTTCCTGACGCAGGATTTGGCCAGTGACTTCGGGGGTAAAAACTTTGTCCTGGCATCGGCCTACTTCCCAGGGGAGACAGCAGCAGCGCCCCCTGAGGGAGTGATCAGGCTCGTGGAGTACTGCAGGAGACACAGGCTCCCCCTCATCATCGGATGCGATGCAAATGCTCACCACGTGGAGTGGGGGAGCACGGACTGCAACGCAAGGGGTGAGTCTTTATTAGAGTATATATTAGGTAGCAATTTAGCAATTGAAAATGTGGGTTGTGAACCCACTTTTTTAACCATAAGCAGGAGGGAGGTGCTGGACATCACCTTCAGCAGCGAGCACGCCAACGGATGGGTCTCAGGGTGGAGGGTTTCAACGGAACCCTCCCTGTCAGACCACCGGATTATAAGGTTCGCACTGAAGGTAGAGGTTAGGCAACTTCCTCCGAGACGCAACCCTCGCAGAACAAACTGGGGTGTTTTCAGGGATAAATTAAAGGACGGGTTACAAAGGCAGGGTCAGATCGATGATAGCGTCACGAGCCTGGGGATAGAGAGCAGGGTGTTGGCACTTAATGTGGCAATCACTACAGCCTACAATGATAGCTGTCCCCAAATAGTGCCCACAGACAGATGCAACTGTCCCTGGTGGACAAGAAAGCTCGCAGACCTCAGGAAGAAGGTACGCAGCCTATTTAACAAGGCGAAGCGTACAGGGGTCTGGGAGGAATACAGGTGCTACCTAACTCTATATAATAAGGAGATTAGGTCAGCAAAACAAAACAGTTTCAGAAGTTTCTGTGAAAAGGTCTCCTCCACACCAGAAGCGGCGCGGTTGCACAAAGCTCTGGCCAGTGGAAGGGCCAGCACGGAACTGGCCATTAAAAGGAGTGACGGGACGTTTACGACCAGTGCGGAGGAAAGGGCGTCAGAACTTCTGCGGGCTCACTTCCCGGAGACCTTCCCGGTGGACCAAAGTCTACCTGTGAGCGAACGGAGGCCGACACGCTTGGATTGGGAAACCGCTAAACAGCTAATCACTGCGGACTCGATCCGGTGGGCTTTGGCCTCTTTCGAAAAATTTAAGTCTCCAGGGGTGGATGGTATTTTCCCGGCGTTTTTGCAACAGGGCGAGCAGCTGCTGCTACCTCACCTTGTTCGGCTGCTAAGGGAGAGCCTCGCACTGGCGTACATCCCGGATCCATGGAGGACTGCAGAGGTGATCTTCATACCAAAAGCAGGTAGGAGGGACTACTCCTTGGCCAAATCTTACAGGCCGATCAGTCTAACCTCCTTCCTGCTGAAAACTTTGGAAAAGATCATCGACAACAATATAAGGTCGACGGCGCTGAAAACTGTACCCCTGCATGCTGCTCAGCATGCTTACAGAGCGGGAAGATCAACCAGTACGGCTCTGTACCAGTTGACCTCGGAGATCGAGAGCACACTGGAGGAAGGGGAGGTGATGATATGCGCCTTTCTAGATATCGAAGGTGCCTTTGACAACACGTCTCACAGGAGTGTAGCCAGGGCACTGGAGAGAAGGAAGGTGGCCGCACCGGTGCGCAGATGGATTGATGCCGTGCTGCGCACCAGAATAGCCGAGACCACGGCAGGCGATACAACAATTCGTCTGGGGGTGACAAGAGGATGCCCACAGGGAGGTGTACTATCTCCACTACTGTGGAGCCTTGTCGTGGATGAACTGCTGGAATTGCTAACCGACAACGGGATCCGCTGCCAAGGGTATGCGGACGACATAGTGATATTAGCAAGAGGTAAATTTGAGGATACTCTCTGCGACCTAGTACAACGTGGTCTAAACCTGGCGAAGGGGTGGTGCAGGGGAGTGGAATTAAACATCAACCCCTCGAAGACAACCATAGTCCCATTTACAAGGCGCAGGTCCCTACCCGGCCTGAGGAACCTCACACTTGGGGGCAGAGAGATTGAAATGACAAACAAGGTTAAGTACCTAGGTCTCACTCTGGATTCTACCCTGCGATGGAAGCAGCACGTGCACCAAACGGTAGCCAAGGCAACAAGAGCACTGATGGTATGCAAACGGCTGGCGGGTAGATCCTGGGGCTGTAAGCCAAGGATCATTAGGTGGTTATACACCATGATTGTCCGACCAATTATTACATACGGGGCGGTGTCCTGGGCCTCTGTGGCGACACAGGCTTCCGTGGGGACCCAACTGTCCAAGTTACAGCGGCTAGCATGCGTATGCATGACGGGAGCCATGCGGACCTGCCCCACGGCGGCTCTGGAAGTCCTAATGGAACTGACACCGCTCCATATAATAATAGGTCAAGTAGCCAAGTATTCACTTCTGCAGATAACAGCAGAGGGTGGTGGCAAAGGCAAGATAATTTCGTCCCAGAGGATGGAGAAAATAAGTGGCGATATTCCTATTGCGCTCCTCCCGAGGGATGGCATCAGCAAAACGACCCACTTAACAAGGAAGTTTAAGGTTACCCTAGGTAGCAAGAGTGAGTGGAGTGACCCCACTCTTGAGCAGATGCTAAGGGATAGCACTTGGAGGTGGTACACCGATGGCTCGAAGACATCGGAAGGAATAGGTGCGGGTGTCGTGGGTCCGCGTACCAAGCTCTCCATTCCGATGGGAACCTTTCCGAGCATTTTCCAAGCCGAGGTTCTAGCCATTAGTCGGTGTATCGAGATAAACCTCTACCGCAACTATCGCAACGAGCGAATTGCTATACTCAGCGATAGTCAGGCGGCACTAAAAGCGATCTCATCTCATGAGATCAAATCGCTATTAGTCCAAGAGTGCAGAACAAGGCTGGACAAACTGGCCGAGAGGAACCAGGTACACCTGATTTGGGTGCCTGGTCACAGGGGTATAGCCGGCAATGAACTGGCTGACGAGCTTGCCCGCTCCGCAGCCACCACTGCTATGATGGGGCCCGAACCATTCACTGGAGTGGGTCCTCATACGGTGAAGGAACTGTTTCGTAAAGAAGAAAGGGCGTGCAGGGAGGCACATTGGCAGCGTGCGCACGGGATGCGCCATGCCAAACTGTTAGTAGGGGGGTATAATCAGAGGAGGTTCGAGACTATAATCAACCTCCCAAGGAACAAACTCAGGCTCCTAGTCGCATTTTACACCGGCCACTGCAAGCTTGGAAGGCACTTATCGAACATGGGCCTCTCATCTTGCGCTAACTGCCGGTTCTGTGACAGTGAGCCTGAAACCCCGGAGCACCTGCTATTCGACTGTAACGCAGTCTGTAGGCGCAGGTCACAGGCCCTCGGATCCATGTTTCCGGATAGGGATCACACTGCCTCGCTAGCACCTAGTAGAATATTGGACTTCATCAATATACTGGGGCTAAGCGAGTCCCTGTGAGTTAGGTGAGGGCACAATAGACCCATGGTCGCAGTGCATGCCTCAATTAATAATCTATCTATCTATCTATGTGTTGTATGTAGGCAGTCAGCAATAAGCGTCGACAACAACAACAATCACCAGCAACAATAACAACAACTAACCACAGTAACACAAAAATTTTACCCCGATTGCACCGAAGCTGTGAAGGGTATTTCACAAATCCAAATTCGTTCAGTTTGTATGGCAGCTATATGAAATAGTGATCCGATCTGAACATTTTCTTCCGAGATTGCATTATTGCTAATAACGTTTGCCAAATTTTGAGAAGATATCTCGTAAAGTGAAAAAGAGGGGAAAGTGTATAAGCAAAATGTCAGATCGATCGTCCAAAAACTGGAGTACTACTTCGTGTATATAGAGACAAACGAACAGGAAGGCGGTCATCGACTCAGCACGTCATGCTGATCATTTGCGTATATATAATATACTTTGTTGACGCCGCCCCCGCCCAATTTCTTTTGCCACGTCTGTGTCGCCAGAGCTATTCTCTTCTTCGAAGTTTTTTCGAAGTTTAATTCGCGCGCAACTAAACTCTAACTAAAAAGTTGCGCGCTCTCTCCTTTTGCGACAACGCTGCGATACAGACGTGGTAAGTGTGGTTCCAACTTATTTATAATTAAATATATGTATTATAAGAAACCTTTTGTTTTTTATTTAATACTTGTGGAATAAATTTGCGCCGACCGTTTTCCCACGGCCAACCACATTTTTGGAACGAACGAGCACCGTGCTCCACCACCCGAATTATCATTGGTCCTTCGAGCCGGATCAATGATAATTCGGGTGGTGGAGCACGGTGCTCGTTCGTTCCAAAAATGTGGTTGGCCGTGGGAAAACGGTCGGCGCAAATTTATTCCACAAGTATTAAATAAAAAACAAAAGGTTTCTTATAATACATATATTTAATTATAAATAAGTTGGAACCACACTTACCACGTCTGTATCGCAGCGTTGTCGCAAAAGGAGAGAGCGCGCAACTTTTTAGTTAGAGTTTAGTTGCGCGCGAATTAAACTTCGAAAAAACTTCGAAGAAGAGAATACCTCTGGCGACAAATTTTCGATTTTATCCCATTTAGTATAATTTTCGGGTAAAGATCTGCTCCGATCAACAAGTCAACCTTTTGACTCGTATAGAAATTATTATCCGCTAAGGGGATATTGGGTAACCTTTTGACAATTGAAGGGTTAATTGATCTGGATGGAAGCAGTCCAGTCAACTTTGGCAGTATCAACGCTTCCGCTTTTAGTCGTAAACTTTTGTTACGGGGCGAGCCAATTGTGATCGAGCATACCGATTGAACTCGTCCAGGGCTCTGACAGTGAAGGTGCTCTCGTTGTGACATATGGTCAACATGGCTGTACCTAAGAGCATGCTTCGACTGGTAGGCACATTGAAAATAAATTTGGGAAAATTACTTTGCGGAAATACTTGACTAAATTTGCAAGTGCAAGTACAAGTGCATTGGGCCGATTACCCAGCAAGCACATTCGAATTAAATTTGAAAAAAATATTTGGAAAAAAAATACTTCACTAAATTTATTACTTTTTTTGTTCGTTCGAAAATTCACTCTTCACTAAGAAACAACGCACTACTAATTTATAACTTGTCCGGATTGGTTCAATAACTTTTGCAACATATTTGCAAATATTTTTTAAATTTCAATTTCAAGTTTTAGATCCGATTTTGTGCAACATTTTTGCAGTTCCGTTTAAATTTTTGAAAACAATGGAATCAATTAGAGCCTTTACCACAGCTGCAGACGCTCTACTGGAGTTTGAGGAGTCTTTTACTCCAACAGCAAACAATCAAAGTGCCTACTCTCTCGAAGTTCAACAAGCTGAACTGAAATCTCTGTGGGCAGAGGTAAAGTCAGAATACAAGTTGTGTTTGTCAAAAGTGGATCCTTCGGACACAAGCTCAATTGACGACATTAAGCTTAAATATACAAGCTGTTACCACGCCTACGTGTGTTGCGCGGCCTTGATGGGTGAACACATGCACAACCTCACGGCGTTCAACCAAAGCCCTACTTCGAATTCTACAGTGATTCAACCTGAACGGTTACAACAAACTGTAGAACCCGTGAGGTATTCTATCAATTTACCGCCATGTGATACCGAAATATTTCATGGCGATGTTTTACAATGGCCCTCATTTAGGGATTTATTTGCCGCCATTTATGGGAATAACCCAAGGCTATCTCCGGTAGAAAAGTTATTCCATCTGAATCAAAAAACGCGAGGTGAGGCAAAAGATATCGTTTCCAAAGCGCCACTGACGAATGACGGATTCGCATTGGCTTGGAATAATTTGTTGTGTAGATACGAAAACAAGCGAGTGCTTGTCAACACACAATTGAATTTATTGTTCAAGCTCCCGCACATCTCAACAGAATCTGAGACCGAACTCAGAAATTTACAGCGGGAGATTAATAGCTGCATTTCAGCTTTACAAATACATGGCATCAATACAGATAGCTGGGATGCCATATTTACGTACTTGTGTTCTATCCGACTGCCGGACTATACACTGTCGCTTTGGGAACAATCTCTGGATTCGGATTCAGAGATCCCAAAATGGGTCGAGTTAGACAAGTTTCTAACCAAACGGGTTAAAACGCTTGAGAGAGTATCAAATCTCAAAGGCGAGTTAGGTACTCAACCCAAAATTAAGTCGGCTGATGGTGAAGATCGGATACCAACCTTGCAGTCAAGGATTGGATCTAAACCCCTCAATGCCCATCACGCCAAGACAAACAATATCAAATGTAAACTGTGCTCATCTCAATCGCACATTTTGAAAACTTGTCAAAGATTCGTTGAGATGCAGCCTAACGCACGGTTAAATGCTGTCAGAAAACTCCACGTCTGCTTAAACTGTTTATCGGACTCACATGAAGTCAAAAATTGTAAAAGTCTGTTTAATTGTAATAAATGTAAACAGAGACATCACTCTATGATCCACCGGGATCAGAGTGAGGATATAGCTCAGATATCTGACAGCCCCGACACTACTGAGGTTTCTACTAAATCTCATGTGGCCTCTATTAAGGCCAATATTTCAAATGTGCCTACCAGTCGAAGCATGCTCTTAGGTACAGCCATGTTGACAATATGTCACAACGAGAGCACCTTCACTGTCAGAGCCCTGATTGATTCGGGATCTGAAGCCACCTTCGTAAGCAATAGTCTGCAAAAACGTTTACATCTGGCAACCACAAAGGTCAACGCGCGGGTTTCAGGATTGAATAATACCGTATCAGGACGAGTTCAATCGGTATGCTCGATCACAATTGGCTCGCCCCGTAACAAAAGTTTACGACTAAAAGCGGAAGCGTTGATACTGCCAAAGTTGACTGGACTGCTTCCATCCAGATCAATTAACCCTTCAATTGTCAAAAGGTTACCCAATATCCCCTTAGCGGATAATAATTTCTATACGAGTCAAAAGGTTGACTTGTTGATCGGAGCAGATCTTTACCCGAAAATTATACTAAATGGGGTAAAATCGAAAATTTTCGGATCCCTTGCTGCACAACGAACAGTGTTCGGTTGGATTATAACAGGTTCCGTTCCCTCAGAAGAAAGGAAGATAAATGGCAAAGGCGACGGACAAAATTCAGTAATCACTAAACAACAAACACATAACAATTTTTGTAGTATAATAGATACTAATTATATATTTATACAACAGAAACAACATCAGCAGCATCAACAGCAGCACCAGCTTCAACAGGGTCAAACTAAAGATGATGGCGAAACAAATGATGCGGCCGGCTCATCGAATCACACCGATACGCATTGTGGTGTCAGTGGGCCGACACTGCATGCAGCAGCGCTACCTCTGTCAGCAACATCCGTAGGCAGCACACCGCCGAGCAGCGCTGAAGCGACAAATACCAACAATTTCGATTACTGCACGGGCGCCGCCGAAACGGTGGCAGCAACGGCTGCCACAGCTGCAACGCAGCGACATGCTGTCGCAGCATTGCCACCACTACCACCCCCATCACAAACGCTGCCGCCATCATCAGCTGTGGCGGCCTCATCAGCAACAGCGCACTATTCACCACCACACCAGCAACACTATGCCACGAGCAACGCAGTGACGCCATTGTCGGATGCCTTTCACCACCAGCAGATGCAGCTACAGCTGCAACAACAATACGAGCAGCGTTATCAACTGCAAACAGCCTATTATCACCAGCAACAGCAGGCGCCGCCGTCGAAATCGCAGCAAGAACACCAATCAGCAACGTATGTGACGTCACAACAGCCGTCTACACAATACCAACATGCGGCGGCCACAACAACAACAGTAAATCAACATGCAGCGCGCAGCAACAGACAAGAAATGCAGTCGACAGCCACACACCACACAACGAACAGATCGCAAGCAGCAACAACAACACAGCAGCAGCAACCTGCAGCAATGGCACACGCGTTGACACACGCCACACAGCAACAACAACAATCGTGTCAACGGACGCAAAGCTCTGACAAACGAGGTCTCTCTCGCATACCACATGCCCAAGATCGAGCCAGCCTCGAGTCGTCTCGCCGACTTCGGCATGCTGGTAACTTCCTTTCGGATTGGCGGCATGGCAACGATCGACTGAGACTCGATTCGTCTCAGCGACACTGCCCGGACCGATCCAGACTCGATTCGTCTCGACGGCCACCCCATCCGAAGCGAAGGCGTGGACGAGACGCTCGACGTCAAGCAGATGCACGCCGTATCATCAAGGAAAGGCACGCAACACTACCTTGTCAGCAAAGACTTGCGGCGTCATATAACATCGGCACAATAGAGTGCACTGGCTGCCAACGCCTCTCACATTCACCACCTACCCAGGATCGAGTTAGACTCGAGTCGTCTCGCCGACCTCGGAAAGTGGTGACTTCTATGCAAATTGGCGGCATGGCAATGACCGACTGAGGTTCGATTCATCTCAGCGGCATTTCCCGGACCGAACCAGACTCGATTCGTCTCGTCGGCCACCCCATCTGCAAAGAAGACGTGGAAGAAGAAGTGCGGGAGCCAGTTAGTTAAGTTAGTTTAAGTAATTAATTGTAAACTGCATTTGCAGTAATACTGCAAGGCGGGGAGAATGTTGACGCCGCCCCCGCCCAATTTCTTTTGCCACGTCTGTGTCGCCAGAGCTATTCTCTTCTTCGAAGTTTTTTCGAAGTTTAATTCGCGCGCAACTAAACTCTAACTAAAAAGTTGCGCGCTCTCTCCTTTTGCGACAACGCTGCGATACAGACGTGGTAAGTGTGGTTCCAACTTATTTATAATTAAATATATGTATTATAAGAAACCTTTTGTTTTTTATTTAATACTTGTGGAATAAATTTGCGCCCACCGTTTTCCCACGGCCAACCACATTTTTGGAACGAACGAGCACCGTGCTCCACCACCCGAATTATCATACTTTATAAGACCTCTGACGTTTCCTTTGGGAAACTTCTTGGCAAACTTAATATGCCCTGTTCAGGGTAGAAAAACATTTTTGTTGTTCACACAATACTATGGTTATATAAGCAAACCAACATCATCAATTTACACCTGCCTAATATTTTTAGATTGAACTGTCGCAATGAGAGATGCATAATTTTCGAAAGAGGTCTGCTGTCGGAGAAAGTAAGCCGATTGATTTTGACTATGAATTTGCGCAGTGGGTATAATCATCGACAAGAAAGTAGTGAAGAAAGAATATCGCGATGTTGAGTACAATCCCGGCTTTATTTTGGAAATGGTTGCGGAATACAGTGGTGAGTTGCCCATGGGCGCACCGTCAACGTTAGTAATTTTATTACTTTCCACTCCAACCACGTATGCTCTGCATTCCACTGAATTTACGTTTCCCATTTTCTGATTAATTCTGTACTGTTACTAAGTTCCAATTTGCCTAGAAGTAGAAGCATTATGGTCTGTCCACCATCAACACTACCCTTAAATAAATTTGTGGTATGCCTAGTGTTGCTTGTATTCCTATAGAGTCCATTGCGTCAAACTAGCCTTGAAAGAGCTGGATAGCCCACAAGCGGACCAACACCTTTGCCTTTTCATTTCCTTCTATTCATTTATGACCGGATACAAGATAAAGTGAACCAAGTTACCCACTAAAGGTCTAGTTATTGCCCGATTACACAACCTAACACAGGGAGGATTTGGACTTGCTGGTTAGAGCAGAAGAACACTTGCCTGAAAGACTTAATTGTCGTCATTTAGTTTGTAACCATTTTCCGTGTATGAATTACTACAGAAGAAGCAAACACTTGTTCTTATTTCACCCTTTGATCAGTCGGTGAATTTGTAGATATTGTCGCTGGAAATTTAATTACACGTAGATGTCTATTTCTCGGTAGGATTGCCAGTATAGACCAAGTTAATTATCAAGGTCGACAATGGCTTAAAATCATGATCCGAATGGCCGTACACACTGCCTCATCTTCTTCTTCTTTACTGGCGTAGGCACCGCTTACGCGATTATAGCCAAGTTAACAACCGCGAGCCAGTCTTCTGTTCGCCACGCGGCGCCAATTGGATATTCCAAACGAAGCCAGAAGGACCTTCTCTACTTGGTCCTTCCAACGGAGTGGAGGTCTTCCTCTTCCTCTGCTTCCCGCGGCGGGTACTGCGTCGAATACTTTCAGAGCTGGAGTGTTTTCATCCATCCGGACAACATGACCTAGCCAGCGTAGCCGCTGTCTTTTAATTCGCTGAACTATGTCAATGTCGTCGTATATCTCATACAGCTCATCGTTCCATCGAATGCGATATTCGCCGTGGCCAACGCGCAAAGGACCATAAATCTTTCGCAGAACTTTTCTCTCGAAAACTCTTAAGGTCGACTCATCGGTTGTTGTCATCGTCCAAGCCTCTGCACCGTATAGCAGGACGGGAATTATGAGCGACTTATAGAGTTTGGTTTTTGTTCGTCGAGAGAGGACTTTACTTTTCAATTGCCTACTCAGTTCAAAGTAGCACCTGTTGGCAAGAGTAATCCTGCGTTGGATTTCCAGGCTGACATTGTTGGTGGTGTTTACGCTGGTTCCAAGATAGACGAAATTATCTACAACTTCAAAGTTATGACTGTCAACAGTGACGTGAGTGCCAAGTCGCGAGTGCGACGACTGTTTGTTTGATGACAGGAGATATTTCGTCTTGCCCTCGTTCATTGCCAGACCCATTTCTTTTGCTTCCTTATCCAGTCTGGAGAAAGCAGAACTAACGGCGCGGGTGTTGAGGCAGATGATATCAATATCATCGGCATACGCCAGCAGTTGTACACTCTTATAGAAGATGGTACCTTCTCTGTTGAGTTCTGCAGCTCGAATTATTTTCTCCAGAAGCAGGTTGAAAAAGTCGCACGATAGGGAGTCGCCTTGTCTGAAACCTCGTTTGGTATCGAACGGCTCGGAGAGGTCCTTCCCGATCCTGACGGAGCTTTGAGTGTTGCTCAGCGTCAGTTTACACAGCCGTATCAGTTTTGCGGGGATACCAAATTCAGACATCGCGGCATAGAGGCAGCTCCTTTTCGTGCTGTTGAAAGCAGCTTTGAAATCGACGAAGAGGTGGTGTGTGTCGATTCTCCTTTCACGGGTCTTTTCCAAGATTTGGCGCATGGTGAATATCTGGTCGGTGGTTGATTTACCAGGTCTGAAGCCACACTGATAAGGTCCAATCAGTTTGTTGACGGTGGGCTTTAATCTTTCACACAATACGCTCGACAGAACCTTATATGCGATGTTGAGGAGGCTAATCCCACGGTAGTTGGCGCAGATTGTGGGGTCTCCTTTTTTATGGATTGGGCATAGCACACTTAAATTCCAATCGTTGGGCCTGCTTTCGTCCGACCATATTTTACAAAGAAGCTGATGCATGCTCCTTACCAGTTCTTCGCCGCCGTGTTTGAATAGCTCGGCTGGCAATCCGTCGGCCCCTGCCGCTTTGTTGTTCTTCAGGCGGGCAATTGCTATTCGAACCTCTTCATGGTCGGGCAATGGAACGTCTGCTCCATCGTCATCGATTGGGGAATCGGGTTCGCCTTCTCCTGGCGTTGTGTGTTCACTGCCATTCAGCAGGCTGGAGAAGTGTTCCCTCCATAATTTAAGTATGCTTTGGGCATCGGTGACTAGATCACCTTTGGGGGTTCTACAAGAGTATTCTCCGGTCTTGAAACCTTCTGTAAGCCGCCGCATCTTTTCGTAGAATTTTCGAGCATTACCCCTGTCGGCCAGCTTATCAAGCTCTTCGTACTCACGCATTTCGGCCTCTTTCTTTTTCTGTCTACAAATGCGTCTTGCTTCCCTCTTCAACTCTCGGTATCTATCCCATCCCGCACGTGTTGTAGTCGATCGTAACGTTGCGAGGTAGGCAGCCTGTTTTCTCTCCGCTGCGACACGGCATTCCTCGTCGTACCAGCTGTTCTTTTGCACTTTCCGAAAACCAATGGTTTCGGTTGCAGCTGTACGTAAGGAGTTTGAGATGCCGTCCCACAGTTCCCTTATACCGAGTTGTTGACGAGTGCTCTCAGAGAGCAGGAGTGCAAGCCGAGTAGAAAATCGTTCGGCTGTCCATTGTGATTGCAGCTTCTCGACGTCGAACCTTCCTTGTGTTTGTTGGCGTGCGTTTTTTGCTGCACAGAGGCGGGTGCGAATTTTGGCTGCAACAATGTAGTGACCCGAGTCGATGTTAGGACCTCGGAGCGCACGCACATCTAAAACACTGGAGACGTGTCTTCCGTCTATCACAACATGATCGATCTGGTTGGTGGTTTTTCGATCCGGAGACAGCCAGGTAGCTTGATTTATTTTCTTATGCTGGAATCTAGTACTACAGATAACCATATTTCGGGCCCCGGCGAAGTCGATCAGCCTCAACCCATTTGGGGATGTTTTCTCGTGGAGGCTGAATTTACCGACCGTAGTGCCAAAGATACCTTCTTTGCCCACCCTGGCGTTGAAGTCGCCAAGCACGATTTTGACATCGTGGCCGGGGCATCTCTCATAAGTGCGCTCCAAGCACTCATAAAAGACATCTTTGGTCACATCGCCCTTCTCTTCCGTCGGGGCGTGGGCGCAAATCAGCGATATGTTGAAAAACCTCGCTTTGATGCGGATTGTGGCTAGACGTTCATTCATAGGAGTGAATGATAGTACTCGGCGACGGAGTCTCTCTCCCACAACGAATCCAACACCAAACTTGCGCTCCTTTATATGGCCTCATACTTCACTTGAATACGCGTTGGCCGGATGTCGAGAATAACTTTCTGAGTTTTTATTGTATTACATTTTTAGAAAACCGAAATTACGTTCAAGAAGAAGATTCAACAAAACTGTCAGGAACACATCAAGTTGTAGTGAATTCTATAGGATCTACCTTAAGTATCCATGAGGTGCGATGAAATCTGGCTTCGAACTCAATTAACGTTAACGCTTGTATTACTTCACTTATTTCAGTGTTTCTAAGCAAGAATGCATAGCTATAGAAAACTTCGCCTTATGGAAGGGACTCTCAGTAATTATTTAAGTTTATAGGATTCAGGTATTCGAAAAGAATTCCTTCAAGAAATCTCCTAACATTTTTATACCTACTGTCTGGGTAAGTCCATTAGAAGTTCGATATGAATAGTTTTACAACTAACTTCCACTGGAAGATCGATAAAACTTGTTTCGGAATTAACTTCTAGAGGAACGAAGAGATGTATAGTGGTTACAAGCTAACTGTGGAGCTTCTTGTGAGATGTGCAACCAACCAGGCGCCTACTTTCATAAACGCAATAGTTTTTCTAGCTTACCTAAACTCTAAATAAGCGGATAATACTCGTCAAGGTATTGTCGATGCATTGTAATATCAACTAACAAGTACTGTTAGTACCCTATAAGCTACAATCAAACCAGTCAGGTACTACGACAATGCCGCCAATCCATTTCTACATACATTCACGAAAATACCAGCAATTATTAATGAGGTGAGGGGTTACAAAAAGTAAATTTTTCCAAATTCGTTTTCATTTCAAAGTTTAAATGGGTTTAAGTGTGTAGATTTGCATATAATTTGAGCTCCACTTCGACTTCCCAACATCGTCACATGCTTTTACCTGACGATCCATCTTTCATAGTGGAGACAATTAAAACTCGTTTGAAGGCAGTGAACGCAATTGGCATTTCAATAATGTCAAGGCGAACAAAGGCGCACTCTGGAAGACGCACCTTCACACATTCGTGGCTTAATGACGAGCTTGTTAGATAAATAGGCCTGGAGATAGGTAGATAAATGAGACAGTGAACTAAGAAATCGGGTAATTATGCCTTAAAACAATGCTAAAGCAAGATTAGCTAGCCAAAGCCAATTGTAGGGAGGACATTCAAGCGCGCCAAAAATATAATCCACAAGCAAACATGTGTCTGAGGAATCGGAAGAGACTGAGTAGACGCTCGTTCAAACTAAATGCCAGACCCATATCAGATACAAGGTGCTTCAATTGATGTTATTGAAGTTAAATGCAGGCGGTTAAAATAGCTGAAAGTCAGTGGAATACATATTAGAAACTCTTGCCACAAAAGTCATAATAGTTTCTGTTCTATTTAGAAACAATTTTGGTGCGAGTTGCTGAATCCTACTTTCAGAAGATCATATATCAAAAATATATTCTAGTGGAGTCTAGAAGAGCTTTTGGCACAATATATAAAGTCATACTTTCAGGAGATCAAGTGTCTGAAAGTCAACGACTGACATATTGGAATTTTTTCCCCAAACATCTGAAGTCGTTTCTGTTAAAGAAGAGTCTAGAAGAAATTTACTACAAGTATATGTATAAAGTACCAACTTCCAGAACAGGAAGACATTTTCGGAACTTCTATCTCAAAAGTCTAAACTGGTTTTAGTTCAAGTGGAGTTTATGTGAGTTGTTAACTCGAGGTATCAGACATCTTACTGAAAGGAGTCATATTTAATTGTAGATGCAACAGTGATTCGGAACAAATACGGAGCCAGCCAAGAACTGTAACTTTAAGGTCCAGTTCCAACGTTTTAGACCAGAAGTTTTTCATCCAAATTGAGCAACCCTTTAGATTGACTCCAACACCGAGGTCGACTTCTGGCTCCCGTTGTTAGTGTTGCTGCTGCTGCGCGTTTACTACACTTTTGGCCGCAACGGACACGATAATGAATTGGCTCAATTTTTTTGAAAACTTTTATGTACATTTCAGAGTTTCGGAATGGCGCCAACAATAGTACTCGTAACTTTCAGGTGTGGACCGTTGCTAACTTCAGCGCTCTTTTTGTTCTCTCTCCTCCTTTCCTTATCCATGCAGAGCTTTAACTATAAATGACCGCGGTGGCAATTACTGGTGGTTTTTGTTATTGCACTTATTTTTGTTAACTTTTCTGTGCAACGCTATGTGGTTGCTCCTTCGACTGTCTTGGCGCTGTATGTGTGTATAAGCAATAAATTGTTGCTGCTCTTGTCTCCACTGCGCTCAGGTGTTGGCAGCCATTAATTGCCTCTTTGGGTCAGTTACTTGCAATTTGAGTGCTCCAATGCTGCGCTAGGGTCTAGTGTGGGTTGACAGATAGCAGGTAACAAAGTGTTGCTAATTGATTTAAGATATTTTGAGCATTTGGTAATTAGCTGCATGCAATGTTGGTGCGAGTTTGATAAATAGAAGTTTTTTGCGAAAAAATATTTGGAAAAAGTTGCATATCTTTCGGCGCAATGGCGGTTGTAATGACGATGGATTGGTTCAATTGAACTTTACTAGCAGAATTTCTTCAAAAGGTTGTCGAAATGAGAGCTAAAACAATTATTCTTTTTTGGCGTAGCCACCACTTACACGGTTATAGTCAAATTAACAACAGCCCCCAGTCGTTTCTTCTTTTCGTTATTTGCCGCCAATTCGGGATCCCAATGAATCTCACAAACGGAGGGAAGGTCTTTTTCATCCTCTGCTTCTACCGGACGGTACTGAATCGAATGCCTTCAAAGCTTAACTGTTCTCATCCATAAGCACAACATGATCTAACCAGTCTCTTGATATCAACGTATGTCTCGCACAGCTCATCCCTCTGATAGAAGATTGTACCTTCTCTACTTAGCTCTGTAGCTCGTATTATTTTCTCCAGCAATTTATTGAAGAAGTCACACTATAGGACGTCTCCTTGCCTGAAACCGCTTTTGGTATCAAACTTTTGAAGTTGCTCAACGTCAACTTACACATCCGTATTAGCTTTGTGGGGATAACAACTTCTGAATTATAGGAAAGTTCCTCTTCCTGCTGTGGGTGGCTTCTATAAAATCGACGAAGAGGTGGTGTGTGTCGATCTTCCTTTCACACTCTGCCACTTTGTGGTTTTTCTGACCGATAATTGCTATTCGAATCTCATCATAGTCGGGCAGCGAAACATATATTCCATCGTCAACGATTAGGAAATCGGTCTCGCCATAATAGATGTAACACTTTCACTGCCATTCAGCAGGATAAAAAAGTATTTCTTGGATAACTTCAGTATATCTTCTGATTATCTAGTGGCTGATTATTGCCTCTTTGTCACGACCGCCCCCATTGTACAAGCATTTCTTTCGATCTTTCCGAAAACAAATTGTTTTGCTTACAAGGATCTTGAATTGTCATCTCTCAATTCATTTAATTTTACGTTGCCCAAATTTATTGCTAACTCTTGTTCTTTCTGTCTCAGCTATCCAAAGAAAGGAAATTATAAACGTGCCTACGCATATTCTATAAGTTTCTCGAAGAGCCTGAAAATCAAGAAATAATTTAGTTTTTAGAAGCTAAGAGCGAAACAGATTAATGTAAACATTATTATACTTGTTTTGTCAAATAGGCAGCTTTCACCAACGGTCTAGAACCCTTGAACTGATCTGCAAAAAGTTTCGACAAAATAATTTTTCTAGTGTGCATATTCTTCATTTCAGATCTGTATTCAAGTAATATTAAGTATGTTCCAAAAGTTTCTTAATTCTTTAAGCAACTGAGGGAAATCTTCGTATCATATCTCTAAACTAGAAAGCTTTTAATTGATATGAAGTACGATCATCTCAGCAGCATTTCCACTATTCAATTACACCAACAACAACAACTGCAGCGCTCTCTGTTGACTTTCTTGTGATTATTTTATTACATGCAGCCTTCAATACACTTCAAGCTTATGAGGAAAGCATGCCCACAGGCGCACTCTTGGAAACCACTCATCAAACACAACAAACAAACACGCTCACCAACTCAAACGGTCATGGGAGTGAGAAATTCCTAGTCAGGGTGATGGTACTAGGTCAGTATAGTAAAACCCTCAAAGGGTTTGGCGTTCGTATGTGTCAGTTTTTTTTTATGACCTTTTACATTTTTTCCTTATCTTGATGTTTTTTCGCTTAGTTTTAACATTTTGGCAAAAACGTAGTTTAACATAACTCGCGAACCACTTGTCCGATTTTGATGAAACAAATTTAGAAAAATTAAGAATTACAGTTTCTCTAATCTGTTTCTATACCGTTTTCCTATATGTGCAACACTTTCGAAGTTAAAAATGAATGTATGAAGGGAAAAAAGTATTCGTTTCCTAAAAATTTAAATATTTTTTATTTTTTATTTATTTTTTTATATTTTTTTTTTATATTTTCCTTTTCTAAATTTGTTTCATCAAAATCAGACAAGTGGTTCGCGAGTTATGTTAAACTACGTTTTTAGGAAAATGTTACAACGAAGCGAAAAAACATCAAGATAAGGAAAAATTTAAAAGGTCATAAAAAAAAACTGACACATACGAACGCCAAACCGTTTGAGGGTTTTACTATACTGACCTAGTACCATTACCCTGACTTGGAATTTCTCACCCCCCAGACAATAATCCTAAAAATGTTCCACAGTGTAATAAAAGAAAATTATATAAATTTCAATGTGTTAGCATTATGCTAAACCTAAACGAAGGGGCCATTGGCCTCACCTAAGGTTATTGCCCTGGTTAAATGTGAACAAATAGGCCAGTATTGTTGTCTTCCTTATATGTAAACTAGAACAATCCTTCCGAGGTCAATGACGTTGGTGAGTTCAATGACCTCTGAAGGATTGTTGATATCACTAACGGTTTACAAATGGGTCATTAACTCGGGATTGTTGTCTGCGCTAATTATAAAACGAGAATTCATTGACCTCAGAGAGGGTTGTTAATCTCGATAAAGGTAGCCTTAGAAAATGTTGTTGTTATTAGAAAAGGACATTGATCTCGCTAAGCAATTATTTGTAAATTTGTACCTTTGAAATGAAAATTGTTGTGAAATTGTGAAATTGAATGTGCACCATACACTGAATATAATGTTAGCATTATGCTAAAAAGTGGCCCTAAACTCTATGTGCCTAACTAATTGCACGAATTTTTGACTTATTTAGTACTAATCCTAAAACTTATCTGACAATTTTCATTACTTTTAATACAACTCATTTATTTCTAAAATCAAAATACACTATTAATTGGAGTTCACTGTATCCTACAATATAAACATTGCATGCTGAAATAGGAAACTCAAACTCCAAAGCAAACACAAATATGAAAAACTTGTTTCTAACTTTTGCATTAACAGCTTAACTGCCTTGCCCACTTGAACAACCAACCCGAACTCACATAAGAAAATAACTTAATATACACACACATGAAACATGTATTTACAAGTGTAAAGCACCTTGCCGCTAACGAGTTAAAAGTTACAAATATCATGAGTGGAAAATATTATTACTCATACGATACGATAGGCGCTCACAGTGGCGGCAGAAAACCTAGAAAAAAATTCTTACACATATACACAAACAACAAAATGAATTCACTTCAACACATCGCGCAACGTTGGTGGATGACTGTTGATTTTCTAGTTGTTTGCAGAGTTGTTTGCAGAGTTGTTGTACAACAAATATGTTTATCTCGCAAATAAAATAGGGCACGAACATTGGCACACACCCCAAACACTGTCTGCGGCTGCGCAGCATATTTGCATAACTGTTTTGTTACGCTTGAGAAAATTTGATTACTTGCAACAATAACATGCTGAATACAATAACAAAGTCTGCGCAATGCGGTTTTGAGGTGCGTCGCCGAGTGTTCGTTCCGTTGCGTCCCGCTACAAGCCGCAACCAAAGCAACAAGCGGCACAGTTAAATGCTGCGCTGCTATGTTAAATATTTGCACAAGGAGTTATGCGCTACCTTCTATGGCGGCAGCAATTCGAAACAACAACAACACAGAGTTAATACTACTGGTTGAATCTGAGCAATTTCGCGTGGGAACGCGCAAAGCAAGGGTTGCTGCTGGAAAACTATGCAAGCGGAAATATAGCACGCAACATTTGCTGTTACAAGAGCATATTCTGCGCGTCCATTGCGCTATGCTTGAGTACGTAGAGCGCTGAATCGTAACGTAGCGCCATTTATTGGCTACACATTGCTCGCTACAAACTTTTCGTATAGCGTTAAGCGAACTTAGGCCGCACTAAGCGTTTAATGAAGTGGGCGGTGGTCGCACTTAGCTAATGTGCTGTTGCGATTGACAGGCGGCCGCCGTTAATCTAATTACTCAACCCACATCGGTTAGATTCCTATTGGTCTACGAAACTCTTAAGTATGCCTTCACCTTCACTCACAATTCTGCACTGCTTCGAAAACATTTTTGTTTAATTTATACATTTTCATGCCGAGAATTCTACAGTTATTGCATTAAACTTTCTCATTTATTAGCCTTTCACGCACACATATACTTTCACTTTAGTGCGCCTAACGTTGGGCTATGTTTCGCTGCCGCTACCGTCATTTTGCAACTCATGAAAACTACGAAATTGTTACAAAATTCTTGTCGCACAATCTCAAAATTGTAGTGCAAATCGCTTTGACGCATTCTGACGATTAAAAACTCATTTCCTTAATTTGCAAGCGTTCCACAAAATCTCAAGAAGTTTCGTAGCATACTTTGAGCGTAGCTTACGCGTGGAAATTATTATGCATGTCTTATAGTTCGCTTGACTCTCTCCTTTGTATTTTAGAAATATTAAACGAGTTGCTTCAGTGTAAGCGTAAGATAATGAAATCTCTGCAGGCCACAGATTGCTGCTTCTGGTGATTGCGCCTTAATGTAGACTACTACAGATAAACTTTAACAACTACTGCGTTTTGATTATTTTGCTGCTTTAGTAAGAGTATTATGACGCCTAGGGACTTAAACGGAGTCAAAATCAAGGCGAAGTACTTTTTGATTTTTCTGTAAAAGAGGTGGAATTAAATATTAGAGAAGAGTGGAGCTCTTGGTTTAATTGCACGCCTACCTCAAATGTAGAATCGATTTTTTAGGGGGCGTTTCTAATGGCTGTAAAGTATAAAAAAAAAGTGGATTCACAAATCATAAAATTAACGGTAACTGCCCAGAAATATGAAACTTACATGAAACTTCTGATTAGGTATAGGCCAAACGAATTTCGAAATAGGACTTAATGGAAAAGTAATTCCCCGCAATCTTGACACTTTTCATACAATTTTCCTTTTTTTCGGAACCATCAACTTGAGTGAAATGTTAATACTTCTTGGAAACTCAAACCATTAACTGATAAAAATGAGAAGTGTTAATGTAACGTTCCAAAAAGTTATTTTTAAACAAATTGACATAAGTAGCAATAGTTTTCTAACCTTGAAGTTTCAGATAAGAACTCCGAAACGATCTTAATGATTTCAAATCTGGATTATTTAAAATTATTATTATAATAGAAACCTGAAAGATAGGCATAATTTGGAATCGAGATTTACTTCTTTTACTGTTAGAAGCAAGATTTTTATCTGATTTTCTTAGTATGAATTCAACACCCAATAAATTTTAAAATCTCAAAAATTCCCAACTATTAAACATGTTCGATATATATCTGAAAGGTTAAGCAACAACACATTTCTTATGTTGAAGTTTCGAAATTACAAATTTCGTTTTGTTTTATTTTGCTATTAATGGCAAGAAATTTATCGAACCTTCGTATTAAGGAATCAGTCCCGATTCAATTATAAATTGCTGAAAATTCTCGAATATTAAAAAATTATTATGCTGATGAGATACTAAGAAGTTTTTCAATCTAAAGGACTTTTTAAAAATTGTTATTGCTTATTCTCCAATCTTAATTTTTCGGGGTTTTTTATTTTACTGTTAAAGAAATGGTTTGTATTTAATTTTCCTATCAAGTTTGCTGCCCCGTATTCATTTGAAAACCCCGAAAATCCGCTATTATTATAAATTGTTATTCCGATAAATATCTTAAGAAAAATAACAGATTTCCAATATTGAAGTTTCGAAATTTCTGCTATTTTCTAGTAGAAAAAAATTATGTGTACCCAAAAAACTAACCCGAAGCGAACATATTAAAAAATTGACTCTTAAAAATTGTCCACTAAAATGAAAATTGCAAATAAAGTTAATACTTCTTTTAAGTCGTTGGAATCCTGAAGGTAAAATCCCGAAACTTATCCCGAAAATTCGAACTTATTAATAAAGTGATTCTTAAAAAGAATTTACGAAAATTAAAGCTGCAAAAGATATTAACATTTATTTTTGGTCCCCGGGATCTCGCAGATAAAGTCCAGAAACTAACTCCAAAAATTCGGGATTATTAAAGTGTGAATTTAAAAAAAAGTTTACGAAAAAAGCAGAAACAGCTGCAAATATCGTCAACACTTTGTTCGAATTACCAGGATCCCGCAGTTCCCCGAACCCGAAACTTAATTTCAATTGAATCGCCATTTTAAATGATATTTTAAAATAGAAATATAAGAATACTTTGTAACCATTCCTTCAACAAGTAAACATTGCTTTGTTGCCACAGTTCACTTACATAAATAAGCAAGTGGTTGCAGGGCGCGCAACGAAGCGCTATAGCGCCTCAAAGAAGTTGGCGAATGACTCCGCAAATGTGTATATACAAGGAGCGTTCAAAAGTAAAAGGACTTAAAAAAAATCAGAACAAATGGTATTTTCGGCAAATTCAATTTATTTTATTCAAAAGAGTCTCCTTCTGCTTCAATACAGCTTTTTGCACGATCCTAAAGCATGTCTAACGAGGGTTTTAGCTCGTTGGCCAGTATGGCCGCCAGTATGATGGTGCAAGCCTTTTGAATGGACTCTACGTCTGGATAACGCTTTTCTTTCATGAGCAAGTGCATTTTTCCGAAAAGGAAGAAGTCGCACGGTGCCATATCCGGTGAAAACGGGAAGTGGTTAGTGGTTACAATCAGAGCTGTTAAAAAGGGATTAAAATTAATAATCAATTGAATTAATATATATTTTTTAATTAATTCGAGTATTAATTTTTTTCGCAATTCGTTGATTAATTAATGATTGAAAATTAATTTAATCAAAATTTAATCATGATTAAAGGGAATTAATTTAGTTTGAAAAATTTATTTACAGATTAAAAAAATTTAATCAAAAACTTAGTTAGATTAAAAATTTTGATTACTTTGGATTAAAGTGGATTAAATTAATTAAAAAAAAAAATTTATTGTTATTTATAAATCATATGGTGAATTTAATAATACAATAAATAATAACAAAATATAGTCATTACAAGAATTCAACAAAAATTTAAGCAATCAAATTTAAAAATATTTCAATAATTTCACCCATAAAGATAACGAATTCAATTATTTGCTTTTAACAATGGTAATTTTTCAAATGAAAAATCGTTCAAAGCATTTCTTCTGGCGCTATTGATAATTCCTGCGAAAGAGAACAATCTCTCCACAGGCGCTGAGGATGTCAGAGGCGTATTAAAATAGAGCGAAGCTTGTTTTAACAAGTCATAATTCTGCCATACTGCGCTATTTTTTATTGGGTTCGCAAAATATGAGTACAACTGCTCCCTGATAATGCTTTCAAGCTCTACTTTACTATAGCCCAAGCTCTGTGAAGTTGTCGTTTCCTCGTCAGCATCTGTAATAATAGAAACTAGTAATTTTTTAACGAAAGTAACTTATTTATATAAATTTACTAATCTCTTCCAAATCAAAAAAGGCGATTTCATCCTCATGGTTAGAACAACTCTGCTTTGTTGGAACTAGTTTTTCAGCAACAGCGAATTTTAAAAAGCATTATAAAGCTCGTGTGATGATAATTTCAGTGATCACATTGGGAGAAGTCCTTGTCAGAACGGAAAGCCAATTCAGTTTAACATTTGGAGTTAGTATAGCCGCTGTGACTGCGGAAAACCTCTTTCGTAATTTTTCATCGAGCTCAACTGCCATGCTATTCAAAGTGAATTCTTTATTTTGGCTCAACTTTTGCAGTTTACGAGGTGTGTTCAAAAAGTATCGCGAATTTTGTGTTTTTTCAAAAATTATTTATTTATTCATGAATATCTATTTTGTCCCCTTCAAAGTAATCCCCATGAGATATTATACACTTGTGCCAACGGTTTTTCCAATCTTCGAAGCACTTCAAAAAATCATTTTTTTTATCTTCTTCAGCTCCTCTTTCTGCTTCTCGTCAAGAGAAGCGTAACGTCGTCCTTTCATGGGCCTCTTCAGTTTAGGGAACAAGAAAAAGTCACAGAGGGCCAGATCTGGCGAATACGGTGGCTGCAGCATCATTAGTGTGTTGTTTTTGGCCAAAAAGTCGCGCACAAGCAACGATGTGTGTGAGCAAGTGCGTTATCGTGGTGCAAAAGCCAATTTTTTTTCTTCCACAAATCCGGGCGTTTCTGGCGGATTGCTTCGTGCAAATTGCGCATAACTTGCAGGTAATATTCCTTATTGACCGTTCTTCCCTGTGGCAAGAACTCATGATGCACCACGCCCCTGCAATCGAAGAAAACTGTCAGTTACGATTCGCGATACTTTTTGAACACAGCTCGTATTGCTTAATGTCATATACGTGGGTAAGAGAAATCCAAATTTAATATTTTTCTCTCCTTGGAGGAAGTCCAAAGTTTCGGCTATTGGTTCCACCAGCATTTTGTAGGACTCTAAATATTGGATATCCCCTGCTGTGAAATTCGGAAGACTTAACTTTTCGCTAAGGTCATTTAAGACATCTTTGTGCTGTCCTAACTTTACGACGGCATCATATAATGAGTTCCATCTAGTTATTGCAGGCAGAACCAATGATGAGCCAATGGTACTCACTATTACCTCCGACGATTTAGGCCAGGGATGGGCACATTTTTAGCCCGCAAAGTTAGCAAAGTGCGCACGGGGGCTAGATGAGGGGAATATCAGTTTACGGAGAGAAGGGCATAACAAGTTGCGAAAAGTTGCGAAACAAATCAATTGCATTTCTCCGTAACTTAATGTTCATCGCAGAATGGTTGCGGCAATACTTTAAAGAGCGGAAGTTTACTTCATATCGGAATTGTACAGTTGTGTGAACAAAAAGAGGTAAACATAATTTGCAGGGTTTAGAGTTTCGAATTAAAATTTGTTTTTTTTTTACTTTTGCATGGTGGGAAATTCTAATCACAGTTAGGAAAAAAAATATAAGTTATACTTGTATCTAAAAAAAATGTTATTTAATAAGAAAACAGCATATTTTAAAACTTCACAACACCTATAGTTGTTCCTATTTTGTTCACACCACTATACATGAGATGGAACAGTTATGCTATGTTCGGACCGACAGCGAAAACATGTTTTCGTGGGAAAAAGTGGTTTTCGCACGAAAACTTGTGTTTTCGTCCATGTTAAATCTGTCAAACGAAAACACAGTTTTCGCTGAAAACTGCTTGAAAACTTACATTCCACTCATTATAATCGGTGCCTGCTCTAGTTAAATCGATTTTTTAGGAAGACATATTTTGCCGGCCCTAAATTGTCACTTGATATTTGTTTACATTCCATATACAAATACAGCTGCTCACTGTTAAGGGGATTCTCTTGTTCTTGCAAAACCCTTGCACGGTGCACCAATTGCAGAATTTTCTTCTTGGTGCAACGGCACAACAAACACACCCAAAAATTTATTTGCAATGGCTGTAAAATATGTCAGACCAAAACCCATATTTATTTTCGTGCCGTCATATATCACTAGATTCGCAATGGGTGCTGTCTTGGCCTTGCATATTTCGATATAGGATTTTTGCATTTTGTGTCATCTTGAAAGAGTAAGAGAATCCCCGTATTGATAGTTGTCAGTGAAAATTCAGCGAAAACACAAATTGTCGGTCCGAACGACTTACGTTCCACAACATACAAATGTGTTTTCAAAATGTTTTCAATGTCGGTCCGAACATAGTATTAATGGTGGTGATGCCAGTTGTAAAAATTCATTTTAGCTATAATTGAGAAAACTTTTCTCAAGTTGTGGGCTTTTATACGTACATATGCAAGGCAGTTTTATATATATGCATATATAAAAAAAAAGATACTTGTGACCATAATATATATATATATATATAATTTAATGAAAATATATATATATATATATCTTAAATATATTTAAGATACTATGTTAATATTTGTGATATTTTCAGTTTGGTTGTTTTATCAAAATATTCAAAGAATTTAGGTGTTTTTCTATAATTGTTCTGTTAAATTTTAAAAATCTAAATCTCTGGAAATGTATTAAAATAATAATACGCGCTATAGAAAGGGAACACATATTTTCAAAAATATAAGACATCATCAAATAAAAGTATATTTGCGCGGTATGGCATTATTGATTGAGAGTGGCTAGGCACACAAATAGAATACAAAACTAATGGCGGAAACATCGTATTTCGATTCTCTCTCCGCTACGAGCGGAAGGCGTTTTGTTCTCGTGTTCATTCGAACAATGTTGCCATTACTCAATACGCATATGTAGTTTTGCACACATCTAACTTTTCAATTATAATTTTTCATAATATAAAATACCAAAACTGAAATCAAACTAGTAAAACTAGTTTATATATTTATAAATAATAGCATTCGATTCTGATTTTGAGTTAGTTTAAGAAAATTTCAAATATATTGAAGACAATTTTTATAATTACTACAGTATATGGAGCCTGGCAACCTTGCATTGTGAGAGAGCAATCAGCTGAATCGTTTCATTGCGCGTAAGATTCATTTATGTATATGCGTTTGAAGACAGTGGTTGAGAAACTGAAATTGTTATAATTTAAATGTGCCGAAATGTCATCAGCGAGGGAAATCAGTGTAAATTATATAATATCTATGTTTGGAAGCTCCTACACTTGTGAAAAATTTTTTTCAATAATGAAATTAAACAAACATAAAATAAGAAAAAGGTTATCTGATTTAAATATTGGTACAATAATGCGCGTAGCTACAGCTAATGAGATTAAAGAAAACATAGAATTTATTATGGCAAATAAACCAAATTAAATGCTGTTTTAAAGACATATTAAAAAATTATTACTAAAATAAAATATTTATTATACTTTTTTTATTTGTCTTACATTTTATAAATTTATAGTAGTTACAAAGAAACTTAAAATTGTAAGGAAATTTTACAGTTATTACCCACAGTACAACTTCCCATATATGCGTGCGCTCTCATTTGTAAACATGGTGTGGGAAAATACGTTGCTCTCATTTGTAAATGTGGAGTGGTAAAATACGTTGCTCTGACTTCCTCTTCATGTTTGCCCGCGATGATCCCCTCACCTAGCCCTCAAAATGTGCACTCGTTCCCGCACGGGCAAAATGCCACTGAGGGCTAATATGCCCATCCCTGATTTAGGCCAACTGGATTTCTTCCACAGGTTATTACATTTTTCAAACATCTGGAAACATGATCCAGTGTTTAATTTTAAATTAGGAAAATAACGCATATACATGCAGATTACCATTTTATGCCTTATGTATTCTGGCTCATCACGTTTTAAAATCGATATAAGATCTATTGTTGCCAAAAAATTCAATGTGTGGCTCGAGCATCTGTGATGTTTCGATAACAGTGTACTGTCAAATGAAATTACCTCCTCATTGTCATCCTCCATATGGTCACAATTTTCTACGCCATGATCTTTGAAAGTTTTAACAAAGTTGTCATCACAATATTGGTGGCACTAAGGCCAAAGTCACTATTTATATCACGTATTGTGGCATAGGTCCGATCAGCGGTATGTTTTCCAAAAAGCCGTTTGCACGCCAATGCCGCTGATTTCCGTTCGAAGTCCTGTGTTAACCAATGGCAACTGTAACCAAAAAAGCTTTTGTGGTTTCCAGACCAAATATCCGCAGTTGTACAAAAGTGTTTGCATGATTGTAAATCTGCTATTATTTTGGTCAGCATGTTTTCATAACGTGTTTCCAATTTTTTCATTGCCTGGTTTGCCTGGGCATAATTTTTCTACCAGTGCCTTCAAACATACGTTCAAGTAACATCTTCAAAAATGTCGTCACTTGAGAAGTCATCACCACTAAACAGTTCCTCATCATCCATTGTGTCTGCATATGCGAAATGTTAGGTTATACTTTCTTCAGTTGTCCAATTCATTGTATACTGTTTTTATAATTCTTATAAAAATACTCACACTTAATTAAGAAAGTCAACAGTCGATGATAAAAAGTCTTTAAACAATCAAACAAGACTTAATACAAAATGCGTTTCCTCAACAAAACAAAAAACAAAACAATAAAAAAAGCACTCGCAAGCACATGTGTATAAATAAGCAAAATCCATTGGCGAACATATGTTTACTACTAGTAAACAAACAACAGTAGAGTTGCTAAATATTATTAATATTGCTTACGCTCATAATATAAAATATAATAACACATGAAATAATTTAATAAATTATTATTTTTTAGTTAATGCAATATTAATTGCCATTTAATCCACTTTAATCCAAATTAATCAAAATTTTTAATCAAATTAATTTTTTGATTAAATTTTTTTAATCTGTAAGATAATTTTTAAAACTAAATTAATTCCCTTTAATCATGATTAAATTTCGATTAAATTTAATTTCAATCATTAATTAAAAAAGGAAATAGCATTTAATCTTAATTTAATCAGTTAATCAAGTTATGAAAATACTTTAATCAAATTATTAATGATTAAGATTATTAATCGATTACTAACAGCTCTGGTTACAATGTGATTTTTGGTCTAATAATCGGTCACAAGCGTCGACCGATGAGATGGATTCTGAGCAATTTTTGGTCGTCAGTCAATTTGTGCGGAACAAACCGGGCACACACCCTTCGTAAGCACAAATATTCGGTCAAAATGCGATAAATCGATGTTTTGGTGATATTCAACTCCATGTCCATGCATTTCAATGATGATTTCGGCTGATTTTTGATGAATTCACGCAAAGTTTCGATGGCATTTCGTAAATTCACCAGTCGACTATAGGTGGCACCACCAGGAGGCGCTAGATTCAGATTCCTGTTTACTTTGGAACGCTCCTTGTAAGCAAGCTTGGACTAATTAGCTGCGCGAGGCATCATTAAAATAAAAGAGAAATTCTCACGCTAAATAAGCAAGCGTGATGACAGGAGATGTTAGAAAATAGAGTAGAGCCGATGCAGTGCCACAATCTAAATGCAAGTTAGCAGAAATTCCGTTTGGGAAATACATACGTATGTATTGCTATTTGTTTGACTCACGCTATAGTTGTAGCTGCAATATTCGTGATGGTTAACAAAGTTGCGAATTGTGTGGAAAAACTTTGTGTTGCATTTATGTATGTGTGTATATTTTATACACTCTTTATATAGTATAAGTGTATATATATGTTGGTACAAGTAGCTGTGTGTTCACTATTCAAGCAGCGTTGGGTGCCGTAAATATACTGAAAACCACTGGTCTAACTTCTTCATTAATGCTGCCGCTTCTTCTTCTTTGCATTTTCAGGGTAACGGTAAGTAAAACGCAGGAGTATACGCAGCATAGGCAAATATGTCTGTAATGAATATGTCAAAGCGACTAAGCAGCCATTAATGACTATCAATAGCAATGACTACAGCCACGACAACAACAGGCAAATCGAATAACAATACAAGTATGCAACAGCGGCAACAAGCTAGCATACAAGCAGCGCAATATGCAACATGTAACATGCAACAACATATGCGAAAATACACACACTCAGTGCATATACAATCAATTTATGCATGTTTGTATTCGAGTAGTTGACCCGGTTGGAAAGTTAAGTGGAAAGCAAACAGACTCACGCACACACATATAATGACATCGTTTAAACACATGAACTCACACTTGGAAACATATGACAACACACGAACAGCACGCTAGCCGGAAATTGTCTGCTCGTAGCATCGATATGTATGTGTGTGTGTGTGGAAGAAGAAGAAATCAAAGCAAAAATATATTTCCTTGTTGTTGTTGCTGTTTGCTTAGTTTTTTGTGCCGCTGTTACGCATTGCTTGTACTTGTAGTGCCAGCGTGCTTGTGGTTTTAAGCTGAGGAGTTGCAGAAGCAATTCTTTTCGAAGCATATTTTAGATCTAAAAATAGAATGTCATACATTTAGGCTCATATGAAGTAAATTCTTGTGAATAACTTAATTACAAAAGTAGTTTCATTATTGATCTTACATAGTACTGTCATTGTTACTACAGCATGGCGGAAATTTACAAAACACCATGTTCATGAATAGAATTGCGACATGTTTTATGAAAGGCTATTGGGAAATTTTAATAATTGCATTTTGATGGTGTTACCATGTATTTAAAAATGAAATGAATATAATTTTGTATAAAATCTATACTATGTTATTGATAAAGTACTTACGAATGTACTTATGATGTTAACCGAAAAGTATAAAAATACAGAATGACTTGAAAGATTTAGTTTTTTTTTTTTAGATAAGGTATTTCTTCATGCGAGTGACAAGACATTTTACGTCTCCTGTATAGCACAGACGGACTGACGCCTATTCTGCTTTATCTGCCTTAATATTGTCATGATGGAAGTAGCCGCTTCGCGAACAGCTTTCCATTTCTCAGAGGACTGAAACATAAGTGCATTCATACTTTCCACCGTTAAACTACCACCTAGTGCTGTTTCTAACTTTTACCTTATGTTTAGAAACCGAGGACACTGGAAGAACACGTGCTCAGAGTCTTCTATTGACTCCGTACACATCGAACAATACGGACTGACGTCGTTTTGAAATTTATATAGATAGCCTCTGAAGCACACATGCCCGCTTAATATTTGGGTCAGGTGGAAATCCAGGTCCCCATGTTGTCTACTTATCCACGTGTGGATGTCAGGTATAAGTCTGTGGGTCCACCGTCCTTTAGTTGAGGTTTGCCACCCTTGCTGCCATATAGTTATGCTCTTCTTTCTCTCTTCTCTTTTTTGGATTTCTGTAATTGGTGCGGATAGCTCATATAATCTTGTGAGCTAGTCACCCTGGATGTCTATGGGCGGCATACCAGCTAGTACTTCAGATGCTTCGCTGGAAATACATCAGAAAACACTTGTTACTTTTATTGCTGTGAGCCTATGCACCGAGTTTATTGGTTTGGCATGCGCTTTTATGTTTAGTGCCTGCATCCATACTAGAGCTGCATATAGTATAACTGAGCTCATAGCTTTTGCGATTAGAAGTCGGCGGTTGGAGCGCACACAGCCTCTATTTGCCATCATTCTTGATAACGCGTTGTAAATCTTATTTGCTTTATTTCCTATGTTTGCCAAGTGCCGGTTGAATTTCAGTTTGGAGTCCAATATTACCCCTAAATACTTCAATTGTGGTTGTGAAGTAATCATACACTCTCCTATAGTGAGAGTTATTTTTTCCTCTATTTTCCATTACCTCTATTTCGTGCTTTGCCAGTTCCAAACTCTTGGAAGAAAACCACTGGCGTAGACCATTTATGCATTCATTACATTTATTTTGTAGATCTTCAAGTTGTTTACCTACTGCTACCACTATAAGGTCGTTCGCGTATGCGATTAGCTTAACGTTTTTAGGGTGTGGAATTGTTAGCACTCCATCATAAACTAGATTCCATAAGAGAGGGCCTAAAACAGATCCTTGTGGTACTCCGCTTGTAATAGGGTAGCTCTTGATGCCTTCGGTGGTGTCGTAGATCAGCCTCCTATTTTTAAAATAACTCATAACGATATTTATGAGGTACTGAGGGGCGCCTATTGCATATAGGGCTTCGAATATATTTTCCCATTTAGCAGAGTTGAATGCATTCCTCATATCCAGGGTGATCAGCGCACAATATTTTTTGTACCACCTTTCCATCTTTTGCCACTTACTGCTCTGTTCGTAGTGTCGACAACTTCTTTCAGAGCATCGACAGTAGACCTCTGTTTTCTGAAGCCATATTGTCTTTCTGATAGTCCGCCGGACTCCTGAATTGCAATCTCCAAGCGGTTTCTTACTATACTTTCGTACACTTTACCCATTGTGACGAGCATACACAGAGGTCGATACGAAGAAGGTTCATCTGGTGTTTTTTTGGTTTTGGGATTAAAACCAGGCGCTGGACTTTCCAGGGATCAGGGAACATCCCTTCTTTTATACATGCGTTGTACATTTTTGCGCAAAGAGTGGGCTTTGAGATTATGGCTACCTTTAGAGCTCTGTTTGGTATGCTATCGATACCAGGCGCTTTGTTGTTTTTGATTCTTTTAGCTATGGCCAATAGTTCTTCTTCCATAACCAGTGGGAGTGATTCAGCAGCTTCGTTTCATCGCACAGCGCTAGTTATCGGGGCGGGCGTAGGAAATAATGTCTATCTTCATAAACGGAGCGCATTTGGGTTGCTGCCGCTTATTTTGGAATTTGGACATACAGACTTTATAAGCACCCCCAGGGGTCTATATTCGCTTCTTTACAGATCTTTTCAAAACAGTTTCTCTTGCTACGGATTATAGCTGAGTTTAGAAGCTTCTTATGGTTTTTAAAAGCTTCTTTGAGACGGTTTTCCTTTCGCGCCACTTTGATTGCGTTGTAGGCGAAGTCGGGCTGAGTAACAGAGCTTTCTCAGCGTGGCAATTTCTTCATTCCACCAGTATACAGGTCTTCGCTTTTTATGACATTTTGTCCTTCGCATTGTAGCGTCGCGTGTTGCTACCAGTTCCTTTTGTAATGCGATTACTAAGTGGACGCCGCCTTCGCCTGCTGCTATTGCTGCACTCCAGACTGTCTCAAAAACGTCAGTGTCAAAATCTGTTTGCTTCCAGCTTCGTTTATGTGTAGTGTTACCGCGTGGGGGTTCCTGGTCTCGAGAGAAAAAAACTTCTGCGATGATTGATAGATCATGCGTTAAAATCGCCTGCCGTTATTATCGGCGATTTTCCTCTGCTTTCTAAGGATAATTCCAGGAAGAAGTCTTCAAATTCCGGACGCACTGGGGCGAGCATAGCAGCTTACGTAATAAATTTCCCCTATTTGCGCCCATGTAAAGCCATTTTTTGCTTCTCTGCAGCAAGATGTGAATGTTTGTCCATTGCAGGACCATATTGCTGCTTTGCCACTTCTGTCTGTAATCCAAGTGCTTTCCAAACGTTGGGAATATTGCTCAATGTTGCTTTCTATTACGGTTTGTTGCAGCAGGGCTTGTGCTGCAGCGCAGTGGTTTAGGTTCATTATTCTCATTTCTCCATTGTATTTAGCAACTCGACGTATTTGGGGCAAGTTGTACTTTGAACGGAATGTTCTCCTTTGAAGAGCATGAAACTCGGTGTGTTAGTGCATACTTTTGCAACAGTTCCCGCGCTTCCACAACGTGAGCAAAGAGAGGACCTGTCGATCAGACTGCAACATTTAGTAGTCACTCGAAAATCGTGGATGATAAAGAAATTAGCTACATGAACCGAATAAATGCATAAAGATATGCTTTTAAGTTATATTAGGACCGCAGTAATTGAATTGTTGAGGTTAAGCGTCTAAAAGCATAGAAGTAAAAATTTAAATTAGAATATAGGAGATGAATTATTAGAGAATAAATAAAAAATGCTAGTAGATATTCGATTTACCGGACTGTTTGGACTAGAAAGTATAACCTTAACAGTAAAGTTCAAAAATGCTTTAAAAATGTATAATACAAAAGCTTGTACACTCATTATTGTGTTACTTAAGGCATTTTTTGGTTACACATCAGCAAAACCTACTTCTCTGCATATGCAATCACACATCGAGCACTTCAAGCACTAACTAACAGAAAGCGGTCAATATGGGAGTGAAATTTTATATGAAAGTAACTATTCATCATTTTTGGCTAAAAATGTCTCACCTTTGCTAACTACCGATTACAAGTAATTACGTTTTTCTTCCATCGTGTACATCAGTGTTTTCCAAACTGGGCGATAACGCCCCCTTGTGGGCGCTGCAGGTATCAAGGGGAGCGGTAAGAGACCCAGAAAGAAAATGGGGGCATTGTGTAGGGGTTATTTGTATTTTTATTTAGCTAGGAGGCCTCTTAGACAACGACTACATGAGCTCTCGATTCCTAACAATAACTTGTGAGCATCAACTAATATGAATTAAAAGATTGCTCAAACTCGGTTCTATTTTTCTGTCCGCGTAGTTCGTATATCTGTCCTATTTTATTGAATATAGAAAAAATGAAAATCATGTCAATCGGTTGCTCCGTTTCATAACGGGGCATCTCGACAGGATAGAATTTATAGAATACTAACTGTCAAACGTATTGCTATTGCTATTGCCAAATCTGTATGTGGGCATTTGCTATCATAATACAATCATTTGCGCAAAGGTGTAGGGGAAAATAAAAAAAGGATAAAGATCCTTTTTTTTACAAATGTATTTCTGGGAAAAATAAGGCAATAAGAAAAGGAGAAAGATCCTTTTTTACAAATGTATTTCTGGGAATTCATATTTTTGGACTACTATATAATAATTGCACTTAAGCATTCCTATATAAACAATGTAATATTTATTTTATATTCACTTGTGGGTTTGCGCGCAATAGATGAGCATTACTTATGCCTCCTTTACACTACTCACGAAGTTAAACGTATTTCTCAAAGCAAAACAATGTCGGAAGTAAAAAAGAAGAGACGGCAATACTGTGCGGAATACATTAAATTCGGATTCATTGAAAATACCACATACATCGGAGAAGAGTTAATATTGCCAGCAATAAATGAAGTAATATCTACCGTGCTTCATAAACCGGCCGCAGATATTATCCGAAAAATTCCTTTGAGTAATAATTCTGTGCAAAGACGAATTGATGAAATGGCTGAAAACATTGAAGACTCATTGTGCGATCACCTGAGGATAAGCCAATTCCCAATTCAGCTCGATGAGTCCACTTTACCAACTAATGAAGCATTGTTGTTGTCATACATGAGGTTTATTAAAGATGAGAAAATATGTGAAGAACTATTATTTGTTAGAAATTTAGAGACCGATACAAAAGGCGAAACCATATTCAATATATTGGAAAAGTTTTGCGATGAGAAAGAGATTCCTTTGAAAAATATTATTTCAATTGCAACGGATGGCGCTCCGGCTATGACAGGGTACCATAAAGTCTTAATAGCGCACTTAAAAAATAAAATTCCAGATGTCCTAGGTGTACATTGCGTTATTCATAGACAACATTTAGTTGCTAGAAACTTAAGTGAAAAACTATTTCAATCACTGCAATATGTCATCAAAGCAGTCAATAAAATCCGCAACAGCTCTTTGAATGATAGATTATTTCATCAGCTTTGTGTTACTAAGGACGAGGATTTCAATCGTTTGTTGTTTCATACTGAAGTTGTTGGCTATCAAGAGGCAATTGTCTGACTCGATTTTACAACCTGTTTGGCTCTGTTATAGAGTTCTTGGAAACTGAAGATACAGAATTTCAAGACAAGCTCATAACATCAAAGAATGATATAGCTTACATGACAGACCTGTATAAATTGTTCAACGACATGAATCTCCAATTGCAAGGCGATAAACTAAATTTAATTAAAATAAAAAACGTCGTTGCTGCTTTCGCAGCCAAACTGCTTCTACACAAAAATAATCTGGGCAGACGTGAGTTTCACAATTTTCCGAATTTATCAGTATCATGCAGTATCGACGAATTGTTTGCCTACTGCCAACATTTGGAAAACCTCCACATTGACTTCACCGAACGATACCAGGACATTTTGAACTTGGAAATACCAGACTGGCTGTTGGATCCGTTTTCAAATGTCAACACAGCAATGTCACCTCAGCTGGAAGAAGAACTTATAGAATTGACAACAAACGAGGAAATAAAAATCAAGTTCAAAAATGGTTACCAAGAATTTTGGCTACAAAAACCGATCTCGCAATTGTACCCTGGATTGTGGTCAATCGTTCAACGATTCTTTATAGCATTCCCATCGTCATATTTGTGTGAACGTGGATTTAGTGCTGTGACAATACTGCTTACTAAATATAGAAATCGTTTGCTTGTTACCGAACGTGGCGACTTGCGACTGTTCTTGAGTAAATTGGATCCTGATATTAACACATTTATTAAACAGCATCAGATTCATCCTTCACATTAGTTTGGATCGATTATTTTAGTTTTAGTTTTAATAAAAGATTCTCTGTTTTAATACTATAAAGTTGTGTTTCAATAATCATTCTTATTGGCAGGTGGAGCCCGTAAGAGTTAACTTGAGACCTAAGCGCCGTTGTTGTTACCTACTGCGCTCAGTTTCAAGTTACTGTTTATAGTAAAAGTTTCGTTTAGAATTCTCCGTTAATGTACATATACGAGTATAGATCACAATAATTAATTTGAAGTTATAGTGGTTTTTAAATAGGTGAAAAAATGGGGGCGCTAAAATAATATTTATTCTCAAAGTGGGAGGTAGACAAAATAAGTTTGGGAACCACTGGTGTACATGATCCAAGTTCGATTTGTCTCATCCAACTTCAATGTTCACATTCGAGTTTGTAGACTACGTATATTTATCTTGAATAGTTTTGTCCCAAAGAATTTTTATCTGCTTTTTGTTTTTATTGTAACGGCAGTAATCATTCCTGAAGTCGTTTCGAGGAATAATGCCAAGTTGATAGCCCTTGGCCAGATAAAAATATGGGTCCGTTCCGGTTACTTAGACCCGACTGTCGTGGGAACGCTTGTAAAAAAGTCTTCATTAAAGCTTCTTATTGTGAACATACTTGTATAAGTATATACATCCTGCCAATCATTATTAAGAGCTTAGAGCTTCAATCAAATCCCAACTTTGGTCTGCATGGATTTTATTTGTACTTTTTACCATTGTCAAAGTTGAATCAATACTTATTTCTAAGAAGGAGATTTGTTTCTGAAAAGAACACATACATTTTTCCAGCCACTTATGGTTCGGTTTTGGACAGACCAGCCAACTATGATAGTTTTCAACCGCTTTAGTCTTGATCTAAGAGGGCTTATACAACCAGCGCTTTTTGGAAAAGATTTCGAAAGTGCTACACAACATTATTTTGATTTAGTTCTAATTCTGCTTCATTATTTTTTCCCTAGTGTTAACTTCTTAGTGCATAATACACTAGCCCAGAGTAAGGGAACGAGTTTCAAGGTTAAGCTTCGACAAATACAACAATTATGCAACTTTAACACTTGAAAATGAACAGGGCAAGTCAGAAAAGTATAAGTCAAAGCAATCTAGTGGGAAAGAGGTTGTACTTCGAAGTAATATCTATGTACAGGTTTCAGCACAAATCTTTCGCTGCGTATGACAACAAAACAGCTGCACGACATATCAACTGAGCAAAAGGGTCGAAATAGTGAAAGTGCTCAGAGGCACGCATAAAAGCAGCATGAAAGAAAACCCGAACCAAGCAACCACCCACACATACATATGCATACCCTCGCATATACACAATGAAATTAAAGCATGATACGCTGAACACAATGGTTGCGACAGACGACAACCGACAGCTGTCAAATATTAAAATACACACGTTCTTATGGACACTGTTATTTAGACAGCTGCACGACTATACGACGGTAGGCCGACAGTTGTCGTTCTCGCTAAATTTAAAATTTTCCTATATTTGCCTGCGACAGTAGGACGACAGTAGAGTTGACAGTAGAATGGAAGATAGAGAGATGAGGAAGAGTGGTGATGCCACTAATATGTAAAATGTAAAATTATTCACAGCTCTTACAAACTTGACGTTATTTTAAAAATAAAAGCATAAAATAGCTCTATTATAGCTCTATTATATCATTTGTAATAACAATTGATAATTTAAAACAAAAATATATACCTATTTACTTATTTTTTGCATAAAACTTTCACTTTGAACAAAATATTAAAATTTCATTGAAGTGCAAGGTATTAGTATGGCCACAACGAAATTGTGTACATGCAAAATGGAGAGCTGTGTTGTCTTGTGTACATGCGTTCAGGTAGTAGGATGCACAACGCCGGTTTCAGTTCACTGTCGTGATGCAATGTTGTGTCGCAACCATTGTGTTCAGCGTATGAATGTTTTTGTATGGATGTCTGCATGAATAAGTTTTTCTATAACTCATGGAGAAATGCAAAAAGCTAAAGGATTGAGTTGCCAGGCAGCCCTAACATACACACTAACAAACACATATATACCACAGTTATGTATGCTTGAAAGTATATACTTTATAAATCAGCATGGATGCCGCGCTGCACTTGAGTGTGTAAAAAAAAATGAGCCACAGCGACGCAGCCTGTGACGATTCAGCGCGCTTGTTGATGCTGAGGCACCAGCAGCTGCAACACTTTGGGCACATATGTGTACCCATAAACGCAATCGCTGTGTAGCTCAACGCCTAGCTCGCGTATGTCTCGAGCAAACACTTGAATATAATTATGGAGCTAATTGAGACTGCACTGGCGCTGCGAGCAATTCAAGCCGCCATCGTCGGTCATAAACGCAACACATGTATACACACGCCACCACCATTTTGATGTTGCATGTGCTGGAACCTGATGCGCGTGCTCAAAGCGATTTTATACCAACCATTCTATGGTCATTGCTTTAGCAGCGCGGCGGTGGTTCTGGTCCGGCGCTTTATGAAGTCTAGGCAGTGCGGTTAACGATTGCCTATTTGTTAGTCCTTAAAATGGTTACCGCGATGCATTCGTAAGGGGCTCAAGGCATTCACGCCGGATATTTCACTTTACATATTTATATGTACCTTTTGTTTGTCAGTACGTGCGCTTGTGTATGCATCGCGGTTTGTTTTTTGCTAATAGCGCGCACAATTGAATAACTATGCCACCGTGTCGTGGCCGCCGTTTGCAACTCAATGATAGCGCGTTTAGCATTTCCAGGTCATGGTCAGCGAATCAACAGCGTTGGAATGCTTTATTGAACCGAGCATAACCAGCACCCGTAATAGCAGCGGCGTCGTCAGCTGGTTTTGTTCCGAACGCAGCGTTGAATTTGCATAACTCAGGCGGAAAAAATCGTGTGCACCATTATTTGATGTAGGTGTGGGTTGCTTAGTTGTAGGCAGCGCCAAAATGGAATTATTTAGATTGCAAGAGAATAAAAAACACACAATCTTTGTGCTCAAAAAAAGCATAGAAGTGCATAGAAAACATCGATGCCGCGGAACACTCTTGTGAATACGCAAAATGTGGCGTGCTTCATTCGAAATGCATTTTTCTTTAATATTTTTGTTTTTATTTTTACAGCGTTTTTGTACTTAAATTCCGTTTTACTTTCCATTACTTTCATTTTCGCAGTCAGTTTTAAAATATATTTTATTTTGCAATGGTTTTAAAAGCACGGTGTGTATTTAATTGTAACAAAAAATATGAGAAAAAGTTAAGGCTTTAAATAACGTGTTGAACTTTAACATAACATTTGGTCTTAAAAAATATTTATATGACCAAAATTGGCAATCCTATTAATAATATTGGCAGAGTTTGATTTGAAAACTAACTATAATTTATAATGCCCACACGGCTATCATATGATAGAAATTAATTTGTGACCTGTGACTGGGCCAACAATCGTCCTGCATTCTTTTTGAGACAGTGTGAGAAAAAATCTTGCCTGATTTCAGTCTCGTCATCCTGATTAATCTTTAAATATAAAAACTAGCAGCCCGTCCCGGCATCGCACGGTGTAGAAAATTATTTATTTTTGGAAATTTGGATATAAAACACTTTTTTCCACAAATATTTTTATTTGTATTAAAAAAAATCCCACAATTATATATGTATGTAAGTCTATTTATGTTCAATTTCTTTGATGGTTTAATTGACGGGCACTTTTGAAAAATTAAAAAATAAAAATAATATTAATCAAAAAATTAAAATAACAGTAATAAATAATGAATTCAGTCGTTTTACATATAAGTAAATAATAAATTATTAAATAAATATATTAAATAATAATAATAATAATATTCTTTAAAAAATAGCGTATAAAAATATTATAAGTAAAAGTAATAATTACGAAAAAAAATAAAAAAAAACGAAAATAAAATAAAAATCTAATTATGAAAAATTAAATTAATAATAATTAAAAAATTAAAATAACAGTAATAAATAATGAATTCAGTCATTTTACATATATATTTGCCACTGCACGTGCTCAATTCTGCTAAATAGCAGCGACAACGTCGAATTCCTTACTTTGATTCTATCGGCTTTGCACCTTCTCTATGCTTCACATTCTTTGGCCCGGCGCGCTTTTCAAAATGCATCGCAAACAACGGCCACAGCGCTATGGCGGTTTTGTTTACTTTTTGAACTTTTTAATTCGTAATATCTTTTGAATGGAAAGTCCAATTTAAAAACTATTTTATTAACTACCTATATGGTCTTGACCATAAAATAATTTATTTGGATAATGATTAATATAAGCACAGGTCATGGTCAACGAATTAATCATGGTTTGAATTTGGTTAGCATTTTCATTAATGTTTAAAATGAAAAAAGTTGTTGTAGTGACATAACTATAATAGTTGGACATATGCTACCGCGGAGTTTTTTGTAGACATTATGATGTTCTTCAATATTGTTGTACATTATTTTGTTCTATCGCTAATAGTTTCGGCAGCGCATTCGACGAAAGACATTTTAAGACTCATTTATCCACTCCTTCGGTTACATTGTTCAAATTTTACCAAGGATCCTTAATTTTTTTAAAATGAAATGTAGCCTATGTCAAATTGGAAGAATGTAGCATTCTACTGGTGAAAGAATTTTTTAAATCGGCCCAGTCCTTTTTGAGCCTATTCATTACAAACATACAAACATACAAAAATAGGTACAAATCTTTCCTCTTTATAATATTAGTATAGATTTAGATTACGTTGTTTGTCCGTGATGGACTCCTAAACTACTCAACCGATTTTAGTAAAATTTAGCACACTGTGTCCAGTTCGAACGAACTTAAAAGGTAAAAGCAATTCATAAATAAAGAATATAGTCTCTTTAAAGATACACCCTATTAAGCGGACATCTCCATTAACCATGCACATTGTTGATGTTTATTAAGTACAATCTATTCAGCGGACAACTCTATTAACTGGACAGGAAGACTGAACCTGAGCTGCATTTTTTCCTTTACGGAAATAATAAAGCAAATATGACAAGAATGCTCCTTTGTGGGCTCCATATTAAAATTGCCGCCAAACAAACAAATATAAATAAAATTACGCGCGCTTTTTTACTAAGGCAAGGTAAAAGTGCCAGCTGATATTTGACAAAAGCAAAAATGCAATAACAGAGTCATAAGCCGTTCAAAAAATTGTCAACGCCGTTTGTATACAAAATCACCGGTTTCTTTTCGGTCAACCTAATAGTATAAAATGTATACCACAGCAACGCGTGGCCGGATCCCCTAGTTATATACAGTATCGGACAAAGCATTTGCAACTGAAATATGATAATGAAAATACTGTCGATTACACAGAAAATAATTTCCGGAGACCTACTCTTTTAATTTTATTTTAAATATTGGATGTTAATTAAGGTAAAAAAGCAAACTTAATAATATTTTTCTGTTCATTTGTTTAATGTATAGTATATAAAAAAAAACGATGTAACATCTATATTCAATATCAATAAGACAAAACAATTTCAACTCAAAGAAAAGGGTTCACTATTTTTAATAAAATAAAAGAAAAACTTAGTAGTTTGTAGCAAACTCATTACTCTCAATAGCTGCTTTGCAGCGCAGAGGCATTTAAGCTATAAGTTTATCCACTATGGTTTAGGGTATATTTCTCCATGCCTCCAGAACCCTTTGGAAAAACTGATCAGTATTTGACACATTACTGCGATCAATTTTTTTTTTTTACAATTTCCCTTAAATTTTCTTTGAGATTAAGGCCTGGGCACTGTGGAGGCCACTCCATTACATCCACTTTATTCCTCTGTAACCACAATTTTAGGACCTAAGCTATATGCTTCGGGTCGTTGTCCTGGTGGAAGACCTACTTAAGTGGCATTTCCCATTCAGCATGTGGCAAAATTACGGATTCCATACTGTCTCTGTAAATGTACCGATTCGTGCTCCCATTAATACGATGAAGTGGCCCCAAAACCGAAGCAGAAAAGCATTCCCAGACCATAACATAGCAACTACGTTCCACTGTTTTTAGACAATAGAAATTTTTAAGACGCTTGTTTCGTGGACGTCGAATGAAACTCACGCCATCACTTCCTACTAAATTTAATTTGGACTCATCACTAAAAAGAGCAGTTTTCCACTTGCTTATTGACCATTCTAGATGATTTTTAGCGAACACAATCGTTTTAGTTGGTTACGTTTGCTAATAAGCGGTTTCTTCGCTGGTCGGTTAGATTGACCAATCTAACCAAAGCTCCTTTACTAATTGCGAAGCGCTTTAAAATGGATATTTTTTTACCTCTCTTATAATTGAACTGTCAGTTTTTTCATCAGTTTTTCTTGGTCGGCGTCCACGATCAACTACTTCGACAGTTTTGTTCCTAATAAAGTTCGAAATTATTCGTGAGATTGATTTCTTCCGAATTCTCAACTTTATAAAAAATTCTTTTTGAGAAGTTCTGTTATTATACGAGTAATCATCAATAACGTGCTCGGAGTGCTTCACCGAATTTATTTAGAGCCATTACTTTTTTTTTTTTTAATTTAAAATAAAAACGTGTTTTCGCAAAAATTCAGAGCAGAAATTATGCTTGGTAAACAGAGCTGTTAGTAATCGATTAATAATCTTAATCATTAATAATTTGATTAAAGTATTTTCATAACTTGATTAACTGATTAAATTAAGATTAAATGCTATTTCCTTTTTTAATTAATGATTGAAATTAAATTTAATCGAAATTTAATCATGATTAAAGGGAATTAATTTAGTTTTAAAAATTATCTTACAGATTAAAAAAATTTAATCAAAAAATTAATTTGATTAAAAATTTTGATTAATTTGGATTAAAGTGGATTAAATGGCAATTAATATTGCATTAACTAAAAAATAATAATTTATTAAATTATTTCATGTGTTATTATATTTTATATTATGAGCGTAAGCAATATTAATAATATTTAGCAACTCTACTGTTGTTTGTTTACTAGTAGTAAACATATGTTCGCCAATGGATTTTGCTTATTTATACACATGTGCTTGCGAGTGCTTTTTTTATTGTTTTGTTTTTTGTTTTGTTGAGGAAACGCATTTTGTATTAAGTCTTGTTTGATTGTTTAAAGACTTTTTATCATCGACTGTTGACTTTCTTAATTAAGTGTGAGTATTTTTATAAGAATTATAAAAACAGTATACAATGAATTGGACAACTGAAGAAAGTATAACCTAACATTTCGCATATGCAGACACAATGGATGATGAGGAACTGTTTAGTGGTGATGACTTCTCAAGTGACGACATTTTTGAAGATGTTACTTGAACGTATGTTTGAAGGCACTGGTAGAAAAATTATGCCCAGGCAAACCAGGCAATGAAAAAATTGGAAACACGTTATGAAAACATGCTGACCAAAATAATAGCAGATTTACAATCATGCAAACACTTTTGTACAACTGCGGATATTTGGTCTGGAAACCACAAAAGCTTTTTTGGTTACAGTTGCCATTGGTTAACACAGGACTTCGAACGGAAATCAGCGGCATTGGCGTGCAAACGGCTTTTTGGAAAACATACCGCTGATCGGACCTATGCCACAATACGTGATATAAATAGTGACTTTGGCCTTAGTGCCACCAATATTGTGATGACAACTTTGTTAAAACTTTCAAAGATCATGGCGTAGAAAATTGTGACCATATGGAGGATGACAATGAGGAGGTAATTTCATTTGACAGTACACTGTTATCGAAACATCACAGATGCTCGAGCCACACATTGAATTTTTTGGCAACAATAGATCTTATATCGATTTTAAAACGTGATGAGCCAGAATACATAAGGCATAAAATGGTAATCTGCATGTATATGCGTTATTTTCCTAATTTAAAATTAAACACTGGATCATGTTTCCAGATGTTTGAAAAATGTAATAACCTGTGGAAGAAATCCAGTTGGCCTAAATCAGGGATGGGCATATTAGCCCTCAGTGGCATTTTGCCCGTGCGGGAACGAGTGCACATTTTGAGGGCTAGGTGAGGGGATCATCGCGGGCAAACATGAAGAGGGAAGTCAGAGCAACGTATTTTACCACTCCACATTTACAAATGAGAGCAACGTATTTTCCCACACCATGTTTACAAATGAGAGCGCACGCATATATGGGAAGTTGTACTGTGGGTAATAACTGTAAAATTTCCTTACAATTTTAAGTTTCTTTGTAACTACTATAAATTTATAAAATGTAAGACAAATAAAAAAAGTATAATAAATATTTTATTTTAGTAATAATTTTTTAATATGTCTTTAAAACAGCATTTAATTTGGTTTATTTGCCATAATAAATTCTATGTTTTCTTTAATCTCATTAGCTGTAGCTACGCGCATTATTGTACCAATATTTAAATCAGATAACCTTTTTCTTATTTTATGTTTGTTTAATTTCATTATTGAAAAAAATTTTTCACAAGTGTAGGAGCTTCCAAACATAGATATTATATAATTTACACTGATTTCCCTCGCTGATGACATTTCGGCACATTTAAATTATAACAATTTCAGTTTCTCAACCACTGTCTTCAAACGCATATACATAAATGAATCTTACGCGCAATGAAACGATTCAGCTGATTGCTCTCTCACAATGCAAGGTTGCCAGGCTCCATATACTGTAGTAATTATAAAAATTGTCTTCAATATATTTGAAATTTTCTTAAACTAACTCAAAATCAGAATCGAATGCTATTATTTATAAATATATAAACTAGTTTTACTAGTTTGATTTCAGTTTTGGTATTTTATATTATGAAAAATTATAATTGAAAAGTTAGATGTGTGCAAAACTACATATGCGTATTGAGTAATGGCAACATTGTTCGAATGAACACGAGAACAAAACGCCTTCCGCTCGTAGCGGAGAGAGAATCGAAATACGATGTTTCCGCCATTAGTTTTGTATTCTATTTGTGTGCCTAGCCACTCTCAATCAATAATGCCATACCGCGCAAATATACTTTTATTTGATGATGTCTTATATTTTTGAAAATATGTGTTCCCTTTCTATAGCGCGTATTATTATTTTAATACATTTCCAGAGATTTAGATTTTTAAAATTTAACAGAACAATTATAGAAAAACACCTAAATTCTTTGAATATTTTGATAAAACAACCAAACTGAAAATATCACAAATATTAACATAGTATCTTAAATATATTTAAGATATATATATATATATATTTTCATTAAATTATATATATATATATATATTATGGTCACAAGTATCTTTTTTTTATATATGCATATATATAAAACTGCCTTGCATATGTACGTATAAAAGCCCACAACTTGAGAAAAGTTTTCTCAATTATAGCTAAAATGAATTTTTACAACTGGCATCACCACCATTAATACTATGTTCGGACCGACATTGAAAACATTTTGAAAACACATTTGTATGTTGTGGAACGTAAGTCGTTCGGACCGACAATTTGTGTTTTCGCTGAATTTTCACTGACAACTATCAATACGGGGATTCTCTTACTCTTTCAAGATGACACAAAATGCAAAAATCCTATATCGAAATATGCAAGGCCAAGACAGCACCCATTGCGAATCTAGTGATATATGACGGCACGAAAATAAATATGGGTTTTGGTCTGACATATTTTACAGCCATTGCAAATAAATTTTTGGGTGTGTTTGTTGTGCCGTTGCACCAAGAAGAAAATTCTGCAATTGGTGCACCGTGCAAGGGTTTTGCAAGAACAAGAGAATCCCCTTAACAGTGAGCAGCTGTATTTGTATATGGAATGTAAACAAATATCAAGTGACAATTTAGGGCCGGCAAAATATGTCTTCCTAAAAAATCGATTTAACTAGAGCAGGCACCGATTATAATGAGTGGAATGTAAGTTTTCAAGCAGTTTTCAGCGAAAACTGTGTTTTCGTTTGACAGATTTAACATGGACGAAAACACAAGTTTTCGTGCGAAAACCACTTTTTCCCACGAAAACATGTTTTCGCTGTCGGTCCGAACATAGCATAACTGTTCCATCTCATGTATAGTGGTGTGAACAAAATAGGAACAACTATAGGTGTTGTGAAGTTTTAAAATATGCTGTTTTCTTATTAAATAACATTTTTTTTAGATACAAGTATAACTTATATTTTTTTTCCTAACTGTGATTAGAATTTCCCACCATGCAAAAGTAAAAAAAAAACAAATTTTAATTCGAAACTCTAAACCCTGCAAATTATGTTTACCTCTTTTTGTTCACACAACTGTACAATTCCGATATGAAGTAAACTTCCGCTCTTTAAAGTATTGCCGCAACCATTCTGCGATGAACATTAAGTTACGGAGAAATGCAATTGATTTGTTTCGCAACTTTTCGCAACTTGTTATGCCCTTCTCTCCGTAAACTGATATTCCCCTCATCTAGCCCCCGTGCGCACTTTGCTAACTTTGCGGGCTAAAAATGTGCCCATCCCTGGCCTAAATCGTCGGAGGTAATAGTGAGTACCATTGGCTCATCATTGGTTCTGCCTGCAATAACTAGATGGAACTCATTATATGATGCCGTCGTAAAGTTAGGACAGCACAAAGATGTCTTAAATGACCTTAGCGAAAAGTTAAGTCTTCCGAATTTCACAGCAGGGGATATCCAATATTTAGAGTCCTACAAAATGCTGGTGGAACCAATAGCCGAAACTTTGGACTTCCTCCAAGGAGAGAAAAATATTAAATTTGGATTTCTCTTACCCACGTATATGACATTAAGCAATACGAGCTGTGTTCAAAAAGTATCGCGAATCGTAACTGACAGTTTTCTTCGATTGCAGGGGCGTGGTGCATCATGAGTTCTTGCCACAGGGAAGAACGGTCAATAAGGAATATTACCTGCAAGTTATGCGCAATTTGCACGAAGCAATCCGCCAGAAACGCCCGGATTTGTGGAAGAAAAAAAATTGGCTTTTGCACCACGATAACGCACTTGCTCACACACATCGTTGCTTGTGCGCGACTTTTTGGCCAAAAACAACACACTAATGATGCTGCAGCCACCGTATTCGCCAGATCTGGCCCTCTGTGACTTTTTCTTGTTCCCTAAACTGAAGAGGCCCATGAAAGGACGACGTTACGCTTCTCTTGACGAGAAGCAGAAAGAGGAGCTGAAGAAGATAAAAAAAAAATGATTTTTTGAAGTGCTTCGAAGATTGGAAAAACCGTTGGCACAAGTGTATAATATCTCATGGGGATTACTTTGAAGGGGACAAAATAGATATTCATGAATAAATAAATAATTTTTGAAAAAACACAAAATTCGCGATACTTTTTGAACACACCTCGTAAACTGCAAAAGTTGAGCCAAAATAAAGAATTCACTTTGAATAGCATGGCAGTTGAGCTCGATGAAAAATTACGAAAGAGGTTTTCCGCAGTCACAGCGGCTATACTAACTCCAAATGTTAAACTGAATTGGCTTTCCGTTCTGACAAGGACTTCTCCCAATGTGATCACTGAAATTATCATCACACGAGCTTTATAATGCTTTTTAAAATTCGCTGTTGCTGAAAAACTAGTTCCAACAAAGCAGAGTTGTTCTAACCATGAGGATGAAATCGCCTTTTTTGATTTGGAAGAGATTAGTAAATTTATATAAATAAGTTACTTTCGTTAAAAAATTACTAGTTTCTATTATTACAGATGCTGACGAGGAAACGACAACTTCACAGAGCTTGGGCTATAGTAAAGTAGAGCTTGAAAGCATTATCAGGGAGCAGTTGTACTCATATTTTGCGAACCCAATAAAAAATAGCGCAGTATGGCAGAATTATGACTTGTTAAAACAAGCTTCGCTCTATTTTAATACGCCTCTGACATCCTCAGCGCCTGTGGAGAGATTGTTCTCTTTCGCAGGAATTATCAATAGCGCCAGAAGAAATGCTTTGAACGATTTTTCATTTGAAAAATTACCATTGTTAAAAGCAAATAATTGAATTCGTTATCTTTATGGGTGAAATTATTGAAATATTTTTAAATTTGATTGCTTAAATTTTTGTTGAATTCTTGTAATGACTATATTTTGTTATTATTTATTGTATTATTAAATTCACCATATGATTTATAAATAACAATAAATTTTTTTTTTTAATTAATTTAATCCACTTTAATCCAAAGTAATCAAAATTTTTAATCTAACTAAGTTTTTGATTAAATTTTTTTAATCTGTAAATAAATTTTTCAAACTAAATTAATTCCCTTTAATCATGATTAAATTTTGATTAAATTAATTTTCAATCATTAATTAATCAACGAATTGCGAAAAAAATTAATACTCGAATTAATTAAAAAATATATATTAATTCAATTGATTATTAATTTTAATCCCTTTTTAACAGCTCTGTTGGTAAATGTTCTAATTAATTCAAACTCAATACCGTTAGAAAAAGAAACGAAGAAAGGAGAAAAGAAACGAACAATATACAGTTGCAATTGTTTTGTCGCAGCGGATTGGCGTACATTTGACATTGTTTTCAAATATAATGGGCAAAATAAAATAAGATCGCGATAAACATTGCAAAATATGTAACTTCAATGCCGTAAATTTAAAAACAAGATACAAAAAGGAATTCGAAGGAAAAATGGCATTGAAAGACAAAAAAATCTAGAACTTCGCTCTAGTTGCAAATGTTTTGTCCGATACTGTATATACCCACAAGCCCATATCTTTATGTGATACAAACAAACGTTAGGTGTAAAAAACTTTTATACTGTGTAAAAACATGTTGAAATAATATATTTAATATAGCTGAAATAAACATATTTTGCAACCGTAAATGCGTGCTTTTATTTACATACATTTTACACATCTTTAACTTAACAAAATATTCATTTTGCAAGCTTTGGAAAATATCTTTCAACATTTTATAACATAAGCTTGGCAATAATTCCATATCATTTTATGATAATCAGTTACGAAATTATCTCTTCATTATCAATAACAAAAAATTATTTTGGAAAAGTCTTTAATTATAAGTTTGAAATATCTGTTGGCTGTCAACGCTTTGTGTAAGCAATGAAAATACTTTGAAAATAATTCTGATCTAGCCAAAATCAGCTTATGTCGCTTTACTATTAATGTATTAAACTTCTATATAATTTATGTAAATTTCGTCGGCAAGCCAATCGAAAACCAATTATTTAAAATTTCGATTTATAATGTATAAGTGGCAACCATATTAATTAATTATTTAAACAAACCACTATTTATGTTTTTTGTATAAAACTAGGTGGCAAACATAGTTTTATTTATTTAATTTTTAATTTACACAATTTAAAAAATATTGGATTGACTGATGGCTGTATATGTGCGTATTTTGCAAACCTATTTTAATTTTTTAAATATATAAAAATTTATAACTGTTTTTAATAGCTTTAACTTGTAAAATTTCGATTGATTGACTAAATATCTTAATCTATTTTTCAATTTTTCTTCAAAACTAAGTGACAATCCTAAATATTTTTATAATCTTTCTCCCTCTAACCTTAATAGTGGGTAGAATCAAGTCAATACTTTCTTTAGCTATACAACGATTTTTTCTAAGAAAGAAAATTAAAAAAACAATCGATTATTGACCAAAATTATGACTTAAAATTGCTTATAAAAAAGGATTTATCTGTTAGAAAAAGTCTACGTTTAATTACCAAAAATATATTTAAGAAGCTCTTGTCAACATTTTAGACCGTCTTTGAGTAATGTTGGTCTCCAACTTTGAAAACACGGTTTTGAGAAAAACGCGTTTAAAGTTTGGCCTTGTACTTCACTCTGAACTTTGCGCTCTAAAACGTCTTTTCTAATTTGCGTTTAAATCCTAGGAACATTTTAATAGTATGGCGTATTTGTCCAAAGAAAAAAATCGGATCGATACTTTCCCAAACTCTCATATACTTAATATGTATGATTTTGGTTTTTCTAACAGACCTTTTGTCGAATATGGCGATTATTATCTGATATACTATACATAATATAATATAGTATAATATAATATTCCGATTCTCTAATTGACGTTTTACATATTAAGATATTTCCCATATTTCTGCCAGTTGCAAGAGTATAAAATATTGAGTTGCACCCGCACCTAACCCTTCCTTACTTGTTTTATTTATTATTTGGAAGTTAAAAAATATTAAGTAATCTATTAGAAGGTTTAAAAATATTTAAGTGGCAGAAGTGCTTTGTCAACTATCTACAATTTATCTTTCAATATACCTTAGCAGTAAAAAAATGTATAAAGTTTTCATACTAGGGTTTGTTCTCATGATTTTAGAGAAACTTCAGCACAATATAAAAATAAATGGTCTTTTTACAATTCCAGTAGTAATATATTAGATCTAAATTTTCTCAGCTACTTTTCTTCCACCTTCGCTTAGTAGCATAAAAATAAACCTCGTTTTCTGCTTTACACACATATACGAGTATGAAAGCATATGAAACGGCCCCAAAACCATTTGTTTACTCAGTATTTGCACAGCGTAACGAAATTTTTGTTTTTTGTTTATTTTATATATTCTAAATATTATTTTACTTTCGCTCATTTCATTTTCAAAATAACAGCTTTTAATAGCAGCGTACAGCTAAAATTACAGACTAGGAATGCTCGGTATGTCGACTTTTTAAATTTCCCAACTAGATAGTAAAAAATCGTGAATCGTGTCGGCCTGAAAAAAAAAAAAATATTTTTATATCACTTGTTGTAAACTATTGAATATAGCTAGTTCCAGATAAAGACAAGTCTATAAAGAAGACTGCCCAATTCCAGTGGAACATGAGAAATTGTGGGTATCGTTTTGAAAAAGACAATTTCGTGAAAAATTCGTTTGAAATATCAGTTCCAGCCAGTAGTGCGCGGAAAGGAACTAAATTGCACATGTAGTATACGAAACTATTGAAAACAGACAAAGTACTTGCAATAAGAAGTACGACAACAGCAATAACAAACAAAAGGAAAACAAAAACTGTAACTTTGGCTAAAATGTAGCAATAATACCCGGCTCAGGTGCATTTCTTATAGCAAAAAGAGTGTACAAAATCTTTATCTTGATATTGATCGCCCAGCATGTATATCAGCAATATGCTATAGTGGTCCGATCTGAACAATTTCCTCTAAGATTTTACCGTTACCCTGAATAATAATCAATGCCAAATTTATGTGAAGATATCACTTCAAATAGCAAAGTTGGCCATACAACCTCTCAGTTTTGAGCGGCTACTTCGTATGACGGATATATGCTATATTGGTGCGATATCCGCGATACCGAAAAATTAGCGGTTTCTTGATAGGAAAAGGATGTAAGATTTTTGATCGATATACATACTTATATAGATGAACAGACAGACGGACATGGCTAACTCCACTCTTTTGCAGCTTTTTCATTCTGAGTTCTCAGAGCTCTATTGCGCCCCATTTTTTCATTTTAGCCACACCCAGCTCTAATTGCAGCATGTGACTTACAATTTTGTCGTGGCGTCAACCTTTCATTTATTCGTTCTTCTATAATGGTTCTCTCCACCACAAACCTCAATACCTGTTTTAGACTGCGTATTGCAATTAAGGGAGCTTAAAATGTCCCAAGCAGAGACCGCATCTTCAATTGTCGGTAACTTTTGTTTTTCTATAGTATTTATAAGAATTAATTGGACTTTTCAGAAGCTTGCCAAGTATAGTCGGTACCATCTTACGATGCCAGACTTTGGTAATAGGTGTATTTTTATACCCTGAACAGTTTAATAGAGTATTTATTTTTCCACATCAGTAAAGTGGTTATTAACTAATGGCAGCAACATTAAATAATAGATTTTCATTCTGCATTTTCAAGAACTAATTTCATTGCAGTTTGTATAATTGCCATGGAAATCAGCACAGCGCTCCATTCTATAAGTAGCACTTAAGAAACGATTCTTGGAATTTTACATTTGTACGCACATACACATTAGGTCGAGCCAAAAACTAGTCTATCGAATTCAAGTGTCAAAATTACTTATTGTATTTCCAATCTTTTAAATATGTATATTTAAATTGAAAGAAAAGTTCCTTGATGTAGATTTTTTAAGAAATTCCAACAATTCAAAAGTTATGCTATTCTTAAACAAATAAATGTTTACGTTGAACAAATAACGACCCAATTTATTGGGGAATACAAACCACTGGTGATATGTATTTACACTCGCGCGAGTGTTTAAAATGAAAAAACAATTAAGTAGTTGAAAGGTACAATTTATTTAAAATTATCCTTTGTTTGCGGTACAATGTTCTGCTTAATAATATCGCATCGAATCGAAATAGGTTTTTTTGTCGGCGCGAGTGGAACGATGACGATCGATGCCAAAGTGGCAATTCTGTGGCGCCGTGTGGAGTGGCAAATATGAAGCGTTTGTGGATGGGCGGCTTGTATATCACGAATAGCAGATGACGAATGTGGTCCAAAATAAAAGCGATGATCTAATCTTTTGAAATCTGATGTGGTGGAATCCAATGTGTCCCAGGTGTGGTGTATTAGTGGTATGGTGTGTTGGTGTTGTGTCTAGCTAGGGTGCGCCAGTTTGACCGGGTAGAGTGGGTCGAGGCTTAACTCATTTAAACATCCTGGGCCCCCAAGGCGAATATTTTGCCTAGTATTACGTATATGCTGTTGCCTAATTTCGTCGTACTGCTGGTAGAGTAGCCGAGGGCGCAGAACACAAGCTTTAAATGTTGGAAACGGTTTTGTTTTTAAACATACTTAGTATTTGGTATTTGTTTACTTTTAGGTGTGTATGGCTAGGAACTATGTATATTTTGCGGGCTTATCCGTTGTTTGCTCTTATTGATTTTATTTGCGGTTATTTATAATTTATTATTTTGTCGAATTTGTATATCGGTTATGTATTCCTTGCCTTTTCTGAAATGGTTTGCATTTTCTTTATTCTCGGCTTTTGAAGGATAGTATCACCACGCCCGGCTTAGATATGGCCAGAATGGGTACTCCTTAGCCCTGGAGGAATCTTGCGAGAGAATGCCCGTGAATGGAGAACGGCTTCGATTCGTGGAGTAGAGAGTTCTTCATACTTGGAATTAATTTGATGCTTTGTATAGCGGATTCCCATAACCCACCCGTATGAGGAGCGCTTTCATAGATGCGATAAGAGCGACCTTTTCCTTTTGTAAATGTAGGTGCGACACTGTATCGCATTGGGAGTATGGTTATCCCTTAACTTCTTTTTGAGATTTTATTTATTTGTGCACTTTTTGATACAACTGCGTTATATTTTATGGTTTTATATATGCACTAATTTGGAGTTTAGTAGCCCGTCACCGCTCTAGGATGTTTTGAAACAGGATTTTGTATCATTTTTGGCGAAAGCCATCCTGCGGGGCCGAAAAGTTGTATGTGTAGAGACTGTCAGAGGAAACTCTGATTTTGTGTTTTATACCAATTTGTGGAGTATTGGAATATGGTGGCTTTAGTGGTAGTCGTACGAAGTACCGGGCATTATTTGATTGAGTAGTTATGGGGGGAAGTTTCCTTAACTTTTGACATTTCCTTAATTGTGAATTAAGTTATTTGTTTTTATTGTACCCAACTTGAGTTGGTATGGTGGTGACCAGTTCTGTAACTAGTCCATTTTGTGTCTTGCTGTGCAACGTTTGAGGTTTTTGTGCCTTTGAGCAGCCAAGAGTCACCGGCAATTTTTGGAATTTTTGGTTTTGTGATTTGCTTTTGCAATTATACCCATGGTTCTTTGTGTATAAGCGCTTCTTTGGGGTGAGATAGGATATCTGTTGTAATGAAGCATAGAATTGTGTCTTTTGTGACAATAGAGGCAATTAAATTTGCTTTTGCAAGTTTTCAGATTGTGTGTATGGGACAAGCAGTTTGTACAGAGTCTTTTTGATCTGACAAAGTTGTTCCTTTCGTTAATGTTTAATTTTTTAAACTTCTCGCAAGATTTAAGTTTATGCCCTCTTTTACATAGTTCGCATGACGTTTGGTTTCTTTGTTCTGATGTGAACATTTGTGTTTTGTAAAAGCTTTTATTTAAATTTTTGTTGCTTCTAGATTGGGGTCTATTTAAGCTTCCATTTTGGTCGTGTTTAGTGTTCTTTCTTTTGATTATTTTTTCTTCTAACCTTTTCGCAATTTCATATTGGGTGGTGAGAAAATCTTTCATTTGTTGCCACGTTGGGCATTTTTTTCTTGATGAGAGCGATTGCTCCCATAGAAGTAACGACTTTTCTGGTAATGCGGCAGTGCAAATGTTTACCAGAATAGGATCCCAGCTGTCTGTGGGGATATTAAGTGTCGATAGAACCGACAAACAATTAGAAACAGTGGATTCTAGTTTAATGAATTCTACACTTGTTCCTTTCTTAACTTTTGTCAAGTTCATTAGTGTCGTTACTTGTTTATCGTCCAGTATTCTTTCATTTTCAAATCTAGCTTTTAGAGCTTCCCAAGCCAAATTGAAATTGTCGTCATTTAATGCGAACTGTTTAACTATTTCGCCTGCTTGACCTTTTGTTTTGTATCGGAGGTGATACAGTTTTTGTGCCTTTTATAGTTGTGGATGGTTGATGTAAATGGCTGTGAACATGTCCCGGAAGGACGGCCATTCTTCATAACCTCCGTAAAACGTTTCTGTATCACATGCAAGCAGCTCGAGGTAGATGCCTGAACTTGCCTCTTGATTGTCTATTTGTGGCAGCTCTACTCTACTGTGGGGAGTACGTGCAATTGCTTTAATGAGCTTTAATTGACCAGAGATCATAGCTTTCGTTTCCTCATATTGGTCTAAGCAGTTTTCGTATATTGCGTAAGCCGATTGTTTCAAATTTTTAGGTAGGTCTAAACCGTCAGATTCTACTATGGCGTCATGAGCCGTATGGAGACGAGTCCAGAAATTTTCAAGATTTTGGCTTTTTATTTCTAATAACGATTCCAAGTTTTCGTGAATCGGTGAAGAGGCAAATCTAGTACAGTATCTTGTTAAACTGTCACTTACTGAAATAAATTTAGCAACCTGTTTTGGGCGTGTAGTTTGATTATTTTTGTTGTTAACCATTTTTCAAAATAATATTATTTATATATATTTTAGTTCGAAAATATATTTGAATTGTTAATTGCTATTAAAAACCGTACTTTTTATTAATTAAAATATTTTATGTCCGAATATTTTGTATTTAGGTACACCCTAATACTTGGACTTATATGTATGTTTGTATGTGCGTATGAAGTTGTTTATGTTTTGTGCAATTGAGAGCTCGTCGAAGAGATCAATATGCTTTGTACATAAATATGCACGAATTGTTTGTTATGCCTTGTTCGTAAGCAATTGAGAGCTCTGAGAGCTCGTTAGAGAGATCAATTAGATTTTTGTCCACAATCCTGCTTGTTTTTGTTTGCCAAAGAACAAGAGGTATTGCCGAATAATTGCAGATGTGGACTTGAACTATTATATTTTAATATAAGATGTATGTTTGCATATACGGTGGTACATGTCTATATGTATGTTCGTTAGGGTGCACCTTAGCTATACGGGAGAAAAAAAATAGCGTACAGGTTATCACACCCCCCCAAAAGTTGCATTAGAGTATAATATTATGTTCTGCAAAAAATTTTGGCGATTGAATAATGGGAAGACGTGCCGCAACGAGGGCAAAGTGACCATGTTTCACAAATTTTGAATAACTACGATGTTGACTGACAAATTATTATTATGGCATTATTTATAATAAATTTATAACCGAGACATTGAAGAATAAACTTATGGTGACATAACCATAACCATAGAATGCATCTGATATGACTAGCAGTGTAGAAAACACTTACAGCGGAATATAATGTTCCATGGAATTACTGTCACGAAAGTGTCAACTAACGTTAAAATCGTAATCGTCTTTAGTTTAGGCCATATTTATAACCATAACCATAAACGATAACGATAACCGTACAACCTAAGCAATCGCTTATTGATTTACGGAATTTAAATATTTTTCCCATTCGTTGCACTTTTTTGCGGTCAGCTTGAATTTGTATTTTTACTTGATTTTTGCTCAACTGTTAGCCTGCCCACATTGAAGACGGCGGCGGCATCGCGGCATCTGTCAAATTATTTTTACACATGATTCAATGGCGATGACTTTTTTGGGCGCGACACGACTACGGGGCAGTCAATCATAAATGCCGCTGTCGCCAGATTAAATCTATTTCTATTTTGACAAGGCGGCCAAGCGCGTTAAATTTTCATAACACTTATTACTTACATTTAAAACTTATTTAAATTATTAGAAATAGTTAAATTAGTCCGAAAATGGATTTTTACTAAAAATTAATTGAGAAGGGGAGGAAAATGCTAAAAATTTACAACATTTGCATCAGCTGTTAGGTTGTCGCTGTCGTTGTTATTATACTTATGTCACCAATGCTTTGGTTTTTTGTTGTTGTCCTCTGCAGCCACCGTCTTCAATGTGGGCAGGCCCAAGAAATTAATTATAGCACGGTTATAGCTTTGGGTTTATGGAAAGTAGCAAAATTATTCAAATATGTTTTTGAAAAACTGATTGTTATTGAAGTCATGGCCTCCTTCATGGTTCGCATATTCATTTAAAAGAATTTTTAAAAATACTAGTATTCTGTGAATTCGGTGGAGCATATACAGACGTGAAGTATAAAGTGTGCTACCTCGTGTAATTTAAATAAGACAATTCAATTAAATTAAGTTAAAAATGGAAATCAGGGCATAAGAAAAGTTATATCTCCTTGACTATGATGAAAGCCAAATTGTCGGTGCTAAGTTGCCATCCAACGGACAAGTTTTGCGTTTGCTTTTTTATAACCTTCGTAAAGTAAAATTAAGTCTCCGTGGTGCTGCTTCTTCTTCTTCTTTACTGGCGTAGGCACCGCTTACGCGATTATAGCCGAGTCAACAACAGCGCGCCAGTCGCTTCTTCTCTTCGCTACTTGGCGCCAATTGGATATTCCAAGCGAAGCCAGGTCCTTCTCCACTTGGTCCTTCCAACGGAGTGGAGGTCTTCCTCTTCCTCTGCTTCCCGCGGCGGGTACTGCGTCGAATACTTTCAGAGCTGGAGTGTTTTCATCCATCCGGACAACATGACCTAGCCAGCGTAGCCGCTGTCTTTTAATTCGCTGAACTATGTCAATGTCGTCGTATATCTCGTACAGCTCATCGTTCCATCGAATGCGATATTCGCCGTGGCCAACGCGCAAAGGACCATAAATCTTTCGCAGAACTTTTCTCTCGAAAACTCTTAAGGTCGACTCATCGGTTGTTGTCATCGTCCACGCCTCTGCACCGTATAGCAGGACGGGAATTATGAGCGACTTATAGAGTTTGGCTTTTGTTCGTCGAGAGAGGACTTTACTTTTCAGTTGCCTACTCAGTCCGAAGTAGCACCTGTTGGCAAGAGTAATCCTGCGTTGGATTTCCAGGCTGACATTGTTGGTGGTGTTTACGCTGGTTCCAAGATAGACGAAATTATCTACAACTTCAAAGTTATGACTGTCAACAGTGACGTGGGAGCCAAGTCGCGAGTGCGACGACTGTTTGTTTGATGACAGGAGATATTTCGTCTTGCCCTCGTTCACTGCCAGACCCATTTGCGTTGCTTCCTTGTTCAGTCTGGATAAAGCAGAACTAACGGCGCGGGTGTTGAGGCCGATGATATCAATATCATCGGCATACGCCAGCAGTTGCACACTCCTATAGAAGATGGTACCTTCTCTGTTGAGTTCTGCAGCTCGAATTATTTTCTCCAGAAGCAGGTTGAAAAAGTCGCACGATAGGGAGTCGCCTTGTCTGAAACCTCGTTTGGTATCGAACGGCTCGGAGAGGTCCTTCCCGATCCTGACGGAGCTTTGAGTATTGCTCAGCGTCAGTTTACACAGCCGTATTAGTTTTGCGGGGATACCAAATTCAGACATCGCGGCATAGAGGCAGCTCCTTTTCGTGCTGTCGAAAGCAGCTTTGAAATCGACGAAGAGGTGGTGTGTGTCGATTCTCCTTTCACGGGTCTTTTCCAAGATTTGGCGCATGGTGAATATCTGGTCGGTGGTTGATTTACCAGGTCTAAAGCCACACTGATAAGGTCCAATCAGTTTGTTGACGGTGGGCTTTAATCTTTCACTCAATACGCTCGACAGAACCTTATATGCGATGTTGAGGAGGCTAATCCCACGGTAGTTGGCGCAGATTGTGGGGTCTCCTTTTTTATGGATTGGGCATAGCACACTTAAATTCCAATCGTTGGGCATGCTTTCGTCCGACCATATTTTACAAAGAAGCTGATGCATGCTCCTTACCAGTTCTTCGCCGCCGTGTTTGAATAGCTCGGCCGGCAATCCATCGGCCCCTGCCGCTTTGTTGTTTTTCAGGCGGGCAATTGCTATTCGAACTTCTTCATCTTCGGGCAATGGAACGTCTGCTCCATCGTCATCGATTGGGGAATCGGGTTCGCCTTCTCCTGGTGTTATGTGGCAGTCCATTCAGCAGGCTGGAGAAGTGTTCCCTCCATAATTTAAGTATGCTTTGGGCATCAGTGACTAGATCACCTTCGGGGGTTCTACAAGAGTATGCTCCGGTCTTGAAACCTTCTGTAAGCCGCCGCATCTTTTCGTAGAATTTTCGAGCATTACCCCTGTCGGCCAGCTTATCAAGCTCTTCGTACTCACGCATTTCGGCCTCTTTCTTTTTCTGTCTACAAATGCGTCTTGCTTCCCTCTTCAACTCTCGGTATCTATCCCATCCCGCACGTGTTGTGGTCGATCGTAACGTTGCGAGGTAGGCAGCCTGTTTTCTCTCCGCTGCGGCACGGCACTCCTCGTCGTACCAGCTGTTCTTTTGCGCTTTCCGAAAACCAATGGTTTCGGTTGCAGCTGTACGTAAGGAGTTTGAAATGCCGTCCCACAGTTCCCTTATACCGAGTTGTTGACGAGTGCTCTCAGAGAGCAGGAGTGCAAGCCGAGTAGAAAAACGTTCGGCTGTCTGTTGTGATTGCAGCTTCTCGACGTCGAACCTTCCTTGTGTTTGTTGGCGTGCGTTTTTTGCTGCACAGAGGCGGGTGCGAATTTTGGCTGCAACAATATAGTGGTCCGAGTCGATGTTAGGACCTCGGAGCGCACGCACATCTAAAACACTGGAGACGTGTCTTCCGTCTATCACAACATGATCGATCTGGTTGGTGGTTTTTCGATCCGGAGACAGCCAGGTAGCTTGATGTATCTTCTTATGCTGGAATCTAGTACTACAGATAACCATATTTCGGGCCCCGGCGAAGTCGATCAGCCTCAACCCATTTGGGGATGTTTCCTCGTGGAGGCTGAATTTACCGACCGTAGTGCCAAAGATACCTTCTTTGCCCACCCTGGCGTTGAAGTCGCCAAGCACGATTTTGACATCGTGGCGGGGGCATCTCTCATAAGTGCGCTCCAAGCACGCATAAAAGGCATCTTTGGTCACATCGTCCTTCTCTTCCGTCGGGGCGTGGGCGCAAATCAGCGATATGTTGAAGAACCTCGCTTTGATGCGGATTGTGGCTAGACGTTCATTCACCGGAGTGAATGATAGTACTCGGCGACGGAGTCTCTCTCCCACCACGAATCCAACACCAAACTTGCGCTCCTTTATATGGCCACTGTAGTAGATGTCACAAGGACCTACTCGTCTCTGTCCTTGTCCCGTCCATCGCATTTCTTGGACGGCGGTGATGTCAGCCTTTATTTTCACGAGGACATCAACCAGCTGGGCAGCGGCACCTTCCCAATTAAGGGACCGGACATTCCAGGTGCATGCCCTCAAATCGTAGTCCTTATTTCGCTTGCCATGGTCGTCATCAAAAGGGGGGTCTCTCATCCGAGGCTGTTTGGTTGTTTTCATTGGTGCGTTTTTTTACGTGGCGGGTCCCAAACCCAGCGCACAACCCTAAGTAGGGGATATTTCGCCTTCTCACTTTAGCTCGCCTTCAAACGGATGTTCTTAGGCTACCCAGAGGATACTTGGTCAGAGACCGGAAGTTGTGAGCTGCTTGAGTCATATGTAAAAGAATCGTTTCTGGCCACTCCCAAGTGAATGGCGATCAGAGAACTTTCCTCACTTGCGTGAACTTCTACACATGACTCCATCCTCCCGTGGTGCTGCTTACCTCGTTATTAAAGAAGTGCAGGTTTTTTGGGCTAAAGCACGAATACCAACGAAGAATGTGGACAAAAGTGTTTTAAAACTTGAAGGCTTGTATCAGGAACGGAAGGGGTTGCAAAAGAGCTCTAATCGCCGGACAACAACGCAGGAAAATCGGGAGCAAGAGTTTGTTGCAACTTTTGTTAACCTTTTTGACATTGCCCACGCTGATGCCCTACAACTAATTACGATTGAGGAAGATAAATTATTTCTTCTAAGCCAAAGGCAGGAAGGGAGACCCGGTTCAATGATTGGTTCAGATCGGGTCTTGTTGGAAAAAGAAAATAGGAAACTCTATCGCAAAGCTGTAGGAAAACGTAAAAGCGGCGAATATGTTGCTAACATCAATGGTAAGATTATAATGTAATACGGTTCGAGTTTGACGTTGTTTAGCATAAAAATTTTAGTTTCACCATATTTTTATTGTTTGTGTCAAGTGTGTTGCAAAAAGTAGAAATTTTTTCCTTTTGTGTTGTTGTTTAATAGGCCGAATGCACGTTAACTGAAGATGAAGGTAATGAAAATGAGCAAGATGATGAAGATTTATCCAAAGATTTCGACGATTTGCCGCGTCCCAGTAATGTTAAGAAAAGTCGGGCGCGAATCAACTTTATTACACTCGAGCTTGCCACAGTTCTGGATAAATGCAAAGTAAGTGATCGTGATGCGGTACGAATACTAATAGCAACTGCTCAAGCTTTAAAACATGACGTTAACGACCTTATTATAAACGGAACCTCCCTTCGACGGTATCGATCACGATTTCGAGTTGAATCTGCCCAAAAAATTTATCGCGCCTTCAAAAACCAGGAAATAACTGCAGTGGTGGTTCATTGGGATGGTAAAATTTTACCATCTTTGATCAACTCAGAGCACGTTGATCGGCTACCGGTAGTGATATCATTCAATGGTACTGAACAATTGCTTGGAATCCCAGCTATTTCTGCAGGCACGGGAAAGCAACAGGCGTCAGCCATATACAACTTGCTCAGCGAATTGGGCCTTCTTGAAAAAGTGCAAGCCCTCTGCTGCGATACTACAGCGTCCAATATGGGACGTTTTCAAGGGGCGTGTATAATTTTAGAGCAAAAATTAGAGAGAGACCTTTTATATTTACCCCGCTGACGTCACATTCTGGAAATAATTTTGCGGAGCATATTTGAACAAAAAATGCAAGTGTCTACTGGTCCTGGTGTTCAAATATTTTACAGATTTAAACAGAGTTGGCAGAAAATAAATCAAATGAATTTCAAATGTGGTGTTGAGAATAACTATGTGAAAGATACACTTGTGGACGCATCAGGAATTATAGAATTCGCCTTGCAGAATCTCAATGAAAATCAACCACGAGAGGATTATAAAGAATTACTCCAGCTAGTTGTAGTTTTTCTTGGTGGTACGGTATCCCAGTTCGTATTTCAGGCACCTGGAACATTTCATCATGCCAGGTGGATGGCTAAGGCAATTTATTGCTTAAAAATATTTTTATTTCGGGAGGAGTTTAATTTAAGCAAATATGAGGAAGATGGAATTCGGGACATTTGTATATTCGTTGCAAAAGTTTATTTGAGAGCCTGGACAAGAGCACCCGTTTCTGCAGAAGCTCCTAGGCATGATTTAGCTTTGATCAAGAACTTGTATGCTTACAGATACATAGATGAAACGGCTAGTCAGAAACTGCTACACAAATTTTGTAACCATTTATGGTATTTAACTGAAGAAGCTGCAGGATTTGCCTTTTTTGACCCACACATCAACAATGACATAAAAAAACGTATGGTGAGCGCTTTGAAAAATTTTAACGATACCGAGGAAAAAAAGTTGGTACAATCACAGGATTATAGCCTATATTCCGACAAAAGTATTGAAGACTTCATTTCACAAAAAACCAAAACTTTCTTTAAAAGATTCGGTATACCAACAGATTTTTTAGCAAAAAATCCTGTAGTATGGAAAGATGGGTCATCTTACTATATCGGATTAAACATAGTTAATAAAATAAATGTTGTTAATGATTCGGCAGAAAGAGCGGTAAAGCTTATGGAAGATTTTAATAACGTACTTTCAAGAAATGAGGAAGAAAAGCAATTTATTGTTCAAACTGTAGCTGCTTATAGAAAACTTTACCCTGACGCAAAAAAGTCGACACTTTTGCAATAAGAGCATTAATGTACTATGTGTAAATGCACATATGTATAAAAATATGTATGAACAAAATGAATTTTTTAAACTCGCTATTCTTTTTCAAAATGCAAATACTTTACTTATAAATTTTATAAATAAAATCGCACATAAAATTATCACTGTTTATATTGCAATTTTTATGAATCTTGCAAACTCTACCCTCATTGCGGCATGTTTTACCCTTTTCCAAAAGCTCTAGTTTTTTGCATAACATCGTTTTACTCCGTAATACATATTTTTAAGGGGTGTGATGCCCCATAGTTCGTACGAAGTTGCTTATGTTTTGTGCAATTGAGAGCTCGAATTGTTTGTGCTAATGTATATGAGCAAAAAATTTTCTGTAATGCTTGTGTAATTTTGCTTTTTTTTTGTTTGGCAATATATTTGCACGACGAAAAGAGAGCGGGAAAACGGATTCGGTAAAACAGATACTTTCCGTATGCACTATTATATTTGTATATGTATGTACATATGTACGTATGTAAATAATCAAATGCTCTAATATGTCTGATATTATAAGTATGCAATAAGGATGTTGAGTTTTTTGGTGCTCGGTTTGGTATGGTTTGTTGGGTGTATGCATGTACTCATACTGCCTTAATGCCTCCTTCTTGATTTGTTTCCCGTCCTGTGCTCCAGCTGATTTCTTCCTTTTGCTGTTGTTTTGTTGTGTATATGTAGTTGTGTTGTAATGTCCGCGGCCGTTGGTTTTTTTTTTTTTTATTGGTGTTTTTTTTCGCGCCCGTTTATTTTGTTTTTATTTTTATTTTATGTTTTGGGTTTCGTGCCCGGTTTGTGGTTTAGGTAAAACGTTTTTATTTTTGGCAAAAATTCTTCTGCATTTGTATCACTGGACTTTCTTGCCGAATCTTCTTTTGTTTTCTGCCACCACAATTTATTTTTAATTTTTTTATAAAAATCCGAAGGTGCCTTTCGGTGAGGCTCGAAGGACCAAATAACGACCCAATTTATTGGGGAATACGAACCACTGGTGATATGCATTTACACTCGCGCGAGTGTTTAAAATGAAAAAACAATTAAGTAGTTGAAAGGTACAATTTATTTAAAATTATCCTTTGTTTGCGGTACAATGTTCTGCTTAATAATATCGCGTCGAATCGAAATGTAGGTTTTTTTGTCGGCGCGAGTGGAACGATGACGATCGATGCCAAAGTGGCAATTCTGTGGCGCCGTGTGGAGTGGCAAATATGAAGCGTTTGTGGATGGGCGGCTTGTATATCACGAATAGCAGATGACGAATGTGGTCCAAAATAAAAGCGATGATCCAATCTTTTGACATCTGATGTGGTGGAATCCAATGTGTCCCAGGTGTGGTGTAATAGTGGTGTGGTACGTTGGTGTTGTGTCTAGCTAGGGTGCGGCAGTTTGACCGGGTAGAGTGGGTCGAGGCTTAACTCATTTAAACAACGTATTATTTATATGTACAACTTTAAATATTAAGGTAAAGGACTTTCAGGAATATTTGTATACCTTGAACAAGGTGTATGAAACACATAAAAGGCAACGCCAGAGATAAATTATATATAATCAGCGTGACGAACTGAGACAATTTAGCCATGTCCGTCTGTCTATTCGTCCGTTTCTCTGTATATATGCGAACTATTCCTTGTATTCGAAAAAATATCTGCAACAAATTTGGCATGAGTTATTGTCTAAAGCAATCGTGCAATCGTGCAAAATCCAAAGGAATTAATTGAATCGAGTCACTATAATATATTTATAGCCATCATAATCGAACTGACCGACCAATTCCCACGACAGCCGGTTCTACGTACCGGAATTGACTCGGATTTCATTCGATCAAGGGCTGCTTTTTCGGCGATCTAACCCCATTTGGATTGGTGAGTGTTAATTTGTGTTTATCGTCTTTGAATCAACGCCTTGCAGCAGTGTTGCTCCGTATTCTCCTGACTCGTGCTGGCATTGAATCCAACCTGGGCCCGGCGGAATTTTTCTGCTGCGTTTGCGCAAAAAAGCTGCATCCAAACTCCACCTCGGTCAGGTGCAATACATGCAATGGATGGAGCCATCTTAAGACCTGCTCGAGCCTTAAGACTCTCGGGGAGTGGACCAGGAGTTACGTGGCTCCATGTTGCCTACGCAATACTGCGACGCTAGCCTCGACGGCTGTGCAATCTGCACAAAGTTCGCGGCTGCGCCGCCACTCACTCTGAATGGCCAAAAGAGATCCTCCATGGTCCCCAGGAGCTCAAATAGGCAACATAGCTCCCACTCTGACTTGCCCTCTCCCCAACCTTCATCCCTCTCCAATCCTCGTGCGTGAACCAATCAGCAACTCTTAGTTCCTCGCACAGTCTGTTCCGTGTGTCAGACCGTCATACGTTGGCACGTTACATCAGTTAAGTGAGATTCCTGCACTGGCTGGTGTTTCGGCCTGCGCACCGCACGTGGTTGCTGCAGGAGTCTTCCCCCGCAACACATAACAGTGGCGTCGCCAACCAACATCCCAGTGCGACAACCGCCCCTGCGGGTTCTGCAGCTGCAACAAATACCACCCACACATCACTCCCTCACCCCCAGGATCACCTACGGAAACCCGCGACAAACCCGGCTACTTCAATTTGACTGCAACGGACTCCAGAGCAAGATCGAGAAGATAGTTGCACTCATGAATCGGGAGCGCGTATCGATAGCTGCGGTCCAAGAAATCAACCTGAACTGCCACTGAGATCTTCTGAGTTGTGCCGGTTTCAACGTTATACGTAAAGATCGCGAGCGAGATAATGGTGGTGGCCTTGCCTTCATATTGCGCAACACCGTGCAGTAGCGTCTAATCGATGAAGACATCGACCGCAGAGATACTACCCTAGAATGTCACGGTATAGCTATCAGATCAGGTGATGTCGAGCTCAAAATATTTAATATATACATCCCCCAATTACATGTTGCCTAACAGGTGGTGAAAACCGTTTGGTACTAGGCGACTTTAACGCGCACCACGATCTTTGGCATTCCTGCCTGTCAAATGATCGTAAGAGGATGGAGCTGGCGGAACGAATTGACGATTCGACATTCTGCACAATGAATGACGAAGCTCCCACCAGAGTTATGGGCACTTGTAGTAACTCGCCCGATATTACCATTGCTAGTGGTGGTCTGATAAATGGCAACCTGTGCTAACTCTCGCATCAGACCATCTGATCATAATTATCTTGATCGAGAAACCTGCCGATTTCATTTCTGTGGACAACCGTACCTTCGTTAACTTTAACAAATTTAACTGGGTCGGCTTCACAGAATTTACGGAGAGCATCTTCAACGCTATACCCATTCCTACGGACGTATGCGTTGGCGAACGTCAATTGCGCAAGGCGATCGCAGCAGCTACCGCTCGCCTCATCCCAGCTGGACGAATAGCGGAAATCCGCCCCAACTTCCCAGCCGAAGCAGCCGTTTTAGCTAACGAGCGAGACACCTTACGCCATGCCGATCCCGGGGAACCCCTAATAAAGGATCTCAATTTGGAGATTCGGCGTATGGTAAACCACCATAAGCGGACGAAATGGATGGAGCACCGGAAGTCCTGCAACCTCTCCACCAGTGTGAGTAAGCTTTGGGCTACTATCAAAGCTTTGTCTAACCCGAAGAAACATGACGACCGAGTTGAAGTTCAATTCACTGGTCATGCCTCTTCGGACCCGAAGAACTGCGCAAGCTATTTTAGCTGGCAGTTTACACTGCACCTTTCGGTAGTCAAAGCTAAACGATGTGTTAACCGACGGCTGCGCAAAATGCCAAACGACGGTACGCCACTTACTTTCACCGATGAGGAGGTTCAGGGTGTCATCTACAAAGAAAAATCCTCCAAAACCATTGGCCCTGATGGAATCAACATGCTAATGCTAAAGCATCTAGGCTCGACGGGAGTAAGATATCTCACCAAGGTCCTCTACCTGTCGCTGACCACTCTTCAAATACCCGATATGTGGAAAGTCGGAAGAGTGATCCCACTATTGAAACCTGGGAAACTCGCCAACGAAGAGGAATCTTATCGACCGACAACTCTCCTCTCCCCGGTAGTGAAGACACTTGAGGCCTTGCTACTCTCGACTTTCACTCACCTCCTAAGCCTAGCCAGCCACTAGCATGGATTCCGAAAAGTGCACAGCACCACTTAGCGCCATAAACGCTCAGATAGTTTGTGGGCTCAACCAGAAACCTCCCTGTAAGAGAACGATCCTCGTAGCGTTGGACTTGTCAAAAGCTTTAGACACAGTCAACCATATAACGCTACTGCAGGACATTGAGACAACAACGTTTCCTCCAGGACTGAAAAGGTAAACCATGAACTACCTGAGCAGTCGTCAATCATCCGTACTATTTCGGGGTGAAACATCTAAACTGAGAAGAATTAACCGGGAGTTCCGCAGGGTGGTGTCCTTTCCCCGTTCACCAGAAGGGGTTTCCATAACCTCGTACGCAGATGATTGCACAATATTGACGTCGGCCAATGGAATCGATGGCATGTGTTCAAAAGTGAACAGCTACCTCTCCGATCTTTCCCGTTTCCTCACTGCACGAAATCTCACACTTTCCCCACCAAATCCACAGCGACCATTTTTACAAACTGGATGAAGTTGTATAGACTTGAACTAAATATTGCGGTCGATGGTGTCAAAATTTCGACTGTCAATAACCCTAAGATTTTAGTTGTAACCTTCGATAGTCTATGCTCCTTCACTCCCCATACGACCGCGATTATCGCCAAAGTACAGAGCCGCAACAAAATCCTCAAGTCGCTAGCCGGCAGCACATGGGGAAAAGACAAAGAAACGTTGTTGGCAACATACAAGGCAATCGGCCGGGCGGTCCTAACTACGCAGCACCAATATGGTCGCTTGGATGCAGTGTTACGCAGATGAGGAAACTCCAGACTTGTCAAAATACTGCACTCCGGACCACGACAGGAAGCCTTTTGATGTCTCCCATCGAACACCTACATGGTGAGACGCTTTTGTTCCCAGTTAGGGAGCATAATGAACTCCTCTCTAAGCAGTTCCTGCTGGGATGCTTTCGGAGAAACCACCCTTGCAGCCATCTGCTTGGAGCGGAACTGCCTCCTAGGATCATCAAGAGGTCATTCCTCGACTACGTCGACGACGTCGTGCAGTACGCCGACCGGACCTCGGACGCAACAGACTTTCGACAGGTACTGACCGCCATTCACAGTGGAGCCATCAACATGCATGACATTGACCACTTCAGTGCCCCACCCATCTAACATCCTTTTACCTTTGGTCTGACCTTGTCGAAACAACACGTTTCCTGGGCCTCCCGTTAGATGACGTCGACGACAACACTGATAACTCTCACCATCCCAACGGGGACTGATAACCGCTAAAACAACAACAACCAAGGTTCTTGTAAGGAATCTTGTGAAGGGTATTATCCAGTGCAACCGAAGTTAACATTTTTTCTTGTTTACTATATGTGTACATATACTAGGGTGTCTGTTTTTTTAACTATTCATGTCTTCAGTCCGATCATGAAATTTCCTTGGAAATACCCTAAAAAAATTCCATGAAAATTTTAGCCCTTAGTATAATATAAATGAAATACACTAAAATCGTCATTTTTTATCTTTAAATTTCTATAGCCTTTAGACACATATTCCTCAGAATTGAACACTCTGCAAAAGTGCTCATTGCGACAAAGTCAAAACTCACACCAGCGAGGTAGAACGGGGCTCCAAACCTGATTTTTCCGCGAAACTCGCATTTTTTTGTGTATATCTCGTAAATGACAAGCGCCATAGAACAAATGTATATACAGGGTGGGCCAAAAGAAACCAAGGGGTGTAAAAGTTTAATAACTTTTTCGTTTACAAATTTTCTTTTATTTTTTCTTTCAGATTATATAATATACAAAAGGGAAATTTTTTTACACAAAGTACAAAAAATGATGTCTCTTAAATGACCGCCGTTTTCAGCTTCGCACTGATGGGCTCTTTTTAGAGCATTTTCCATAACATCTTTCAAAACTTGTGGCTGTAGCGTTCGAATTTCTGCACCAATGTTTGCCTTGAGTTCAAGGATTGTCTCTGGCTTGTTCACATACACTCGCTCCTTCAAATAACCACAAAGAAAATAGTCGGGTGCTGTCAAATCCGGCGATCGCGCTGGCCAAATAATTTCTGGAAATTATTCGCCCTCCAAAAATTTGACTTAAAAGTGCCATTGTGCCCGAGACACTATCATAAACCGATACCGCTCTCCATTTACGGTTTCAGCACTTCCATCTGCATTCACGAAGAAGTAAGGCCCAATGACATTTTCAGATGTGATCCCACACCATTGTAATTGGGGTTGATGAATGGCTCTTGGATTTTGAGAACCCCAGAAGCTACAGTTCTGCTTATTAACAAAGCCATTCAAATGAAAATGAGCTTCATCACTCATAATCAAATTTTTAATAAAGCTGATTTCATTTCTGGCCAACTCTTGAAATTTAACTGCAAAATTTAGACGTTGCCGACGATCTGCGGGTTTTAATTCTTGCACCATTTGCACCTTATATGGATATAACTGTAAATCTTTTTTTAAAATGCGCCGTAGTGACGTTCGAGACATTCCTAGCTGAGAAGAACGCCTTCTGGCAGATGTTTTTGGTGCTTCGTTAACACTTTGCTGTACTCGTTCAATATTTTCCGCAGTGCGACTTAAACGTGGTCTACCGGTTCGAAGCAAATCTGTTACGCTGCCATGTTGGTGATGACGATCAACTAAGCAACGAATCATTGCTTCAGAGGGTGAAATTCTGACGTTAAAATGTCGACGATATGCTCTTTGCGTTAAAGTAATTGATCTCTGGTTTAAATAATAAAATTCTATTGTTCTGGTTCTTTGTTCAGTTGTGTACCTCTCCATTATAAATTCTCCAAGTGTTGTCTATATAATCTGAAAGAAAAAAAAAAAAAAAAAAATTAATTAACGAAAAAGTTATTAAACTTTTACACCCCTTGGTTTCTTTTGGCCCACCCTGTACAAACTTGAAGGAAATTTTATTTGCTGAAATAAAATCACGATTGTCGCGTATTTTCAATGGAAAATTTTTACACGCCTTTGTCCAGTCCTAAATGTTAATTTTAACCCTAACACATGTGTATTTATACAATAAAACAATATATGTTATTTCATTTGTTGTTGGTTTTCTATTGAAAATGCTAAAGACAGTCAAAAGTCACAACAGAAAATAATCCAGTTAGAATAATGCAGTGCCACAATGGCAAACGGTTTGTACGCTATACTCGCTGCCTGCACCCATCCATTACCCCTTTTTCCATACAAACAACATTAAATGGCAGTCATCTGTACATATAATTGAGATATAGTGCATTTATAAATGCATATATGAGATGATATGTCTGTGTGGCATAGTAAGCTTGCATATCGAGGAAAATGGTACAGTTAAAAGACACATACGGCATACATGCGTTCGAAAATGTGTAATTTTTTAAATTATTTTTTTTTTTTTGTTTTGCGTTCAGCAGCATTGAGATCAAACAAATACACAAGTGCGCAAAGGAATTTGTGTGTTTGCGCACTTTGACATTACAAAAATCGATTAAGAGCGAAAGCAATGGGCAATCGCCATGTTCATATCTAACTATACGCTATGGATATGAGTCTTAGATATAAGTATGTCTATAAATAATATACATATAATTTATACGCACATAGCTATATATCTACATATTATATGTATATACATCCACACTCGCTAATACATCTGCGTTCCGGCATATTTGCATAAATGAGGTGAAGGACACCTATCGAAATGACATATAGACGTGCTGCAGGGTGAATGTATTGATATTTTTTTCTAGTAGCAAGCAATGAAATATTTTCCGCTTATATAAAGCTGGATGTTTTTTTGCCAGGTGTAAAAAAATGTTTTTCAAGTGCTTTGTGTATGTGTAGTTGATTCTTTTGCGAAAAATTTGTACGTACTGTAAGAGTGCAATAGAATGTAATAGAATGTAAGAGAATGCGATGAATGTAATAGAATGAACGACTGCTGTAAGAAGTGTCAATTGTGAATTGGGAATGTCTTGTGTGCTTTGCTGGGCGAATGAGTTTTATCGCTTTTTTTAAACTGACTGTCAACGAAGCGAGACGTGCTGCGCACGTACGAAATAAAAATTTAAATTAATTGATTCCGGCCATCACATCTCAGAAGTGGGATCGAGTTAATTTAAATCGACTGCCGCATAATTAAACAAAAAAAAACACTGCCGAAACCAGAATTCTTCGTTTTCATTTCACGTTTTCTGTAGACAGTGCATTTACCACGTTTTTTTTTCCTGATTGTTGTTGTTGCTGCCACGATGTCGAATTTGTTATCACGTGCCCAAGTCATGAAAGTGCTACTGCAAACGGGTATTCAATTCGATCCTGATGCCACGATGAACCAGTTGCGACCGCTATATGATGAATACATTTCCGAGGTAACGAAAGCAAGTGAAAAAGAGGAAAACGCGAATGCCCTTGAAGATCCAGATGCCGCCGCCGACAAAAATACTCAAACTTCAATTCCCGCTACGATTGTGCAATCAATTCAACCTGTTGTTACGAGTGTACCTACGTTCATCGCCACTACGAGTGTTCAAAATTCAAATGTGCTTACAGATGTAACAACAACTGCCGCTTATGTCAGTGCTAAATTGTCAACTGCTGATACACGTGCATTGGTAACTACCCCCGCTATGAGTGTTGTTGTTTCAAGTGGTCCATCGGCTACTGCTACAACAAGTGCCCAATTGTCCACTGCTGTAACAACCGTGCAAATGAATACCGTTGTTCCAAGTGCTACAATTTCAAACAATTTGGACGAAGATGAGACCGAACGATTGCTGATCCAATTGCGTAAAAAACGCGAACTGTTGATGCTTCAAGCAGAGATTAATCAACTTACGCTACAACAGCAAGCACCTGCTGCAAAAACCCGTTGGACTGACGTAAGTGTCATTGAATCAATGATGTCTAGATTTACAGCCGATGACCATTACGATGTGAATAAGTGGATTAGTGACTTGGATGATGCTTTTGCAATGCTACAATTCGATGAGCGTATGAAATTCATTGCATGTCGTCGTATGTTGAGTGGAACAGCCCAGGTTTTTGCACGCACGATTACGGTATCCGATTATGAAGAGCTCAAAGCTAAACTTATTAGTGAATTTGGCCGCATGCGCACAATGAATGAAGTGTATCAACTGCTGAAAAATCGACGCTTACGCCCTGATGAAACCACCCATCGTTACATTTTGGATATGCAAGAGATAGCGATGTATTCAAAAATTACGGAAGACGAATTGATCGAAATGATTATTAGTGGAACAGGTGACACTTCATCAAGAATCGGTCATTTGTTTCCAGCACGCTCTATTAATGAACTGAAGGAATTTGCGGAACGATATGAACGTCTACGCTTCCAACCACCATTAGGATCAAAACAAATAGCAATAATTAATCGTAATGCGGCCAGTGCACTTCAGCCAACAACTCATCGATCAAATGCGGCCAACGCCACGTCAGTTCGCCCTACCGCAGCTCCAACCATGGAAGCAATCCGATGCTACAATTGCTCCAAATTCGGGCATTATCAAAGCCAATGTCCACTGCCGAAACGACCAGCGAACTCCTGTTTTAAGTGCTCATCCACCGAACATGTGTATCGTGAATGCCCACACCGTACCACTGTTGCTGCCGTCCTTAATGCCAACGGAATGAATGATGCTAGAGTGGAACCAATTAGTGAAATGCAAATGGTAAGTGTTGTCTTTGATAAGCCTAACCGTGAACACAGTGAACACAGTAAAAACTTTAAATTAAATAAAAATATTTTTTGTTTATTTGATTCGGGCAGCCCCCGCAGTTTAATCAAACGGAGTGAAGTTCCATTCGAATTACCAAATCAATTGAAAGAGACTCAGTACAATGGCCTAGGAAATGATAGACTCAAGACGTATGGGAATATCAATTGCAAAATAAACTTCCGAAATCAATCAATCAATCAGAAATTATTAACCTTGCCGAATAATCTTATGTCAATACCGATGCTTGTAGGCCGTGATTTTATGAAAAAAGCAAATATTACAATGTGTCAAATAAAATACATTTATGATACGAAAAGATTGAAAGAATTAAATAAAGCTGCCATTTGTACGAAGTTAGAGTCAAAACTTACTGATGTTCTGTGTTCATTTGATTTATTGGCCACTCACTTCTGTCACACAAGGAGTACAATTGAATCGCTTAATCAAGGGGGTGTTACAAGGGAGAAAGAGAAAATAATAGTGAAACACACTGAAGAAAAGTCAAATATCAGCCCGATGGAGTTAGAATTTGCAAATTTATGTGCTATTGTGCCTTCCGATTTGAATTCCTTAGACATTAATCCACATCTTCCGTCAAGGTTGTCATCAGAGTTGCGACAAACAATAACAGAAGTTTATTTCGAATTTCCTTCAGAAAAAGTTAAGCCTTTAGAATATCTTATGAAAATTAACCTTACGCATGAAACTCCTATATACTGTAGACCAAGACGATTATGCCATAAAGAGAGAAATGAAATAAAAGCAATAGTAGATGATTTGTTAAAAGAAGGAATAATTAGACCAAGTCGATCACCTTATGCCTTTGCAATAGTACCTGTACCGAAAAAAGATGGCTCCCTCCGGAAATGTGTAGATTATAAACCACTGAACAAAATAACTATACGCGATAATTTTCCTATGCCATTAGTCGACGATTGCATTGAACACTTGGGGGGAAAAGTTATTTTTCGGTTATTGATTTAAAAAGTGGATATCATCACGTGAAGATGCATCCTGATTCAATAAAATACACTTCCTTCGTGACTCCTGATGGTCAATACGAATATTTATATATGCCCTTCGGTTTATGCAACGCTCCTGCTGAATTTATGCGCTTCGTAAAATTGATTTTAGGTGACCTCATCAAAGAGGGGTTAGTGGTAGTATTTATGGATGACATTTTAATAGCTTCGAAAGATTTTAAATCTCATTTGGAAACCCTTAAGAGACTTTTTGAAATTTTGGCTCGAAACGGTCTTCGAATTCAGCCCAAAAAATGCCGATTTGCTTACGACGAATTAGAATACTTAGGATACTTAGCCAACTCTGCTGGCATTTCACCCAAACGGTCACACTTGCAAGCAATTCAGGAATATCCAGAACCTAAGAATAGAAAGGAAATGGAACGTTGCCATGGTCTTTTTTCATACTTCCGCCGCTTTGTACCCTCGTTCTCCAAGATTGCCCGTCCAATGACTAAATTATTGAAGAAAAATGAACAATTTCAGTTCACTGAAGAGTGCAAACAAGCCTTCACTACCTTGCGTACAAAATTGTTAGAGGCCCCTATTTTATCGATTTACAACCCTGAAGCTGAAACAGAATTACATTGCGATGCCAGTGCCTCGGGTTTTGGGGCAATGTTACTTCAGAAACAAGATGACAAAAAATTTCATCCGATTTCTTACTTTTCAAAAACTACTTCCGCCCCTGAATCTAGATTACACAGTTACGAATTAGAAACTTTAGCAATTATTTATGCACTTAAGCGCTTCCATACTTACTTAATGGGCATTCCGTTCAAAATTGTTACTGACTGTGATTCGTTGGCTATGACGTTAAATAATAGAAGCAGTTCAGCAAAAATTGCTAGATGGGCATTGTTCTTAGAAAATTATAATTATTCAATCCAGCATAGACCTGGTACATCCATGGCTCACGTGGATGCCTTAAGTAGAACTAATCAAACAATTGCATACATTGACACTGCGGAATTAGATTTTCACTTGCAAGTTACGCAAAATAGAGACCCCCGCATTGTAGAACTGCGACAAAACTTAGAACAATCTGAAGTGAAAAATTTTGAGTTGAAAGATGGGTTGGTGTACCATAAATCACCTGCAGGTCACTCACAGCTATATGTCCCTGATGAAATGATAAATAATATAATTAGAACGACGCATGAGAAAATGGGCCACTTAGCTACAGAAAAGTGCTGTACAGCAATTAAAAAATATTATTGGTTCCCGCAGATGAAAACTTACGTACATAATTTTATTCGAAATTGCCTAAAGTGTATTTACTATTCAGCATCTTCAAATAATAATGCAGCAACTCTACACAGTATTCCCAAAATACCGATACCTTTCGATACGATTCATGTGGACCACTTAGGCCCCCTTCCGTCGATAATATCAAAAAAGAAGTACATTTTAGTGGTCATCGATGCCTTTACAAAATATGTGAAATTATACCCGGCAACAGCAACGAGTACAAGAGAAGTCTGCAGTGCATTAGAAAGTTATTTTATGAATTACAGTAGGCCACGTAGAATAATAGATGATAGAGGAACGTGCTTCACTTCAGCAGAATTTGAAGAGTTTTTGCAAAAGCACAACATAGTTCAAGTGCGAAATGCAACCGCATCCCCGAAAGCAAATGGACAAGTGGAGAGAGTGAATGAAGTAGTGACACCGATGTTAGCAAAATTATCAGAACCTCTTAAACATGCGGATTGGGCAAAAAAATTAATTGAGATAGAATATGCCATTAACAATTCAGTACATTCCACCACAAAATATACACCTTCAGCACTTCTGTTTGGGATAGGACAACGAGGTAAAATAGTAGACGAACTGACGGAATATTTGGAAGAGAAGTCGAATGAACAGTTAACAGACTTATACGATATGAGAAAAAAGGCGCTGAATAACATAGAAAAATCTCAAGAGTATAACCTTAAGTACTTCGGTAAACACCACAGGGCGGCACCCGAATTTTCAGTGGGGAATTTTGTGGTTATTAAAAATGTGGATACCACGGCGGGTAATAACAAAAAACTGATTCAGCGATTTCGCGGTCCTTACGTAATATATAAAAAACTTCCGAATGATCGGTATGTGATACGGGATATAGAGGGGTGTCAAATTACACAACTGCCGTACGATGGAGTGTTAGAAGCAAGTAAATTGAAATTATGGATTAATCCAGACTCTAAATGTGTGCCAGAGGTGAGAGAAGACAACACTTCCGATATTAATATTAGTTAAGATATTTATATATATAAAAAAAAAAAAAAACAAGAATAACAAATATTAAGTAAATATATATTATCAGTAAACCGAGGTCGGTTTAATGTCAGGACGGCCGAACTGTAAGAGTGCAATAGAATGTAATAGAATGTAAGAGAATGCGATGAATGTAATAGAATGAACGACTGCTGTAAGAAGTGTCAATTGTGAATTGGGAATGTCTTGTGTGCTTTGCTGGGCGAATGAGTTTTATCGCTTTTTTTAAACTGACTGTCAACGAAGCGAGACGTGCTGCGCACGTACGAAATAAAAATTTAAATTAATTGATTCCGGCCATCACAGTACTTATGTTCCCTCTTGACATGTAAAGTGGTCCAAAATAAAAGCGATGATCCAATCTTTTGACATCTGATGTGGTGGAATCCAATGTGTCCCAGGTGTGGTGTAATAGTGGTGTGGTACGTTGGTGTTGTGTCTAGCTAGGGTGCGCCAGTTTGACCGGGTAGAGTGGGTCGAGGCTTAACTCATTTAAACAACGTATTATTTATATGTACAACTTTAAATATTAAGGTAAAGGACTTTCAGGAATATTTGTATACCTTGAACAAGGTGTATGAAACACATAAAAGGCAACGCCAGAGATAAATTATATATAATCAGCGTGACGAACTGAGACAATTTAGCCATGTCCGTCTGTCTATTCGTCCGTTTCTCTGTATATATGCGAACTATTCCTTGTATTCGAAAAAATATCTGCAACAAATTTGGCATGAGTTATTGTCTAAAGCAATCGTGCAATCGTGCAAAATCCAAAGGAATTAATTGAATCGAGTCACTATAATATATTTATAGCCATCATAATCGAACTGACCGACCAATTCCCACGACAGCCGGTTCTACGTACCGGAATTGACTCGGATTTCATTCGATCAAGGGCTGCTTTTTCGGCGATCTAACCCCATTTGGATTGGTGAGTGTTAATTTGTGTTTATCGTCTTTGAATCAACGCCTTGCAGCAGTGTTGCTCCGTATTCTCCTGACTCGTGCTGGCATTGAATCCAACCTGGGCCCGGCGGAATTTTTCTGCTGCGTTTGCGCAAAAAAGCTGCATCCAAACTCCACCTCGGTCAGGTGCAATACATGCAATGGATGGAGCCATCTTAAGACCTGCTCGAGCCTTAAGACTCTCGGGGAGTGGACCAGGAGTTACGTGGCTCCATGTTGCCTACGCAATACTGCGACGCTAGCCTCGACGGCTGTGCAATCTGCACAAAGTTCAGGCTGCGCCGCCACTCACTCTGAATGGCCAAAAGAGATCCTCCATGGTCCCCAGGAGCTCAAATAGGCAACATAGCTCCCACTCTGACTTGCCCTCTCCCCAACCTTCATCCCTCTCCAATCCTCGTGCGTGAACCAATCAGCAACTCTTAGTTCCTCGCACAGTCTGTTCCGTGTGTCAGACCGTCATACGTTGGCACGTTACATCAGTTAAGTGAGATTCCTGCACTGGCTGGTGTTTCGGCCTGCGCACCGCACGTGGTTGCTGCAGGAGTCTTCCCCCGCAACACATAACAGTGGCGTCGCCAACCAACATCCCAGTGCGACAACCGCCCCTGCGGGTTCTGCAGCTGCAACAAATACCACCCACACATCACTCCCTCACCCCCAGGATCACCTACGGAAACCCGCGACAAACCCGGCTACTTCAATTTGACTGCAACGGACTCCAGAGCAAGATCGAGAAGATAGTTGCACTCATGAATCGGGAGCGCGTATCGATAGCTGCGGTCCAAGAAATCAACCTGAACTGCCACTGAGATCTTCTGAGTTGTGCCGGTTTCAACGTTATACGTAAAGATCGCGAGCGAGATAATGGTGGTGGCCTTGCCTTCATATTGCGCAACACCGTGCAGTAGCGTCTAATCGATGAAGACATCGACCGCAGAGATACTACCCTAGAATGTCACGGTATAGCTATCAGATCAGGTGATGTCGAGCTCAAAATATTTAATATATACATCCCCCAATTACATGTTGCCTAACAGGTGGTGAAAACCGTTTGGTACTAGGCGACTTTAACGCGCACCACGATCTTTGGCATTCCTGCCTGTCAAATGATCGTAAGAGGATGGAGCTGGCGGAACGAATTGACGATTCGACATTCTGCACAATGAATGACGAAGCTCCCACCAGAGTTATGGGCACTTGTAGTAACTCGCCCGATATTACCATTGCTAGTGGTGGTCTGATAAATGGCAACCTGTGCTAACTCTCGCATCAGACCATCTGATCATAATTATCTTGATCGAGAAACCTGCCGATTTCATTTCTGTGGACAACCGTACCTTCGTTAACTTTAACAAATTTAACTGGGTCGGCTTCACAGAATTTACGGAGAGCACCTTCAACGCTATACCCATTCCTACGGACGTATGCGTTGGCGAACGTCAATTGCGCAAGGCGATCGCAGCAGCTACCGCTCGCCTCATCCCAGCTGGACGAATAGCGGAAATCCGCCCCAACTTCCCAGCCGAAGCAGCCGTTTTAGCTAACGAGCGAGACACCTTACGCCATGCCGATCCCGGGGAACCCCTAATAAAGGATCTCAATTTGGAGATTCGGCGTATGGTAAACCACCATAAGCGGACGAAATGGATGGAGCACCGGAAGTCCTGCAACCTCTCCACCAGTGTGAGTAAGCTTTGGGCTACTATCAAAGCTTTGTCTAACCCGAAGAAACATGACGACCGAGTTGAAGTTCAATTCACTGGTCATGCCTCTTCGGACCCGAAGAACTGCGCAAGCTATTTTAGCTGGCAGTTTACACTGCACCTTTCGGTAGTCAAAGCTAAACGATGTGTTAACCGACGGCTGCGCAAAATGCCAAACGACGGTACGCCACTTACTTTCACCGATGAGGAGGTTCAGGGTGTCATCTACAAAGAAAAATCCTCCAAAACCATTGGCCCTGATGGAATCAACATGCTAATGCTAAAGCATCTAGGCTCGACGGGAGTAAGATATCTCACCAAGGTCCTCTACCTGTCGCTGACCACTCTTCAAATACCCGATATGTGGAAAGTCGGAAGAGTGATCCCACTATTGAAACCTGGGAAACTCGCCAACGAAGAGGAATCTTATCGACCGACAACTCTCCTCTCCCCGGTAGTGAAGACACTTGAGGCCTTGCTACTCTCGACTTTCACTCACCTCCTAAGCCTAGCCAGCCACTAGCATGGATTCCGAAAAGTGCACAGCACCACTTAGCGCCATAAACGCTCAGATAGTTTGTGGGCTCAACCAGAAACCTCCCTGTAAGAGAACGATCCTCGTAGCGTTGGACTTGTCAAAAGCTTTAGACACAGTCAACCATATAACGCTACTGCAGGACATTGAGACAACAACGTTTCCTCCAGGACTGAAAAGGTAAACCATGAACTACCTGAGCAGTCGTCAATCATCCGTACTATTTCGGGGTGAAACATCTAAACTGAGAAGAATTAACCGGGAGTTCCGCAGGGTGGTGTCCTTTCCCCGTTCACCAGAAGGGGTTTCCATAACCTCGTACGCAGATGATTGCACAATATTGACGTCGGCCAATGGAATCGATGGCATATGTTCAAAAGTGAACAGCTACCTCTCCGATCTTTCCCGTTTCCTCACTGCACGAAATCTCACACTTTCCCCACCAAATCCACAGCGACCATTTTTACAAACTGGATGAAGTTGTATAGACTTGAACTAAATATTGCGGTCGATGGTGTCAAAATTTCGACTGTCAATAACCCTAAGATTTTAGTTGTAACCTTCGATAGTCTATGCTCCTTCACTCCCCATACGACCGCGATTATCGCCAAAGTACAGAGCCGCAACAAAATCCTCAAGTCGCTAGCCGGCAGCACATGGGGAAAAGACAAAGAAACGTTGTTGGCAACATACAAGGCAATCGGCTGGGCGGTCCTAACTACGCAGCACCAATATGGTCGCTTGGATGCAGTGTTACGCAGATGAGGAAACTCCAGACTTGTCAAAATACTGCACTCCGGACCACGACAGGAAGCCTTTTGATGTCTCCCATCGAACACCTACATGGTGAGACGCTTTTGTTCCCAGTTAGGGAGCATAATGAACTCCTCTCTAAGCAGTTCCTGCTGGGATGCTTTCGGAGAAACCACCCTTGCAGCCATCTGCTTGGAGCGGAACTGCCTCCTAGGATCATCAAGAGGTCATTCCTCGACTACGTCGACGACGTCGTGCAGTACGCCGACCGGACCTCGGACGCAACAGACTTTCGACAGGTACTGACCGCCATTCACAGTGGAGCCATCAACATGCATGACATTGACCACTTCAGTGCCCCACCCATCTAACATCCTTTTACCTTTGGTCTGACCTTGTCGAAACAACACGTTTCCTGGGCCTCCCGTTAGATGACGTCGACGACAACACTGATAACTCTCACCATCCCAACGGGGACTGATAACCGCTAAAACAACAACAACCAAGGTTCTTGTAAGGAATCTTGTGAAGGGTATTATCCAGTGCAACCGAAGTTAACATTTTTTCTTGTTTACTATATGTGTACATATACTAGGGTGTCTGTTTTTTTAACTATTCATGTCTTCAGTCCGATCATGAAATTTCCTTGGAAATACCCTAAAAAAATTCCATGAAAATTTTAGCCCTTAGTATAATATAAATGAAATACACTAAAATCGTCATTTTTTATCTTTAAATTTCTATAGCCTTTAGACACATATTCCTCAGAATTGAACACTCTGCAAAAGTGCTCATTGCGACAAAGTCAAAACTCACACCAGCGAGGTAGAACGGGGCTCCAAACCTGATTTTTCCGCGAAACTCGCATTTTTTTGTGTATATCTCGTAAATGACAAGCGCCATAGAACAAATGTATATACAGGGTGGGCCAAAAGAAACCAAGGGGTGTAAAAGTTTAATAACTTTTTCGTTTACAAATTTTCTTTTATTTTTTCTTTCAGATTATATAATATACAAAAGGGAAATTTTTTTACACAAAGTACAAAAAATGATGTCTCTTAAATGACCGCCGTTTTCAGCTTCGCACTGATGGGCTCTTTTTAGAGCATTTTCCATAACATCTTTCAAAACTTGTGGCTGTAGCGTTCGAATTTCTGCACCAATGTTTGCCTTGAGTTCAAGGATTGTCTCTGGCTTGTTCACATACACTCGCTCCTTCAAATAACCACAAAGAAAATAGTCGGGTGCTGTCAAATCCGGCGATCGCGCTGGCCAAATAATTTCTGGAAATTATTCGCCCTCCAAAAATTTGACTTAAAAGTGCCATTGTGCCCGAGACACTATCATAAACCGATACCGCTCTCCATTTACGGTTTCAGCACTTCCATCTGCATTCACGAAGAAGTAAGGCCCAATGACATTTTCAGATGTGATCCCACACCATTGTAATTGGGGTTGATGAATGGCTCTTGGATTTTGAGAACCCCAGAAGCTACAGTTCTGCTTATTAACAAAGCCATTCAAATGAAAATGAGCTTCATCACTCATAATCAAATTTTTAATAAAGCTGATTTCATTTCTGGCCAACTCTTGAAATTTAACTGCAAAATTTAGACGTTGCCGACGATCTGCGGGTTTTAATTCTTGCACCATTTGCACCTTATATGGATATAACTGTAAATCTTTTTTAAAATGCGCCGTAGTGACGTTCGAGACATTCCTAGCTGAGAAGAACGCCTTCTGGCAGATGTTTTTGGTGCTTCGTTAACACTTTGCTGTACTCGTTCAATATTTTCCGCAGTGCGACTTAAACGTGGTCTACCGGTTCGAAGCAAATCTGTTACGCTGCCATGTTGGTGATGACGATCAACTAAGCAACGAATCATTGCTTCAGAGGGTGAAATTCTGACGTTAAAATGTCGACGATATGCTCTTTGCGTTAAAGTAATTGATCTCTGGTTTAAATAATAAAATTCTATTGTTCTGGTTCTTTGTTCAGTTGTGTACCTCTCCATTATAAATTCTCCAAGTGTTGTCTATATAATCTGAAAGAAAAAATAAAAAAAAAAATTAATTAACGAAAAAGTTATTAAACTTTTACACCCCTTGGTTTCTTTTGGCCCACCCTGTACAAACTTGAAGGAAATTTTATTTGCTGAAATAAAATCACGATTGTCGCGTATTTTCAATGGAAAATTTTTACACGCCTTTGTCCAGTCCTAAATGTTAATTTTAACCCTAACACATGTGTATTTATACAATAAAACAATATATGTTATTTCATTTGTTGTTGGTTTTCTATTGAAAATGCTAAAGACAGTCAAAAGTCACAACAGAAAATAATCCAGTTAGAATAATGCAGTGCCACAATGGCAAACGGTTTGTACGCTATACTCGCTGCCTGCACCCATCCATTCCCCCTTTTTCCATACAAACAACATTAAATGGCAGTCATCTGTACATATAATTGAGATATAGTGCATTTATAAATGCATATATGAGATGATATGTCTGTGTGGCATAGTAAGCTTGCATATCGAGGAAAATGGTACAGTTAAAAGACACATACGGCATACATGCGTTCGAAAATGTGTAATTTTTTAAATTATTTTTTTTTTTTGTTTTGCGTTCAGCAGCATTGAGATCAAACAAATACACAAGTGCGCAAAGGAATTTGTGTGTTTGCGCACTTTGACATTACAAAAATCGATTAAGAGCGAAAGCAATGGGCAATCGCCATGTTCATATCTAACTATACGCTATGGATATGAGTCTTAGATATAAGTATGTCTATAAATAATATACATATAATTTATACGCACATAGCTATATATCTACATATTATATGTATATACATCCACACTCACTAATACATCTGCGTTCCGGCATATTTGCATAAATGAGGTGAAGGACACCTATCGAAATGACATATAGACGTGCTGCAGGGTGAATGTATTGATATTTTTTTCTAGTAGCAAGCAATGAAATATTTTCCGCTTATATAAAGCTGGATGTTTTTTTGCCAGGTGTAAAAAAATGTTTTTCAAGTGCTTTGTGTATGTGTAGTTGATTCTTTTGCGAAAAATTTGTACGTACTTATGTTCCCTCTTGACATGTAAAGTTTCTTCAAACGTGAATTTGTAGTAAAGTTAACAAAAAAATTAATAGATAAAAATTAATAAAGGGTTAGAGGACTTTACATCCTTCTTAGTGCGTGGATATCCCACAACTTTGCATGTGACGTTGCAATCTGCTGATAAAGTGACAAAATAAGTCTGAAACACCAGATTTATTTTATGTAATGATTTAACGGTATAAAGGAGTTGAAATTAAATATAAGTGCAGCTTTGCAAAAGAAAAATGAATTAATGTTATACATAATTATTTAAGTAATTAATGAAATGGGCAAAATTCTGATTTTTTTGGCTCCGTGATCTGAGCTTGGAAAGAGGAAGTCTTCCTGATTAAAAACAAGACAAAATGTTAACTTCGGCCGCACCGAAGCTAATATATCCTTCCCAGGTGCATTTCTTTAAGTAACTTTGTGTCCAGTTTGTATGGAAGCTATATGCTATAATCCGATCTGAACAATTTTTTTGGAGTTTATGTTATTACCTTAAGCAGTAATCCATGTCAAATTTCGTTAAGATACCACGTCAAATGCGAAAGTTTTCCATACAAGCCCTTGATTCCGATCGTTTGGTTTGTATGGCAGCTATATGTTACAATGGTCCGATATCGGCAGTTCCGACAAATGAGCAGCGTCTTAAAGAGAAAATGATGTTTGCAAAATTTCAAAACGATATCTTAAAAACTGAGGGACTAGTTCGTATATATACAGACAGACGGACATGGCTAAATCGACTCAGTTCAACATATTGATCTTTTATGTACATACTTCATAGGGTCTCCGACGCTTCCTTCTGAGTGTTATAAACTTCGTGACAAACTTAATATACCCTGTTCAGGGTATAAATATACCGGATTATTGGAACCGCAATACCGCGACTTAAAATAAAAAAATTCCAAAAGTTCCAACAAGCTATTTCACTACTTTAATACTTTTTAAGCACATTTTTCACTTCAAATTCATTAAATTAAACTGTAAACATTCAAACAAATTCAAATTGTACTCTTTTTGCAGGTATTTTAGGTAAGAAATATATGATTTAAAAACAACTTTACTGGACAATATTTAAGTGTTAAGAATTATGAGGAAATGGAACGCTACCATATGATCATCATAAGGCATTTCGAGGAAATTCCTTTATCTTTATTTAGAAATTTCAGTTCTAATAATTTAAATGAATATAAACACCCTTTCCATTCATTATTCAATTCAATGCCACGATATTCGGCCGATTGATCTTGATGGTGGTATTCACTTATCCTTCCGATTTCCCCCTTTTCTGGTTTTTATTAGGTCATATTTTACGTTAAATGTTGTCAAAATAATGGAAACGGTAGTAAAATGGTGTCAATTACGTTTGCTGGCATATTTGGCAAAGCACGGTCATATAAAATGATAACCAAATGAAAACAATAAAACTTCGATTTTTGGCAACATTAGACATTTAATTTTGATTTTCCGCGATGTTGACAATTTTGTTTTGTATGCCGTATGAACAGCTGCTAAAAAAGTTAACATATTTTCAAACAGTTTTTTGATGATTTCGAGGTAAGGTTTTTATTATATTTTCAGGATATAATTTATTTATTTTTGTAATTTTTTTTCAGTTTCAGCGGCTAGTTCAAGAAGTTGAATCCCGGGAAGGAACATGGAACTTCCTTTCCACTGAATATATTAACAGAACACTTCGAGAGGCTCAATAACATGAGCTAGCTGAAATATTAAAGACGCCCCGATCAGATGTGGCAACCAAATGAAAAAACTTTTGCTGCTCTTTCATCGTAAGTACTTGTAAAGTATTACACAAAAAATTATTTAATAAACATTTCTTCCTGGCGGCCTTTAATCGTATAGGTCACATAAAAAGTGAACAAGGTGCTGGAAGAACGCCCACGATGAGCCCGCTCTATATATCATTGAAGTTTCTAGAGCCAACTTTTCGTGCAGAAGCGAGTTCCACTTCAAACCTAATAAATGTGAGCATAATATATACATAATGCATAATAAATTGTAAAAAATATTACTGTTTGTTTACCATATGAATAATTGTTATTATAGGACAGTCCATCGGCCTCGAGCTCTCCAACAACATTGTTGGAGTCGGAAATTATATCTAGGAATATACAAACAATCCCATCCAAATCATATCGTAATTTAGGAAGTCGTCGACGGACGAGTTAGGAAAGAATGTCCATCATTTCAAGCGGGACGTATGTGAATTGATATTCTACTACTAAAAGAAACCTTACCAAGGTAAGAACAGTTGCACAATTGTATGTGTTAATGAAAACTAATTTTGCTGTTTTGCTTTATAGCTCTACATCATGCCGTTCAAATTCGCAAAACTTTTTTTCTGTGCTAGTCAAATGTAATGTTCCTTATCTTTTTTATATTTTTTTCAACGTGAGGAAGCAAATTTTTAAAATACTATACCCATTGATAAATTGAATATTTATTTATGTACAACAGTTTAAATGTTGAATAAAACTGAGTGATGGTAACTTTTTTCATTTAATGTTTTGTTTTAATAAAAATAAGTATATAACATTTTTTGTATAACATATACATTACATAAAAATACTATATTTTGAATTAAATTTATATTACTTTCGTTTCATCAAAATTTGAGAAAGTTTGAAAAATAGGAGCATGAAAATATTTTGTATTTACAAAATAACTTAAATTATGGAATTTCATACTCGTAAAAGAGAAAGAGACTACAACGAGTTATGCAATTATATTTCCATTCAACCTCTCGATGAGGACTCATGAAATACTACATAAAACTTTCATAAACATTGATCGTATCTGCTGGCCTCCCTAAATCGCTGCTTCTTGACAGATTATCCCAACAGAAAAATACTAATTTGGTTCGAAAAGTTATCGCCTGTGGCCAAATAGCGTAGTGTTGTCGCCAGTCTTTCACCGACTGAGATCGCTTCACGGAATTTTGTATTTCTTTTATAAATATTGGATAGTCGAAAAAGTATTTTCGTCAATAGATGTCATTGCAGTCGTGTATCTTCGATGCTGTATCAGTTCGTGTAGCACAACAATGGTTCTCTCGTTTCCGTTCTAAAAATTTCGAAAGATGCACCTCGCTCTGGTCGACCTATCGTTCAAAAAGTCGATAAAATTATGGAAAGGAGGACCGTCACATAAGCAGACATGACATCGCTAAGGAACTTAATATTCATCATCAAACGGTTTCGAACCACTTTTTGGGTACAAAAAGAGCTCGATGTTTGGGTACCACAAAAACTGTCTTAGAAAATTTTAAGGCCAGACTAACATCTACGATTATTTGCAGAAACGAAATGAAATCGAATTGGAAACAGGAGAAGTGAATTAAATAAGACAGTAATGTGCGAAAAAGATCATTGTCCAAGCGTGGTTAAGCTCAAGAAATGGCCGCAAAGCGAGGATTGACGCCTCGAAAGATTAGTATTTGGTGGGATTGGAAAGGAATTATCTACTGTGGGCTGCTCCAGCCTGGTTCTACATTTTACTGTCAACAACTTATGAGATTGATGCAAGCAATTAAAAAAAGGCCAGAACTGATCAACAGAAAGGGCTTCGTCTTCCATCAGGACACCGCTAGACTACACATATCTGTGATGACTCTGCAGAAACTGGGAGATCTTAGCTGGGAAGTTTTCATGAATCCATACAGCCCTGACCTTGCACCTTCGGAATAAATTTTTTTCGGTCAATGCAGATAAGCCTTGAAAATTACTTATCGCAGTTTTACACTGATAGAAAAATGTTTCTAGCGGAAAAATGGCAAAAAGTCGTCGACCAAAGTGGAATATATTTGGTTCATTCAAATTCATTATGAAAATAAAACAATAAGTTGAATTTTGATTAGAAGTACAAAAATACTTTTTCGACTACCCTATATACTTATGGGGTAAGGCGCCCAACTAAAAACTCGAAGTCTTCCAGAGTCATCCTCAGGAAGTTTTTCAACCACTTTGAGTTCTGTGGCGTAAAATCCACAGCTAGAACGATTCTTTAAGCCTGGTCTAATCATTCACTTTCCTTGATTAGACCTCTTTCTTTTAATGCATTTAATGTCGTTACAAGACATAGCGCCGCAGTTGCAATAGCAAATTTTCTATATGTATAATTTTTTTGGTTTTTTCACGCACTTTTCTAAAACGGGTTGGCAATCATTTGACACCAAACTTAACGAAAGGTTTATAACTGATGTTGTATTGAAAACACATGTGGCATCAGATCAGCGAAGCGCTTTACCTAGCCCGCGGGCGGCCGACTTTATTGCTCTCTCACAGATTCGCTCACACGTATTATGCAGCACCCAGTCAAAAACGCAGAATCGTGGGTCGTGTCAGCTGGCACGACCTATCTTATGGGCGCGCAATGTAACTGCACAGTGAAAAACGCTACTCCCTTCTCTCTTTAACGTGGGATGACGTGAGAATCAAAGACATTTGGATTTTGCCGCCGGTAACGTGGCAGCTGATTGCTCTCTCACAACGCAGGGTTGCCAATATCGATATACTGCAGTAATTATCAACATTTATAATTCAATCTGTTCAATATGTTTGAAATTTTCTTAAAACAACTCAAAATCAGAGTCGAATGCTATTATTTATAAGTGTTCACATGAGCTATGAGCATTCTGCAATATCACAACACCTCATCACACGTCACATCACATCACGTCACGTCACAACACCTCATCACACAACAGTTCAGCACACACCACTACACACACACGCATCAAACACAGTACCTGACACCGCTCACTATTACAACACAACAACCACACGATCATTAGCGAGACGACTCGGATTAATTTAATATTCTCCACCCAAAACCATCAAAAGGGATTGATTCGACCGGCATTAGCTTCTTACCGTTTCATCCGTGAAGAAAGAAAGTCGTCCGCGAATTTAAGGTGTCAGCATTCCTTTTGCATTTTTTCGCTTGTGCTACCGCAAAACTCACCGCAATCTCCGTTTTAATAAACCGCCAAGTGACGGGAGTGACGTGACACAGCAAGTTCGCCAACCGTGTACCACCGTGGGTTTCGCGAAAACCCCAAACAAAATATACCTATTTATACATATTTATATTGTGTAACTTTACCGAATAAACCTTTTATAAAGTGTGTGGAAATCACTGTGTTTTATTTCCCACCTCAGAATTATACTGCAACACGTAAGTATACTAGTGGCATACGTGAACAAATGGTCCTTCGAGCCTTTCAGAAAGGCACCTAGCAAAATATAAAACAAAAAATTTAAAAAAAAAAAAAAAAAAACTTCCTGGTGAAAGTGCGCAAGTGCAGTGAAGCTAAAAATTCAGAAAATAAAATATAACAAAACATTTAAGTGAACATAATATCACAAAGTTAAAGTGAACAAACACATATGTTACACTGAAGAAATAAAAAAAAAGGAAACATCTCAGAATCACGGAAAACAGAAAGTAACGTGAAAAAATAAGTACATAAAAGAAATTTAAATATAGAAAGTGACGTGCAAAGATACATAAAAGAAATTGAAACATAAAGTGAAAAAAAAACCTACTAACATCAAAACGGGCGCGGCAATAATACAACAAAGTTTGTCAAACATAAAACCTAAAATCGGAAACGGGCGCGAAATAAACCAAAAACCAAAACAACAAAACTAACCCATACTAACATTAAAACCGGGCGCGGTAAAATTACAAAGTGCAACAAACATACAAACATTACTCTAAAATAGCAAACATATGTTAATACACAATTACCATAAATTCACGGGAGACTACACCAACAAACAACAAAGTCAAAGAGAGCAAATCATCAGGGACAGCGCTGGACGTACATAAGAGGAGAAGAAAAGGAAAACTGAATAGAGAACAGCAAGAAACAAAGTAAAGGTTCAATGACCCAAAACCCTTGGCGGAAATAAAAGTGAGTCCGTTCCATTTTTTCTTTGTTATATATAAAAATATCTAAATTCAATTTTTATGCACATATATATGTATGTATGTTAAGGTAGAGTTTTGACGGTATTTCGGGACACCGTTAACTGTTCTTAACAGTTCGATATATGTATATCTACAAAAAATAATAACTGCAAAAAAGTACAGTACCCGCTTTTTGCTTAGCTTGTGTCGTTAAGCACCCGATTATAATTTCAAAAAAAAATTTCCTAAGTCAAGTATATCTTGCAATAATTCTTGCGATACCCCTTGGGCTATAAATAAAAGCAACAAGCGGGATCGCTCAAACCCTAAGCAAAGGCGGAAGATACTAAAAGAAAACGAAATACATATATACATACATATATAAAAAGGAAAACATTCATATATATAAGCATATTCCCCTAAAATCGCAAGTCTTCCGTTTAATATACAGATGTACATATTTACATACATATATGCATACACAATCATATGGTACATACATACATAACATAATTTAGCATAAAGCTAGAACACATAATAATACCAAATAATACCAAACTACCTGCTTGGATGTAAAAATCGCTTAGAGCATTCAAGCAAAGGTAGGTAATAAAAAAAAAAGGCATTACATTTATGTACATATGTACCTATGCGCCGGTAAACATATGCAACTCCCGTGCGACATACATCAACTAATACACATAATTATAAATATATAAACATACACATATTATTTATTTCAATTTTCTTTTTCTATTTTCTAATAATAGTTCACATTTGAACTACTATTCAACACATATACATACATAGATCATTACATAAATATATGTATAAACATATACATATTATATATTTCTATTTTTTCCGCGCGTTTATACATTTATGTGCGATTAGCGAAGTGTTATATGTTACACTTTTATAACATATAAACATACATATTTAGCGAATTGATAACTACAAGGGATACGAGAAAAGCTAAACAAAAGCAAACGTATAAAGCATATGCATATGCAAACATATGGTAATAAAACATAGATACATACAAACAATTTTACGTATTTTATTTTTCTTTCGCGTTCTTGATTCGTGCAGATACAATTATACAAAATAAGCGCGAGTGAACTGAAGATACTTTGATACACTTTAAAAAAAATTTTCAGTCACATTAAAAAAAAAAAAAAAAAAAAATCGAACTTTTTCAAAAAAAAAAAAAGAATAAAATCTTTGCGGTAACGAAACGAAAATTTGATAACATAATATATTTTACAAAATATATATATTTTTTCAAAAATAAATCTTCTATTAACAAAATTTTTAATTTATACTTTTTCTATTTGACTACATTGCTGTATCAATATTAATTTTGAAACAATTATTTATTTGACAAAGCTTTAAGCTAAAAGCTTCAAACTATATTCAAATTAATGCAATCTGACAAATCAAGAGAGGTTAAGCCAAAAACACCTCTATCATTAGAAATTCCTAAAATGGCTGATGAAGATAAGCCACAAGGCACACCTGCAGAAGCTACACGCTCAAAGCAGAGTATAAAACAAAAAAGATCAAAAGATCAGACAATATCTAGATTCATCACTGAAAGTGACAGTTTTATAAGATATTGTACAAGATTCCAAGCTTCTCCTATTACTGACATTACGGAATCAGTTTTAAATATAAAATTAGAAAGCGTAAACAATCTCTGGGCTCGCCTTCTTGCAGCGTACGATACAGTACTAGATACTGACGACGCAGAACTCCCAGAAAACGCAAAAGCTTCGGCGACAGCCAAATGTGATAACTGCCGCGATCAGTATGAGTTAACAAAGGGAATGATAAATGAACAAATAAGTTTAGTAAGGCCAAGTAGAGCCACTACTCCCCCTCCCAGAGTAGTTACAACACCAAAAGAAGACCTAGATAAAGGCATGTATCTAAAGGTACCAGCTTGTGATACTGAAGTTTTCAATGGATGTTATGACCAGTGGCCGTCCTTCCGGGACATGTTCACTGCCGTTTATATAAACCATCCTAAACTTTCACAAGCACAAAAGTTATACCATCTAAGGTACAAAACAAAAGGGGAAGCAGGCAGTATCGTCAAGCGATTCGCTTTAAATGACGAAAATTTTAAGCTGGCTTGGGAAGCACCAGTCGAAAGATACGAAAATGGAAGGGTTATGATAGAAAACCCAATAAAAACATTATTACATCTACCAAAAATTCAAAAAGAAACCAGCCAGGAATTTCAAAATTTATACTCGACGGTGACTAATTGCATATCAGTGTTAAAAACACAAAATATCTCCACATAATCGTGGGACCCCATCATAGTAACTATTTGTGCAGAAACACTCCCTGACGCTGCGTTACTACGATGGGAACAATCACTTGTGGAAAGAAAAAAAATGCCCACATGGGAGCAAATGAAAGCATTCCTCACTGCTCAATACGAGATAGCTGAGCGAATTGACAACAAAAATATAAATCTAAAAAGTCATCAAAATGACTCAAGTAAAAACTTGTTCAAACCTCAAGCCAGCAACAATATGCAATACAATAGACACGTTAATAAAAGTCACACTTTCGTGTCAAACCAAACTAATAAATGGCAACCAGTATGTGAAATTTGTAAGGGAGGTCATAACATAAGATCTTGCGAGAGATTTAAAAAATTATCCGTATCTGACAGAAACAATCTTGTCAGACAACATAAACTTTGCATCAACTGTCTGTCGAATGCTCATACGACAAAAGACTGTGAAAGCAAATTTAATTGTGTGTACTGTCAACGAAGACATCACTCACTGCTTCATATTACGAACTTTCAAAATATGAAACAAACTCAATTTCATAAAACCACCGGGTTAGTCACTACAACCAAAAGTGATAATCCCGAAATCTTAAATCCCGAAAAAAGGGAAGAACAACCATGTTGCTCTAAAGCAGCAAAAATTCAAGCGCTTCATTCAGAAGATGAAAGCAAAATACTGCGGTCATCACCATAGCACATAAGGGTGATTTATTCAAACTAAGAGCACTAATAGATCAAGGATCTCAAAGATCCTTTATATCATCAAAAGCTCAAAATCGGCTCAAATTGCCAATAAAACATTCAAATTTCCAAATCTCGGGAATGGGCGGAAGAATTATCCAAAATTCGAACAAAATATGCCCAATTACCATAGTATCTCCAAATGCGGATATTAGAATAGATGCGCAAGCCATCGTTCTACCGCAACTTACAAATTTGCTTCCAAGCTATGAAGTAAATAAAATACACTGGGAAAAATGCTCACATCTTAAATTAGCAGATCCCAATTGTCATACCCCATCACAAATCGACATATTATTAGGCAGTGACTTAATACCTCAAATAATTCTTGAAGGTATTGAGAAAATCTCCAATAAATTGTTAGCCCAAAATACAATCTTTGGGTGGATTATAAGTGGCCAAGTCCCTGAAAAAATCAATTCTTTCACCACACAGGTGGAAAACATTTCAAACGAATTTTTAAATAATCAACTAAAAAAATTTTGGGAAATAGAAGAATTACCCCAAATCACCCAGCTTTCAGACGAAGACCAGGCATGCGAAGCCTATTACAAATCCACAACAACAAGAAACGAACCCAACTTTCCCTGAAACCATAGCTCTAGGCCACTCTAGAGTATCAGCAGTCCAGCAATTTCTAAGCCTGGAAAAAAGCCTGATGAAGAAAAGCGAGCTTAAATCGGCATACGATAATGTGATGGACGAATATCTTGACCTCAATCATATGGAAGAAGCTGTACCATATGAAAAGGTATCTAAAGGTAGATATTTATCTTTTTATCTGCCACATCATGGGGTAATAAGACCTGATAAAATTACAACAAAGGTACGAGTGGTTTTCAATGCCTCAAAGTGTACGAGCTCAGGCAAATCACTCAATGATGTACTATACACAGGGCCAACATTACAACCTGATCTCATGTTGCTAATTCTAAATTGGCGCATGTTTAAATACGTTTTCAATGGGGATGTAGAAAAAATGTACAGACAAATTCTAGTACATGAAGATGACCAAGATTTCCAGCGTATAGTCTTCCGCAAATCAAGTAATAGTCCAATCAGCAACTATAAACTTAAAACCGTCACCTTTGGCATCAATTGCGCACCCTTTTTGGCGATCAGGACACTACATGAAGTGGCAAAAACAAATGCAACAAATTTGCCTTTAGCATCTTCTGTGTTGCAAACACAAACATACGTGGACGACATACTATCAGGTAGCCACAGTCTGTCCTTAGCGTGCGAATCACTATCTCAAGTGATCAAAGCACTAAATTCAGCCGGATTCCCCTTAAAGAAAATTACTTCAAATCACCCTGATATAATAAAAGACATTAAAAAGGAAGACTTATTAGATACAGATTTCCTTAAATTTGAAAAGGCCAGTACAACTAAAACTCTAGGGATTCAATGGAATGCGATAACAGATCAATTCTCATATACAATTGAGTCAATATCTGCCATGTCCGCCATAACCAAACGCCAAATACTTTCCTCGGTGGCAAAACTTTTCGACCCCGCAGGATGGCTTTCGCCAATAATGATTCAAGCTAAAGTCCTCATTCAAGAATTGTGGCAAGATGGCACTGAATGGGATGAACAGGTAAAACCTTTACGTTTAGCGAAATGGGTTCAATTTGCTAACAATTTACATACTATATCTGAAATTCGAATCCCTCGATGGGTAAATTTCACCCCTAACATTAACGCAGAATTACACGGTTTCTGTGATGCCTCTGAAAAGGCTTATTGCGCAACAATTTACGTACGCACTCAGCACGATAACAAAATATCTTCACACCTCTTGGTAGCCAAAGCCAAAGTTGCACCTTTGAAGACACTCAGTCTGCCACGGCTTGAACTGAATGGTGCTCTTCTGTTAGCAAAATTAATTTCCATAGTCCAAACCCATCTCAAATTAAACGATCATAAAATATATCTTTGGTCAGATTCAGAGATAGTTTTAGCATGGTTAGAAAAACCACCCTATTGCTGGAAGACCTATGTATCTAACCGAATATCCCAAATTCTAGACTTAGTTGGCCCAGCAAAATGGCAACATGTTGCAAGTGCAGATAACCCAGCGGATCTTGGGACAAGAGGTTGCAAGCCACTGCACCTCACCAGCACTACACTCTGGTGGAATGGTCCAACATGGCTAACAGAATCACAAGAATTCTGGCCAAAGTCTCCCGCCCGTAATATAATCCCGCCGGAAAGTCGGAAAATTGAAAATTTTCATATCACTCCAGAAGAGGATGATATTCTCCACCGATTTTCGTCATTTGCTAGAGCACTAAGAGTAGTCGCTTACATGCACAAATTCATTCAAAGACTTAAACTAAAAATGAAAGGAGCACCAAATGATCCTTGCGTACAACTAACGCATTCCGACTTGCAACATGCCAAGGTCAGTCTAATATTATATACACAAACTCGCTATTTCAGCAAAGAGAAATCAAAGTTGCTCGAAAAGCGACCTCTCGAAAAGGGAAGCTCACTTCTCGTATTAAATCCATTCTTGGATTCTAAGGGATTAATAAGGGCAAATGGAAGATTAGCGAACTCCAGCCTTAGTTATAACGAACGACATCCCATCATTATTCCAGAGAAATCCCGTTTTACTTACCTATTTCTAGCATATCTGCACCATCTTACACTGCATGGTGAGCATCGCTTAATGCAACAAATGGTCCGTCAAGAATTTTATATACCGCGACTAAAGCCACAAATCAAAAGGACGATTTTCATGTGTAAACCATGTACCATGTACAAACACAAAATGCGTACGCAGATCATGGCAGCTTTACCACCTGAACGCTGCAACTATGCTCTACCCTTTACCATCACTGGGGTTGATTTTGCTGGACCTTTCCAGATAAAGGCCTCCATGTTAAGGTCTTCTTCATTTAGAAAAGGGTATGTGGCTGTCTTTGTATGTTTTACGACAAAGGCAGTACACCTTGAGCTTTGTTCAGATCTGACTACTGCGGCTTTTCTTGCAGCATTTGCACGCTTTGTCGGACGACGCGGATTTCCTTCAAAAATAATGAGCGATAATGGGAAAAACTTTGTCGGAGCCCAAAGAGCAACCGAGAAGGAGTTTATAAACTTCATGAAAGAAGTCTCCCCTGAAATAGTTAATAAATATGCACCCCAAGGGATCGATTGGCAATTTATACCTCCATGTTCTCCACACATGGGCGGACTTTGGGAATCAGCAGTAAAAAGCTTTAAGTCCCATTTAAAGAAAACGGCTGGTAATCATAAATTCAATTATGAGGAGTTTACTACACTACTCACTCGTATTGAAGCCGTATTAAATTCAAGACCCATATCACCCCTCTCACAAGATCCCTCCGATTTCACAGCTCTTACACCAGGTCATTTCCTCAGAGGAGCTCCTCTTCTCGCCATACCTGAGACAGAAGGAGACTCACTCACTTTAATCAATCGATGGGAAAGAATCAAGATTCTCCATCACGAATTCAGCCACAGATGGAAGGAAGACTATCTCAAAGATCTCCATAAGAGATATCGCTGGAAAACGGCCCAGAAGGAAGCCAAGGAAGGAGAATGCGTAATCATACAGGACGAATGCCTTCCTCCAACAGAATGGCGACTAGGCCGCATTGAAAAGGTTCATCGAGGATCAGATGGTCACATAAGAGTAGTCGATGTGCGAACACAAACCGGCATATTAACTCGACCAGTCACCAAACTGTGTTTTCTTCCAAACAGCGAAGAACACCTTCAAACTAAACCGCAAAATAACTCGCAAAATTAATCGAAAAATAATAAATCAATTCCGCTAATTCGAAATTAACACGCGTTATAATCCGTACACAAACAAAAAATAAATTCAAACAAGCGCGTTGAAGACCAACTTACTATACATATACATATGTATAGATATGTAGCTACAACAACTACATTCTAATATTATAAACAAAATCAATTTAATTACAATTTTATATTCCCATAGAAATGGACGTAGAGGAGACCCAAACCACCTCCAACACCGTAAGGTCCGAAAGCACTGCACCCAAAGCGTCGGCTGCACCCGTTGCCGCTCCAAGGGCCAATGTTGTGCGCCCCCGCCATCCGCCGCAGCAGTCAGAGAAGTAGGAGAAGAGCAGCTAGTAGAGCCACAGGGGCCTCCATGTTGCAGCCTGTGCCATCGCCCACACGCTCTAAAACGATGCACCATCTTCCAAAGTATGAAGCCTGCTCAACGACAACAAGTTGCAAGGGCTCACGGACATTGCATGGCCTGCCTTGCAGATGACCACGCCACCATAGAGTGCTGGGCTGACGGTGCCTGTCAATATTGCCACAGGCCGCACCACACTCTGTTCCATCGATTTCCCACACGAGCCAATCACACCAACTCCCGTACTAGACCACGCAGCGACCCTCTCCGGCGACGACGACCAACCACAAGACGTACGCGGCCATCTCCGCCACGCCACGCTCATCGCCAGCAACAACGACGCTCAACAGGGTTGAGCGCTGTACTCAGCACCCTCCAACAGCTACAAAGGCTCCTAGCCGATTAATTCGCCTAGGGGGGCCGGGATGTTCACATGAGCTATGAGCATTCTGCAATATCACAACACCTCATCACACGTCACATCACATCACGTCACGTCACAACACCTCATCACACAACAGTTCAGCACACACCACTACACACACACGCATCAAACACAGTACCTGACACCGCTCACTATTACAACACAACAACCACACGATCATTAGCGAGACGACTCGGATTAATTTAATATTCTCCACCCAAAACCATCAAAAGGGATTGATTCGACCGGCATTAGCTTCTTACCGTTTCATCCGTGAAGAAAGAAAGTCGTCCGCGAATTTAAGGTGTCAGCATTCCTTTTGCATTTTTTCGCTTGTGCTACCGCAAAACTCACCGCAATCTCCGTTTTAATAAACCGCCAAGTGACGGGAGTGACGTGACACAGCAAGTTCGCCAACCGTGTACCACCGTGGGTTTCGCGAAAACCCCAAACAAAATATACCTATTTATACATATTTATATTGTGTAACTTTACCGAATAAACCTTTTATAAAGTGTGTGGAAATCACTGTGTTTTATTTCCCACCTCAGAATTATACTGCAACACGTAAGTATACTAGTGGCATACGTGAACAATAAGTATATAAACTATTTCTAATAGTATGTTTTCAGTTTTGATATTTTATATTGTAAAAAAATTGTAATTGAAAACATAGATGTGTACAAAACTACATATGCGTATTGAGCAATGGCAACATTGTTCAAATGAAAACAAACAAAGATGGCTGATTTCTGCGTTTTTCCTACGTTCTCCACTGTGCACACATTTTGCCGATAAGGAAGGAAAAGGAAGGAAGGGAGTAGCGTTTTTGACTGGGTGCAGCATTAGTCAAGCGCTCTCTATACATTGTGGAAAATTAATGTGCATTTGAAAATCACTTGATCTACGACTGTTGACTGCTACGCATGTAATTTGTATGTGCGCGCTGATTAACAATTTTACTATGTTTAATATTGTGTGGGAAAACAAGTTTTTGTTTTGCAAAAACTTTTTCGGTAATGCTGAGTGTTTAGTTTGTAAACACATAACTAAACGAAATAGGGAGTACTATGTTAAAAGGCATTACAGCGGAAACCATTCTATTTATGAATCGGTAACGGGCAGTTCTAGAAAATTATTTATATGCCAACTAAAAAAACCGTTTTATGAGCAATTCATTAACGATTCATTGGGGGAAAACTCAAGCGTTCGTTATGCTCAACGAAAGGCTAGTTTTGCTCTTGCTTTAGAGCTGGCAAAGCAGGGAAGACCATTCGAGGACGGAGTTTTTTTTAAAGATATGTGTCAAAAGGTTTTTCAATGTTTCAGTACTATAGGTCAGGAAGTTTTCGCTGCTATCAGTGCAATACCTTTATCACGGACAACTATGACTCGACGCACTGAAGTAATAGGCCGACATATTTATAATATGACTATGCGAAGGGTGCAAGAAAGCAAGTATTTTTCCATATGTATTGACGAGAGTACAGATATATCCGATGTGAACCAATTAATTATTTATGTAAAAACGGTAGATGAAAACTTCGATACAAAAGTGGACTTGCTTTCGGTTGTATCTATGCATGGCCATGTGACTGGTAACATTCTGTATAATACTATATATTCAAAGGTCTTTGCAGTCTTTGATATAACTAAATTAAGTAGCATATGTAATGATGGTGCTCAAGTCATGGTAGGTAGAAATTAAGGACTTTCTGGAACTCTAAGCAAGAACGGATACAATTTCCCTTTTTTCACTGCATTATACATCAAAAAGCCCTATTTGCAAAGTGTTTGAATATGGCCAATGCAATGCAAGTTTCTGTAAAAATTATAAATAGGATTAGGGGAGGCCGAAATTCTTTAAGGCATAGAAAATTCAAGAAGTTTTTAAAAGAAATCGATGCAGATTATGGTGACCTCTTACTATTTACAGAGATTCGTTGGTTAAGTCGCGGAAAAAGTTTAAAGCGAGTTTTCGATTTGCGCAGGGAAATTGTCTTATTTTAAGAAAACGATTCGTCAGCAGAGTCCCAAGAACTTGTTATATCTTTTAGAGATCCAAATTTTATATTAGATCTAGCTTTTCTTGTGGACATAAGTGAACAAATTAATCAGTTGAATTTGACCTTACAAGGTCGCGATAAACAAATATTCGATTTAGCAATTGAAAAATTTCGCCATAAATTAAGCTTGCTTATTAATAATTTTAAAGAAAACGACCTCACTGTTCTAAGAAGAACACGCTTTATTGTAGAAAAATATTCTAACCATGCAAGGCTGCAAGAATATCAACCAATCCTTGATATATTGCAGACTAATTTTCATAACCGATTTCATGACTTTCATAAAATTAAGCATATTATTGAAATTCATAACGACCCTACTGGTTGTAATACTTCTGGGCTGAGTTTAGATTTAAAATCCGAATTAGAAAAAATGCAACGTGATTTATTGTTGCCTCGTGAAACTGGGCAACAGTTTTGGAAAAATCTGAACGACAACTTTTATCCGAAATTAAAGAACGAAATGTGGAAACTCTTTTCAATGTTTGGAACTACTTATTGTTGCGAAGTTTCGTTTTCCACTTTGAAATTAATAAAATCAAATACTAGAAATAAAATTAGCGATCGGCACCTTGAAGGCTTACTTCGTATAAAGTTTTGCGGCTCCGAACTAGATTTAGATAAGTTGATTCAAAACCATGAAAATATTGATTTTTAGTTTTTTGATACAGCCGTTTAGGTGAAAACTTCAACATAAATTCAATATTTAAAATTTTTTGAATTTTAATTTCTTTTTGACACGTGAATTGTCTTTATTTTTGTAATTGATAAAAAATTAATAAGGAATTTCATTAATTTCACAATTTTGTAAAAGTTGTCGAATCAGTTTCAAATTTTTTTATATTAATTAATACTAAAGTTTTGTATTTTTTTTGGGTGTAGCAGCAAGCTCTCTCATACTCCAACACAAGCACACAGTTTGGTAGTGTGCGTTTGGGCATCACTGCACCAGATGAATAGCTGCTCGTTTAGGCAGTTTTTTAAGTCAATTATTTTGCCTTAATAAAAACAAAGCAATACTATATTAGGTTGTCAAAAAAGTCTTGCGGTATTTTTATTAAATCAATTCGTGTGGCACCCATACATCGAGCTTCTTAGTGACTCCAAGCTTCTTCAAATGGTTTATAACGGTTTGATGACTACTATGCCGGTCTCTTTCGACCAATTCAGCGATTTTAGCTATCGCAATTTTCGACGACAGGCCTTCCGCAGCGTGGCGCATCTTCGACCACCTCTGCACCAGAACGAAAAAGTTGAAACCATCGTTGTGCGGTGGGAATGGAGACTTTATCGGGTCCACAAATTGCACAAATTTTATTGGCGGCTGGAGATGCATTTTTGCCTTTATCGTAGTAGTACTGTAAAATATGCCGTATTTTCTCTTTATTTTGCTCCATGTTTGCGACGCTATAACTCTCGAACGACTTAAAAGAAGACAATCAATCAAACACGTGTTAGCGCGTGAAATGAGCTTTCCAAAAAGTTATAGCATGACCCGATGCGACGAATGAAACTAGAACAACGCGCTTTCAGCGCCAACTAGCGCAAATACCGCAAGACTTTTTTGACAACCTGCCCACAGCAATATGTCCATATTTCGTTAAAAATATTCGATAATACTGAAATATGTTTTTATAGATAATAATATTGCCCTCAGACTGAGATTCACACAGTGCGCTGTTTTTGTTTTTTTTTTTTGGGTGTAGGTGGCGAAGGTAGTGCATGTAAGAACGCTTAGAATATTTAGTCCTTACCAAAACAAGAAAACCGTAAAGATTTCACGTGCTAGGCTGTTAGGCATAAAACGCAGCCGCAGCTAGACTGACAAATAAAAAAGTAACCGTCGAAGCAGGCAAAAAATTGGAAAATAAATAAAAACATTTCGCAAGTCTAGCAACTTAAAAATGTCGCTGTATGAAATGTAGAACTGAGAGCTCGAAATGTGAGCAGGATGAAGAACAGCAAGTAGTTACGACGCGTAAATCAACTTACGAGAGCAAAGCGCCTGCACATAGGCAAACTTGCAAATTTAAACCCAAAAAAGTAACTTTTCTCAATTCCTTGATGCGGTGCGGCAAGGCTGCAAACAACACAGTCAACGGGCGAACTGTCCAAACCGGCTGACAAGTTAGCTTTCTCACCCCATCTCCGTTGGTTAGTCTCGCACATTCGGTCGTGCGTCCTGCTCGTCGCGTGGCTCTTTGGTGGAGTCTTCTCGTTGACAGTGGGCGACCGGACATTTGCGGTTGTTGTGCGTCCGGTAATACTGTGTAGTCCAACAACCACATGAAAAGTTGCAATTACTTACTTTACTACCAGCCACAGCTGCAATGGCAATAACAACGTACTTGCAACAAGAAAAATCCATTTACAACTTTTCTTTTCATATTAATTTATTTATTGCAATTGTCAGCGTGAAGGCGCAACATTGAATATAAAATAAAGTATGAAAAGTGGCACACAGTCATTTAAGAGACGATGTTGTAGAGCATCCACATTATTATATTTCTTTAAAGTATTTTTGAAGTACATTAACAAATTTATAATAAGCCCACCATGAGCCAACGGGGCTGTTCAGATTTCTTATTTCAGAATATTTTGACATGATTTGTTATAGATTTGTCTTGGTTACAATACTTCTCCTATAATTATTCTGAGTGAACTCCATCCAGAGAGAATTCGCCAAATTGTCTTTTATTTTAAGCTTTCTAGTCATGAATTTACGTTTCTTTTCCTTACTTCCTATAATTTTCTTCTTCCTTACTGCCGCAGACATCGCTTAAGTTCCTTCTTTTTGCAACGCGGAATCAATTGAAAATTCCAAGCGAAGCCAGGTACTTCTTCACCTGATCTTTCCAACAAAATCGAGGTCTTCCTCTTTCTCTGCTTCCCAGGGCTGGTATTGCGTTGAATGCTTTCAAAGCTGGTGTGTTTTCGGCCATACGTATGACATGACCTCGCCAGCATAGCCGCTATCTTTTAATTCGCCGAAATATGTCAATGTCGACGTATATCTCCTATAACTCATCGATACATCGATTGCGATATTCGCCGTGGCCGTGGCCAACGCGCAAAGAACCATAAATCTTTGGCAGAACCTTTCTCTCGAAAACTTGTAACGTCGACTCATCAGATCTTGGTCCACAAATGAATATGATTTCCTCGACATTGAGAATTTAATATACGAGCTAATCTAAATGGAATTGAAAATCGGGTATCTGTATATGCTGTATCTCTGTTGCTATCCAAATTAATATGGATAGTTAAGAATTTAACAGGTGTTTCCTAGAAAATTTTGGCTCTCGACCGCTTCCGTTCGAGCTTATTGATATAGTTTTGTTAAGAGGTATTTCTATGAGAGTAAGCTGCAAAAGTTATGCTATATTATCCTATAAACTCAGAAATATTCCTTCCATCAGAACTCAGAACTATTCGTCGAGTTCAAAAATAATATATGCATAAATTTCTAATATCCTGGTTCACCTTGTCAGTTTGTGAGCTTCTGGGGAAAGACTTAACGTTAAAAGGCATAAAATAAGATCCACGAGTATATCTAGATTCTGATCCATCATTTTTTATGACAGCTACCATTTATGCTATAATGGTCCGATCATAAAAACTTATTCGAATATTTTAGCGTTGGATTTGAAGTATTGTCAAATAAAAAAGTTTTCCTTACAAGAACTTAATTTTGATTGTTCAGTTAGTGTGACAGCTGTATCTATAGTGTTTCATTAACGGCAATGCCGATAGATTATAAGGGAACAAAGGATGTTTGTAAAATTTTAGAGCAATATCTCCAAAACTGAGCGACTAAATGTTTACAAGTGGTATAGTGAGTTGCAAGCCGGCCGTGAACGTGTCGAAGACGAAGAGCGTCCACGGCGACCATCAACCTCAACCGACGAAGCTCACGTTCAACAAATCAAAGATTTGGCATTGAAAACCCGTCGATTAACAATAAGAGACCTTGCTGATGAAGTTGGCATATCGAAAGGCTCAGCCAATACCATTTTGAAGGATGTTTTGGGCCTCAAGCGCGTCAAATCTCGACTGGTACCGAAAACATTGAATTTTTTGGAAAAAAGGCGTCGCGCTGAAGTGTGTGAAACGATACTTTCCGACTACCAGGGTGTCATAAAATGCACTATAACTGGCGATAAGACTTGGATCTATGCTTACGACCCCGAAACAACCGATCAGTCGAGCGAATATCGTGCCAAAAGAGAGCCGATACCAAAAAAATCGCGCCAAAGTCGCTCAAAAATCAAGGTCATGTTGACTGTTTTCTTCGATTATTGTGGTGTTGTGCTTTATTAATTCCTACTAACCGGTCAAACAGTCAACAAGGAATATTATTTGAACGTTATGCATCGTTTGCGTAACGCTAATCGCCTAAAAAGGCCGGAATTTTGGAAAGACAATTCTTGGTTCTTACACCACGATAATGCACCATCCCATACCGCCCTCGTAATTCGTGATCATTTCGCCAAAAACTCAACCCATATCGTTCCGCAACCACATTCACCTGATCTGGCGCCGTGGGACTTCTGGCTGTTCACCAAGCTCAAAAGACCGCTCCGGGGACACCGTGTTTATACGATAGAGGAGATTCAAGCCGCAGCGAAGACGAAACTGAAGGCCATCCCGGAAAGTGACTACAACCAGTGTTTCGAAGATTGAAAAATCCGTTGGCATAAGTGCATTGCATCGGGAGGGGATTACTTTGAAGGGGATGAAATTGATTTGGAAGAATAAATAAAGACTTTTTACCTTATTTTTTGGGCACAGTAGTAGACAGAAGGATATGGCTAAGTCCACTCATCATCACTCTGATGGTAGATAAATGACCATGTACATTTTATAGGGTGTTCGACGGTTCCTTCTGGGTGTTACAAACTTCGTGGCAAACATAATAACTCCTGTGCAGGGCATACAAATTAAATCACGAATGCTTAACTTTTTCTTTAATTAAGATTGCATTTACGCTGTTAAGTGCCTAATTCCACGCTAAAATTGTGTCCTTGTTAGCAAATATTCGCCAGCAGCACATACAAAATAATCTTACTCGGACCACAAAGCATTCTCTTCATCCGCTTGGTTGGCTGTGAAGAGGTTGCATTTAATTGCAGCAATCGACGAAGTGGCGATGTAAGGCTGAAACACGCAACGGGAAAAGTTTTTCCAACAAAACGCAACAGCAACTACAAGCGCAAAGAAATGCAATTACAAGCCAGCCAGCGATAAAATGTAAAAGTGTCCTCCACGTTCACAAACTTTGGCAGGAAGTGTTGTTTGCAGTTGGGAAAATAATAAAAGTAATATAAAAAATTAAATAAAATAATAAGAACAAAGGGAAAACGCAAGTAAATGCAAAGTGTTGGAAACTCAAGAAAAGCGAGAATCGCACTGTTGGCACTGGGGTGTGGAATACAGTTTGTAATTTTGACGTTCCCCTTTTCCCGCCAGAACTTCTTCGTCGTTATATTCCTTTTGTGTGGATCAAAAGGACAAGATCTTTGGATCCCGCACGTTTATACCGTTTTATTCTTTATTGTAACCCATACAGATTAGTGCTGCCGTGCTATCCGTCTCTTTTTGCCTCGCGTAAGGCAAAAAATTGTAAACTTTTAAATTACCGCAAGGCGAAGCTCAAATTTTGTTTTTCCTCTATTTTTAGTGTTTGATTTTGATTGGGCTTGCTGCGCACTTTCCTTCTTTAACCGAGCGCTATCACTTCCTGCCTTGGTTTTTCTTAATATCCTTGCCGGTCAACCTAGTCGAGTATTTGCTCTTTCCTCTTTAAACACATTTCTGACACTCCAACAAACTAGGTTATAAGTTAAAGCGAATTTGTTGTTGTTTTTTGTGAGTTTTACTTTTCTTCATTTTTCATTGCTTCTGCGGTGAGAAGTGGCATCATGTATACTTTGCTGAATAATATTTTTCAAAAACCTCCAACTCTACATGTAAGTTTACAATCCGTGGATATACCTTTCATACCGATTGTATTCATTTGCGACCTTAGTTAGTCAATTTCTTCACTAATGTGCTATTGTTGTTGTTGTCTTTTTATAATTTTACTATCCTTTTCGCTGTGTGTTGGAAATTAATTATGTTGATGAAGTAGAAATTGCACTTATGTGATTTCCCATTTCGGCCATTTGTAAATAAAAAAAAGCAAAGTTAAGCGAATGGCTGGCTCAAACGGAGCCGTTATGAGTTATATGCGCGTGTATACTTGTATAGTAAACTCGGCTAACGGCTGTATTGAGTTACGCTGAAGAGAAGGCGAAACATCCCCTCCACAGGGTCGTGCGCGGAGTTTGGGACCCGCCACGTAAAACAACGCACCCAATGAAAAATAAAAATCAACCTCGGATGAGAGATCCTCCTTTCGATGACGACCATGGAAAACGAACTAAAAATTGTGGGCATGCACCTGGCATGTCCGGTCTCTTAATTGAGAAGGTTCCGCTTCCCAGCTAGTTGATGTCCTCGTTAGGATGAAGGAGAGCGACTTTCTCACAGAGTACTATCATTCACTCTGGTGGATAAACGTCTAGCTACAATCCGCATGAAAGTGAAGTCCTTCAATATATCGCTGATTTGCGTACACGCCCCGATGGAAGAGAAGGACGATGTGACCAAAGGTGCCTTCTATCAGCGCTTGGAGCGGACCAATATAGCGACTTTAACGGCAGGGTGGGCAAAGAAGGTATCTTTGGCACAACAGTCGATAAATTCAGCCTCCACGAGGAAACATCCCCAAATGGGTTGAGGCCCGAAATATGGTTATCAGTGGTACTAGATTCCAGCACAAGAAAATACATCAACCTACCTGGCTGTCTCCGGGTCGAAAAGCCAGCAACCAGATCAATCATGTCTGATGTACGGAAGACAAATCTCCAGTGTTTTAGACGTGTGTACGCTCCGAGGTCCTAACACCGACTAGGACCACTAGCTTGTTGCAGCCAAGATTCGCGCCCGCCTCTGTCCAGCAACAACCACACGTCAACACACACAAAGATGGTTCGACGTCGAGAAGCAATCACAACAGATAGATTTTCTACTCGACTTACACTTTTTCTCTCTGAGAGCACTTGTCAACAACTCGGTACAAGGGAACTGTGGGACGGTGTTCCAATTTCCTTATGTTGTACAGCTGCAATCAAAAGAACAGCTGGTACGACGAGGAATGCCGTATCGCCGCGGAAAGAAAACACATTGTCTACCTCGCAACGTTACCACCGAAAACAACACGTGCGGGATGAGATAGATACCGAGAGTTGAAGAGGGAAGCGAGACGCATTTGCAAACAGAAACAGAGAGAGACCCCAAAGATGATCTAGTGGGTGATGCCCAGTGCATACAAAAATTATGAAGGGAACACTTATCCAGCTTGCTGAATGGCAGTGAAAATATAACGCCAGGGGAAGGCGATCCCGATTCCCCAATCGATGACGATGAAGCAGACGTTCCATTGTCCGACCATGAAAAAGTGCGAATATCGAATACATGTCTGAAGAACAACAAAGCGGTGAGTGCCGATGGACTGCCGGCCGAGCTATTCAAACACGGCGGCGAAGAACTGATAAGCAGCATGCATCAGCTTCTTTGTAGAATATGGTCAGACGAAAATATGCCACTAATTGGAATTTAAGTATGATCTGCCCAATGCACAAAAAGGGAGACCCCTCAATCTGCACCAACCATCGCGTATAAGGTTCTATCGAGCGTATTGTATGAAATACTGAAGCCCTAAGTCAAGAAACTGATTAGACCTTATCAGTGTGGCTTTAGACCTGCCAAATTAACAACCACCAATGACCAAACATTCACCATGTGCCAACCGCTCCGTGAAAAGACGATCGACACACACAACCTCGTCGTCGATTTCATAGCTGCTTTTGACGGCATGAAACCTTTTCAGCTCCCTTCATGCCGCGATGTCTGAATTTGGTGTCCTGCAACTCTCGTTCGTGAGATTTTTCAATGTGCGGGTGGAGAAAATAATTCAAGGTTCAAGACTTAATCGAGCAAAGATAAGAGTGTAGAGCTGCTGGCGTACGCCAATGATATTGATATCATTGGCCTTAATAAGGATGCAAAGCAAATGTAACTGTTGATGAACGAGGGCAAGACGAAATATCTCGCGACTTGGCTCAAACGTTACTGTTGATAGTCGTAACTTTGAAGTCGTAAATAATTTCGTCTATCTTGGAAATAGTATCAATACAACCAATAACTCTTGCCAGGAGGTGCTACTTCGGAATGAGTTGGCAATTGAGAAGTAAAGTTCTCTCCCGACGAACAAAAAGCAAACTTTATGAATCACTAGTGCAGAGGTATAGACGATGATAAAATCTGATGAGTCGTCGTTACGAGTTTTCGAGAGAAAAGTTCTGCGAAAGATTTATTTATACGTCATGTTGTCGAAATGGACGAAAGCATTTCAGCTCCGAATTCAATTGGCTATGCGAAATAAAAAACGTGCGCGCTGTCGATAACTCGGCTATAACCGCGTAAGTGGTGTCTACACCAGTAAAGAGAAGAACATAAAACATAACATTGAAAAGGAAGATACATTTACAATGACATATATGTGTTGGTGCAAAAGCAATGAAGCACCCTTTTTCTGATATGCGTGTTTGTATACTTTTCGTATCACTTAAAATTATAAACTTATTTATAAGTAACTATTTACAATTTAATATATTAATTAGTGGTAGTTCTTGTTTTCAAAAAGCATTTGTCGATAATTGGTCAGTCAGACATTAAGGGGGGATCCTGATTTAGAAGCTTCAAAAAATCGATTTTTTTTTGCTTAAATCTTTTTAGAAATAATCTAGCAATATGCCCTCAAAGTTTAAGAAGAGAATTTTAAATATGTTCAAAGCTAGAAGGAAAAAAGTGACCGAGCGTCTAGCAGATGTATGAACGATTGGGCAGAAAGCGAAAACTTTGACGCGCAATTTTTCGGTTTTTCATTTTAACGATTTTTCTTAATTGGCGGGCAGGATAGAAAAAAACTAAACATCGTATGGAGTTGGGGTGAAGTTTATTATCTTTGGCATTAAATTATCTTCTAATTAAACTAAAAAAACTAAGAAAAGTGAGGTTTGCACATATTTTTAAACAACATCAAGTAAAATTTTTTTTGGTCAAAGACCTCTTTTTTTCAATTTTTTAAAATTTTCTAAAATTCTAGACCTTTTTTTTGGAATTTTTTTAGTTTAACTAGAAGATAAGTTACTAAAAAATATGAATCTGTTTGATTATTTTGTTTCCGATAGAAATTGCGAAATACATCGGGCAATTGTTTCCCAAAGAGAGTATCAAAAATTTTGTATCCAAAAAAATTTGTGAATGATGTTTAAATATATAACTATAAGCCCTAGAAGTTTTTCTTTAAACACATTTTTCTTTCCTTCCCAAAAAAATCCTCAAAAACAAAAAAAGAAAAAACGATTTTTGAAGCCTCTAAACCTCCCCCCTTAAGTTTGTAAATTTATATGTATATACTCTTTTTTTTATTATTTCCTCCATCTGTTGAAATAAACCGAATTCTAATTCGACTTAGAAATTGCAAATAGTTTCACAGGAAAATGTTAAATCAACTAGAACACAAGAAAAAACGGCAGCATATTCAAACATAATTATAATAAAGAGTAATAAACTAATAACATTTAATCACTTCCAGTGGCGAATTTTTTGTTTCAGATTTCTCATGAGCAGTAATTATTGTTGTCATTTTGGCATCATTGCGAGTTTATGAATTATGCAATTGCAACAGATTTTAATTTCTCACTATTTAAATCTAGTATCTAAAACAACACTTTGCATTTAATAAAAAGACAACAATCGAAATTGATTTGCTTTTACATTGTGCAAATTTTTTTGTATTTAGACTGTTATATTCTTCACGGAAGGTACTCATGCAACAAAATAAATGGTGGGATAGGGGGAAATTATAGCTTATATCTACATTTAGCGAGTCTCATTGGTTTGGTCTTGGTGCATTTCTATGCCCAAGTTTATTCGACGGTGGTGTTACCAACAAGACTTTGAAGTTATCTAAACTCAAACAATATGCCTGGTTGATTTCATATCTCAACTTATTTTTAGAGCTTTTCTAAATTATCGCTTTATAGAACTGTAAGTGGTTTAGGTATTAAAATCTTTAGGGGTATTCAGACCGAGCATGATAATCTGGTAATTAGCTAGTTGATACTTTGTTAAAACACTTAACTGGGATCATACTTTTTCCTCGATCTCGATCTATGTAGTTTGGTAAATTTTGTTCGAAACCAGCTGATTAAATTTTTTTAAGTATTTACTTATGAAAAATTTCTCTAAAATTATTTTGTTGCGAGCATAAAAAACAAAATTCACCTAAAAACTACCGAATAACGACTAACGATTTGACAAAGTTATCGTGAATATCCCTATTATATGTAGGTTGAATATTTAATTTCCCAGTTCTTTGTATATACATATGTACATATATTACTTCTCTCCCAAAACACTAGTTAGTGTTCTTATGTTATTGTATTATCAATAGCCACAAAAGTATGGTTTTAGCTAAATGTTTACCATATTATGTCCACTTCTGAGCAGAGAGTTGTTCTTAAAAGAATCATCCCCTACATTAATAGTTCGTGCAAATTGGCGTCGTGGTGTTTTATTACATTTTTGGTTTGTTAATAATAGTATCTGATTTAACTGCGAATTTGCGAATGTGATACTGTAAACCTCTTGCCGTTGTTGCCCAGCCCACAAAGTCATTAAAAATGCTAATTAGTAAATTGCATGAAATTGATTTATGGGTATGATGCCACAATGAATATAGATAGTCTGGTAGGCAGCTGCAACCAAATGTTATTACGTAAGTACGTTGGTAAACCAAGGGTGTAAAACATTTAATTTTTATTTAACAGTCTGAATATAATAAAGTGACCCGTTAAAAAAAAATTTCGAATTGGGACTTTAAGATAACAGTCCTGTAGTTTTGTATTTCCTTTTTACTGCGTTCAATCACACATTATTTTTGGGGAAAAGGTTTGTCTCTGAAAATACTGAGTTACTAAGCTGAACTATTCGTTAACTAAAATTTTTGTTAAAATGTAGTTTCTTACCGTCTGTGAGGTTAAGGTTTTTACCCTGAACATGGTATTTTAAGTTTACTACGAAAAGAGTCGTCGGAGACCCTATAAAGGACATATACTACTATGAGCAACAAATAGTAAGAATTTGTTGATAATTTTAAAATTTTTAATTTATTTTTCAAAATCTATATCGTCCCCTCAAAGTAATAACCCCTGGGCACAATACACTTGTGGAAACGTTTTTTGGCAATTTTCGAAACAGTCAATTTGCGGAAGAGCAGTCAATGAGCATAGTGATTCATAGCGTTTCCGGGAGCAGTTGTTTGTCTTTGCCAAATAGCCAGAAGTTACATGGAGATAAATCGGTGCATTGCCGTGGTCCAAATACCAGAGCTGTTGGCCCATAATTCCGTCCTGTTTTCAGGAATAGCTTCGCGCAAACGACGCATGACACTCAAAGAGTATTCCCCGTTGACAGCTTGGGCAGTCAGAATAAATTCGGAGTTCATCACACCTCGATAATACAAGCATAAGAAAACCGTGAAAATGATCTTGAGTTTTGACCAGCTTTGACGTGTTCTTTTCGGCTTCGGCTCACCTATGGTACGATATTCGGATGGATCTCCAGGTCATAAGAATAGATCTTATCGGCACTAATAATATGTTACGTAATATCCTGGTCATAAAAAAGCATTCTTTCAGAGACGTTAATGCGACACTGCTTTTGAAAAAAATTTAGTGATTTCGGAACCGTGCTTTCACTTTTTCTATGCCCAAATGATCTTTCGAAATGGTTTTCCCTAATCCTTGCCATATTCCAACGATGCTATCAAGATTCTTTTCTGCTAATCATCGATTCCTAGGCACCAATGCCTCTGTTTTATTGACGAGTTGATCATCAGTTGATGTTAATGGCCGTTCTGAAAGTGGGTCGTCGTTACACGTTCTCGACCCTCTTTGAATAATTTGCACCAATCAAAAACACTTCCTTCCAACATTCTGAACGTTTCGGCTCCGAAATTTTAATTCTGCACACAAATTTAAATGGAACTTCTTTGTTGAATAATATTACCCATCCTAAAAATCGTCGAATGCACGTTACGTTCTTCAGAAACACAAGCGTATCCCAAACACTACTGATTATTTTGATGTGACATTTAGCACAGATGTCACTGACAGACATAGCAGCCTAGAAAAGAAAATTTTAATTAACTTATTTATAATTGTGCCACGTAATTTCATTTTAATTTTTGAAAGTTAATTTAATGCAAAGAAATTAAATTTTATTTTTAATTATCAAAATTTTTTATTTTAACATTTTAGAAAAGATTACGTAATGAGTTACATATTTGTATTTGTAATAATTAAAAATTTATTTATAAATATTTTGTCAAGAAATTTCAAAAAGGTTAAATACTACAAAATTAAAAAGGTTAAATGCTATATTTTTAAAATGTTATATTTCTCATTGACATTGTATTTTAATAATACTACCATTTAATAATATTTATTCCTCTTGATACACCCTTCATGAGTACAATCGGTGCAATATAACAATAAACACATATCGTACATATGCAATGACAAAACTCGAAACCAATGAGAGCCCACAAACAAATAAATACAATACTACATCATTGCAGAGACAACGAATGCACAAGAAATATAAATATAAAAATTAAACACTCATTGTGCATGTAATTCCGAGCGTGTGTACATTTTTTTTTAAAATAATTAAAATAAATGTAAAATAAACAATGAATAAAATGACAATAATTCATGTAATTGGCATTATAGTGCTGATATTTGTGGTTTGCTGGCAATGCTCAGCTCCACTCTGTTTTTGTTATTGGCATAGAATATTAATAATTTAAGTAATGATGACGCTGATTGGAATCAAGCTATTCATAACTAACTAATTTTCACACATACACAATTATTTATTTGCATTAAATCTCATTTAAATTTTTCATCTACTTTTTTTGTACAGAAAATTACAATTTAAATATTTTGTACAGAAAATTATTCCGAGCTAAACGGAAAATATTATTTAATGAATATTCAAAAGTAAGTTTAATGACTACAAATCCTTTACCTAATTTGCGTGCGCTTCATTTATTCGCTGCTAATTTGTGATTAGTTGCAATCCGGTTGATTGTCTGTCTATCCGTCCATCCATCCGTGCATGCTGTAACTTGAGTAAAAATTTAGATAACTTTATGAAACTTAGCACGTACGTTCCTTAGTACAAAAAAAATTAGAGTTCGTAGATGGTCGTAATCGGACTTCTGCCATGCCCAAAAATCGTCATTAACCGAAAATATATAAAGTGCCTAAGCATTAAATTAAGATATAAATCTGTAATTTGATACAGAGGATCGCAGTAGCAATGGACACCTGTGGGCAAACATTTCTGAAAAAGTGGGCGCGTTCCCACCCTCTAGCAAGTTTAATGTACATATCCCTTAAGCCGCTCATGCTACAACAACTAAATTTGGTGAGTACAAATCTTATCTCAAATCGGAGGATAAACTCGTTCACTTCCCATATAACGGCGCTGTTAAAAACTACTCAATGCGCAATAAATCAATAACTAAATATGCCAGAGAGATTAAATTTTATAACCGAGATGGTAGAGAAGGATTTATGAGAACTGGTATAAAAATTGGACGGTGAGTGTGGCACCGCTCACTTTTTGCTGAAATCCCATATCTCGGACCCGACAAACCGATTTCGACAAAATTAGAACGTACATTCTTCTTATATTCTAAAGTCAAATGAAAATGGACGAAATCGATTAACAGCCACGCCTACTTCCCATTTAGCATAATAATGGGTTGTCAAAAAAGTCTTGCGGTATTTTTATTGAATCAATTCGTGTGGCACCCATACATCGAGCTTCTTAGTGACTCCAAGCTTCTTCAAATGGTTTATAACGGTTTGATGACTACTATGCCGGTCTCTTTCGACCAATTCAGCGATTTTATCGCAATTTTCAACGAGAGGCGTCCACTTTTACACCAGAACGAAAAAGTTGAAACCATCGTTGTGCGGTGGAAATGGAAACTGTATCGGATCCATAAACTGCACAAATTTTATTGGCGGCTTGAGATGCATTTTCGCCTTTATCGTAGTAGTACTGTAAAACATGCTGTATTTTCTATTTATTTTGCTCCATGTTTGCGACGCTATATCTCACGAACGACTTAAAAGAAACGACAATCAATCAAACACATGTTAGCGCGTGAAATAAGCTTTTCAAAAAGGTATAGCATGACCCGATGCGACGAATAAAACTAGAACTACGCGCTTTCAGCGCCAACTAGCGCAAATACCGCAAGACTTTTTTGACAACTAATACAAAGATTTTCGAACTTCCGAGTGACTTTGTACCGCATATATCGGCCAATATGTGAGTTATCCCAATAAAAATGAAAGAGCGTGTTTTACTCATAACAGTGTGTCTTTGTGTTAAAATAGATAAATTTGAGCGAAAACGTGGCCTAGCCAACTAATATCAGGATTTTTGAACATCCGGTTGACTTTACTCTATATGAATAGTTTTACACCTTAAAGCATTTCCCTGGCTGGCTTCCCTGCAAGTTGCAGAGTATAAAATGTTCGGTTTCACCTGAACTTAGCCCTTCCTTACTCCTTATTCATTGATTCTTTTGTTTGCTGTTGTTTTTGTTTTGAATTACTGCAATTTAACTAAAAATATAACGATTGCGCATTTTTGCGTTTATGTCTAAAATTAAAAGTAAACAAATACGCGCCAGACATACAAATAATTACTCCAAATACAAGCGCCTTCCTTCACGCCAACTTAATTTTGACAACTATTCTAATATTTTGAATTCAAAATTTTAATTTTGACATGTTGTGCACGCTGTCATTGACACACACATGTCCACTAGGGTGTTCCTTATTACTATGTTGATTTTTTTTTTTTCAAACATCCGTGAACAAGTCATCAAAATCATATTTCTTTTCCCATTTGTATTTTTCAATATTTTGCAGTAAGCAAGTAAAACCACAACTTTGAAAAAGTGATATTTTATTACAGTATTTTTTGTTTTCTAAAAGACGATTTTAGATCTTAGACCTTGTGTTAGATCTAGTCATCAAACCACCTGGGCATTCACACAAGTGAGTGCAAAATGTCTGATTTATATCTCAAAAACTGAGGGACTAGTTTGCATATATACAGACGCACAGACGGACAAGACTAAATCAGCTCTGTCCGTCACGCTGATTAATTAAGTATATATACTTTGTAGGGTTCCCCGTACCCTCATGGGGGGTATAATAAAGAGCTTATTTACTATGGATCCGTTTTTAGGCCAAACACTGAAACTTCGGAATGCATTTGAAAACCCACTCCAAATTTAGGAAATAATGGGCACGCTAATGCGCACATAATATCCCGAAATTATTTTCTATATATTTACTCAACGGTTCTAGTAATTAAAAATTATTTGGAATTTTTTTTCAGCTGCAAATTGATAAGGAGTTAATGTGATTAGATTGCAAACAGAATACTAAAATAAAAAACGAATAAAAAATAGTAACCAGAAAAAAATAATAATTGATGTCAACAGAGTGTTACATAGAGTGCAGTTATTAAATATTTGAAGTTCAAAGAGTCTTGGAAATTCAAGTTATATAAATAATACATTTATGATCGATTTTTACACCATTTAATTATTTACATCGATGCTCCTACATGTAACGCATTCGAGTGCATTATTTAGCTAAGATGCCATCGTCTATCGATGACGATATGAAAAACTACAAAAGTTCGATAGGGTACTCACTTTTGGTGACACATTCACTATTCTTTTCAGAAATTTTATCATAAGCTCAAACTATTTGTCTGTTTTTATTTTTAGTGTAATTCGATTATTGAACTTTTTAATGAGTCTGTCATTCATATTATACCGGATGGGGCTATTTTTCGATCATAACTTCAATTTGTTCTGTCAGAGGCTCTATCGTGTTAATATCTGCATGATACTTATCTTTCTTAAGGACCAAGATACAGTCACTGGACCTTTTGAGAAACCCTTTAAAGTTATAATTAAGATTTTTATTCTGCCATTATAGACCTAGTTACCAGATTTTTTTGTTATAACCAAGCACAAGATGACTACTTTTCCCCTATGTAATTTTAATATGATAATCGGACACAATTAGTTAAGAAAGGAGAATCATTGACTTGTAGAAGTGTATACGAGTATTTTAGAACATAACCAAGCTGTTTGGAAAGTGTGTTTGGATTACATATACTATAGAAACATAAGCTTTATTTGCATCTAATGCCAATATGAGAAAATACCCAGTAGTAATACTTATTATCGGATTGCGGTTAATAGAATCGAATAAAGCTTTAAATAGTAATGGGGGGCGATTTAAGGAAAAATAATAAGTGCAATATATCGTCGCAAAATAAATGAAAAGCTTTTAAACATTTCATACGATTCCTTATTTATTAAATAATTAACGTTTATTAAGCGGGTAAATTCACAGGGCTTATCCATTTTAACTTGGCGGGTATTCAGCTGATTCCCCGCACATTGCACGCATATTCAGCACAAGCAAGAGTTTTCGTATAGCACAGAATAGCATTTTTCTCCTTAACTCTGTCTGTAAGTGCAGTTGAAGAACCTCTTCAGAACTTAATCTTTCGCCGAAAGTAACCAGTCTACATAGTGAGTCGAGCTGAAACAATGCAGGTAATAACTAGAGTGTAGTGTACTTTATTGCTAGCAAGTAGTAAAAAGTAAGATAACAATAATAAAATTACGTTGTAAAAGTAATATACTTATATGTATGTCTACGAGTATATATAAAAAAAAATAAAAGCTGCAGGACACAAACAAATTATTGGTTGGGGTGTTATTTTTGTTTTGTTGCGCTCAATTCACGTCTTGTGCGGCGGCGAAATTCTACTTCATGTTGCCCCCGCACTTTGTTAGCTAACAACCGAAGTATGTCATCAAATACCATCTAGTTTGCTATAACTATTGCATTGCCCTCGCGGTGGTACCACGTCTAGTAGCTCGTAACATTTATTTTCGTTTCGCACATGTGCGAATAGTTGAAGAAGCGAACTGCATTATTTATTTTTGTGTTTTTAAAGAACATACCGGCAATACCCGTTTTCTTCTTCCTCGCAAAAAAACGGAATTCTCCGTTACATTCCTACCTCGTCAACAAGGTATACGTTTAGGAGTTATACCAAACAACGATGGCTTACTACTGTAACACAACGACCATCATTTTCAGTACCTTATGGCACTACTTATTCAAGTATAAGAGTACCATGGAAAGCACTTGCGAATGGGGCGCAAGGAAAATCAAAGCACATAGGAGAGGTAAAATAAAGTAGAAAAATAAGAGGAGGAGAGGTAGCAGCAACAACATGCAGCAAGCTGGAAGCTTCGAGTAGTTTTGCAAGTCAAGAACTTGACGTGTTTTTTTCTAACAAAATTTCCATTGACATATAGTCCCTTTGAAAATTGTTGCATACTTATGTGCGCTGCCTTTATAAACAATATGCATACACATGGAGTGGTAGTGCAAAAGTTGGAGTAAAATGTAGCAGCGGACTTTGATTTAGTAAACTAGGACACAATTTTGAGGCACAACATAAATATGTCTGTTATTGGCTTACATCTACTAGAAAATTCAATATATGCTAGTCTAATATTGTCGTAAAGCTCCTTTATCCAACTGGATTTTTATCTATTTGAGTAAATAAATTTCATTATGAAAATTCTCCGCTCTATTTTCGCTTTTGCTTATCCCACTCACGTTATACTTTGGCTCTTTCTGCATTGCATTACTACTTATTTGAATTATAAATACAAAGCAAAAGTTTTTACTATTTTATGTCATTTGTAGTTGAGCATACATTTTGGCTGAAATTTAGGGTTTGTGAATATTATAAAGCATACTCGGATGGCAGTAGTATTTGTTTGACGGATTGAAATTGATGTTATTTCACAAGTGGTAGTCGAAAGTAAAGTGCAAAATATGTATGAAAATGCTTACAGCTTTGGAGAATTCAAAATTCTGAGATTTTTTTATGTCTTTTAAAAAATTATATTTTGTAAGGTCAACTTGGTCAACGATTGCTCTTTTAACTTTAGAAACTCTAAAGTCTTCATCATTTGTATCGCACCTGGCTCTGCAGTGTTTATTCCCCACAGTCGATTTTCCGGAACCGGAATGTCAACTTGGCAGCATCCAATGCAAATATTTCGGATGCTTTATATCGCTACCGATTAACAGAAAACAACTTCGTTGACATTTATACTGGATCCTTCCACATAAAATTGTCTCCATAATTTCACTCTAAAGAGCAATTGACCAATCGGGGTGGACTGCACATAAGGAAAAATGCAACAGTCAGCTGGCAAGGTAATGCCGTCTATATTTTGGGATGCGCAAGGAATAATGTATATTGTCTATCTTGGAAAAGGAAGGACCATAAAAAGTGACATTTGAAAGTTCTGTTTTATCAAGACAATGCACCGCGTCACAAGCCAGCGAAAACGTTGGCAAAAATCTATGAGTTGTGCTTCGAATTGGTTCCGCTTTCACAGTATTGGAAAAGTTATCGGTAGTACTATGTAAAAATATAGAGTGATTCTAGGGATTCAAGTGCTTTCAAACAGGAAGAAAATTTACATAGCATGAAAGTTTTAAAATATGTTAAAATGTAGATTATAAATTTACGCAAAATTACAGAGCAACTAAGAAACAAAAATAATATTATGTTCTTATTTTAGTATGCTATTTTTGGTTTCCCTAATTCATTAATCTCAAGGAAGAAATTCTTTACTATCTCGAACCTTTCATGTATCTTTATCTTTCCTACCCATCTCCGTTCTCAAAATCCCTATTTCACTGCAATAATATAAGCGATATCGTGTTTCTACTCTTCTCATTACTCGCTCTGATACTATTTGATTCTTTGATATTTTCTTCCTACCAACTTAACATTATTATATTATTGCTTGATTTCTTTGGGGAGTCACATGACAAGGCTGTCACTTTTTGTTGAAGCTGGCGCCCCAATGCTAACACTGTTTCCATTTTATATCGACTATGTCACATACATTTCATGACATACCATTTTAATCCAAACACTCAACTCACACATACACACATGAACTTGCATATTAAGCACAAGGATACCCTGCCAACAATTTCTATCGCAAAAGTCACTTATAAGTGACTTCAAGAAGTTACAATTCAACGTCTGCGATACATTTTTTTCATCATAGAAGTCACTTCCTTATTGAGAAGTTGTTCCCCGCGTTACTTTTAGAAGTTACGTATTAGTGCCTTGTGGAAGTTACGTATTAGTGACTTGCGGAAGTTAAAATTTTCGTTTTTAAATTTTTTATATTCATTTCAATTCAAAAATGTATTACAAAAAAAAAAAAATAAATAATAATAATAATAATTAATTCATGTGAATATTAGATATAAGATTTTTTTTAATTTTTCAGTTCATTAATTGTTTGTTTGTTTTTTTCGTACTCTGTCTCGGGCGTGAAGTATGTGCTGTTGACACACTTTATTTATATCCATATCGGTCGAGTTCGAATATTTGGAATGACAGGCATCTATAGGAAAATAGAATTAATTGATTTCTTTATAGTGATAGTTTTATGTGAAATATTACTTTTTATTAGTGCAAATGTTGTAAAGCGTTGGATACTGGGTTTGTCATTTGTTCCACGCCAAGTTAAATTAACGGCCATAGTATCCGGTATAATGGATTTCAATGCCATTCTTAGGAATGAAGGGAAATCCTTTCCTCCAACTTTATATATGATATTTTTCTAAAGATAAATATGTTCCAAATATACAAATTTATTCATAATTATGGGCATTTAGTATAAGAAAATCGACCTACCAGCTGAGATGTTATTTTGTCGTTCAACAGCAGCTTCGTGTCAAAATCAATAAAGTCCTTGACATCCGTGAAAGGCAAGGAAGGTATTAGAGACGTATCATCCTTCTCACGCATATTTCTTTGCTGCTTGACTTCGGTTTTTAACGCAACGACTTCTTCCGTCAAAATTTTTTATTATTTTTTTATTAGTTTCTTCGAATTTTTCAAATTTTGTTTGCAAAGAACGTAACTCTTGCAAGATCGTTTGTATGGTTCCTTGATCTGAAGACGCAGCTGTTGTGCTTACTAGAAAATTAAACATTTATAATAAATTGCAAAGAATTAAGATCTGTTAAAATATATACCATTCGATATATTCGTCAGTGGGATGTATTGTACTTGGGTATAGCCATCACTCAAAAATGTAAAAGCATCATCTATGAAGTTTAAAATATTTATTTAACTTTAAATAAAATCAATACATACTTAATATCTTACCTGTATTAGGAGTATTATTAGACGCCATTTTTAAAGAAATGGAAATACAGCGAAAGTACTGTCAACACTTTGCAAAAACAATAACTTTATTTGAAATATCCTCTATGGTAAAGTTTATTTTATTTTTCAAAGTAATTACTTCGGTTTTATAAATTTTAAAATGTTCTGAGCTTAGGGGCTGTGAGAATAGCGGTTTTAAATTTGTTATAGTGTGTCCTTCAAATCTAGGCAAATTATTGTGTCGTGTTATTTTATCAATTTTAACAATATCATCTCCCACATAGCAAAAATTGTTTGGTTTTTCAATTGAAAAGTAAAAGTCAGAAGTTTGCACATGAAAATAAACATCTTCACTAATATTCGTTCGGCTGAACTGTACACTTGTTGTTTTTTTAACTGCTTTTAAAGTAAAACTAATTTCTACTTGCCTATTGTATAATTGGGCGGACACATTACCTGCTTTCTTAACTTGCTGCTTCAATTATGAAGATGATTTTCAAATCTGAAAGCGCTTATACTTTCCAAGCTTTCAAGCTTCTTTGCATCTTCATGAATGTGAAGCAGCTAATGAAAATTGCAAGTTAAGAAAGTTAGGTCATATAGCGAGGGAACATCTTTAACAAAGCTAAAGAGCAGATTTTGAGCATACGTATTATTAATCTGACAATCCTTTTTCGATAAAAGAATTCTAATTGCAACAGATAGCTTTAAAAAATGTACAAATCTTTCTTGAGATAAAACTGATTCTAAAATTACGGGGCCGTAATACAAAAGAAATAGGCAGAGTTCAGTTGCTTTCCAACGTTCAAGTTCATCTAAGGACCGTGGCTTTCTACAAAACTCGCGTGGACAACAATTTTTTAGGTTAGTTAATCTACTGGAATGTGTACAAATTTTCCAAAGCGTCAAAGAGTATTGTTCACCCTTTTTCCTCGCCCAAGCTTTTAAAAGAGTTCGTGTTACTCCTAGACAAATAACATGCATATAATCTAAACCTATTTGATGAACCATGTCAATTGGAAGTTTTTCAATCATTGTTCCATCCTGTTGGTTTTGATACTCTGGCTGAAACCTATTCCTGAACGAAGTATCATTTCGTAAGGAGGAACATTCAATATTGGGGAATATAAGCCGATGCTTGAACATTTCTCCTTTTTGCAAACACCTCATACATGAATAGAAACCAGTGTGACCTTTAATCCCCAACACAAACGATCTTGCTGGTGCATCCATTACGAAACATCTAGGTTTTATTGTAAAAAACTTGTTTTTATATTGAAATCCACTTCCAATTAAATTACGAATCTCATCTATGAACTCTGATAAAAACTCATCTGATTTTTTTGGTTTAGAATAGCCTTCGTACACGCCTACTAAAAGCACTTCACGATATCCAGGAACATTACATAAAATAGGCCAAACTTGTTTATTTGAACTTTTGCACAATAGTAGTCCATCAATATTAAAATCTTGTTCAATAATCTCTGAAGGGTAATCATTTACTAATAAAAAGTCTGTGAGGGCGTCTTCTATGCCATAATGACTGTAGAAACCCTCTCCCATACTGCGAGGGGTAACCTCCTTTGGGGTTTTTTTAACGTTCGGCAGTCTTTAGGGACACTCACATTATGTTCTCGTAATATTTGCAACAAGTCATTTAAAGCACTATTGCAAATATTTTTTTCAATCGCCCATTTTCGTAACTTTTCTGTTATATTCATTTCCTCAGTTTTACTTATTTCTTCTCTAAAATCCTCAAACTCACTTGAGCTATCACTTGACAAAAAAACACTATCATTACATTTATTAACATTGCTCGAAACACTGGGTTCACAACTTTCTTTTGAACTTTCTTTACAATGACCTTCATCGACATTTATTTTTTTAACTTTATTACTGCCGCTATATGTGCTCTCATTAATATTGCATATTAATTTAGATGCTTCTCTTTTATTTTTCAATTTAATAGCCTTTGCTGACAATTCACTCATTTTAATTATATTTTCAATAATATTTCAAATTAAAATACCACGAAACAAATAATTTTACTAGTTCCAAAAACAATATCGCACTTTAGCACTGACCACAAACTGCAGAAGACACAAAACCAATGAACCAGATGTCAACAACTTCTTTTTCTATTCTGTTGTTTTCATCTAATTTCATTTTGCAGTCGCTGCGACTTCAACGTCGGTGATCGCGTTCATTGTTTATCTTTTGCATAACGGGACAACAATCTTTAATTTAACGTCTGGAAGTGACTTAAAAGTGACGCATTTGGCGTTTGACACGTGAACGCGACAACTATCTTTATTTTAACGTACGGAAGTGACTAAAGCGTGACGTATTTGGCGTTGGCGATAAAAGACACTTCCAAATGTTGGCAGGGTAGATTCGAAGTGAATGCATTTATATGCAAGTGTGTGTATATTTGAGTGAAAGTGAGTATCTTGTTAGGAGTGCGATGGCTGCCTTTCTATCCCGCGTGTGGTGTGTCCGTAATTTTTGAATAATGTGATATCTTTATGTTTGTAGACATATATGTACGTTTGTGTGTTTTAAAACATACATATATGTATATTTGTAAGTATGTGTCGCTCCTGATGCAGCAGTATCTTTTACTTGACATGAAAAGGTTGATTGATTAATTGAAGGATGAGGAGTGCACCGCGACCTTTGGTCTATTGTGCCCTCTCCTAAATCACATAGACTCACTTAGCCCCAGCGCATTGATGAGGTCTAGTAGACTACCGGGTGCTAGTGAGGCGATGCGATCCCTATCCGGAAACATGGATCCAAGGGCCGTATTTCTGCTCTACAGACTCCTGTGCAGTCGATCAACAGGTGGCTTCAGTCTCCCTGTCGCAGAACCGGCAGTTAGCGCAAGAAGATAGGCCCATGTTGTACAGATGCCTATTCAGCTTGCACTGGCCAGCATACCATACGACCAGTAGCCTGAGTTTGTTCCTGGGTAGGTTTATTACAACTTTGAACCTACTCAAGTTATATCTTCAAATTAGCAACTTGGCATGTCTCATACCGGTTGTTTGTCGCCAATGCTCCTCTCTGCCCACTCCTTCTTTCTTGCGGAGTAGCTCCTTTATGGTATGGGGACTTACCCCAGTAAAGGGTTCGGATCCTACCATCTTGGTGGAGGCGGCGGAACGGGCAAGCTCGTCTGCCAGTTCGTTACCGGCTATACCCCTGTTATAAGGCACCCAGATTAGGTGTAGCTGGTTACGTTCCGCAAGGCTGTTCAGCCTTTCCCTGCACTCCTGCACTAGTAGCGATTTGATCTCGTAAGAGGAAATTGCTATTAGCGCCGCTTGACTATGGCTGATAATGGCTATTCGCTCATTGCGATAGTTGTTCATAAGCAGTACTGTAAAAATTGGGTTTCTTCTGTTTTTGAAGCTGACTGGCTTACCTCCTAATCTCTGTCTATCTACCTAGAGATTTGATAATTATATTTTTGCATATATAAACGAAAACGATCCTTAATTAAATTTCCTTTTTTTACTTAGAGAACTTCCAAAACCAAGTAGATCTTTTCTCGAAGAAATGCTTCTACTTTAATATACGAATGCACTCGCCTCGGACTATAATAACACTGTGGAATATTTTGGGGATTATTGTCTGGGAGGTGTGAAATTCCTAGTCAGGGTGATGGTACTAGGTCAGTATAGTAAAACCCTCAAAGGTTTTGGCGTTCGTATGTGTCAGTTTTTTTTTTTATGACCTTTTAAATTTTTTTTACAATTTCTATTTGTTTTTATTTGTTTTTATTCAAAAAAGTGTCATTTATCGCTTTTTTATAAATTTTCCCCAATAACTCCAGACTTCTGCCCATTAACTACTAAAAAAATAAAGTAAAATTTATTTTTTTTTTAATATTTAAATTTTTAGGAAAAAAATACTTTTTTCCCTTCATACATTAATTTTTAACTTCAAAAGTGTTGCACATATAGGAAACCGGTATAGAAACAGATTAGAGAAACTATAATTCTTAATTTTTCTAAATTTGTTTCATCAAAATCGGATAAGTGGTTCGCGAGTTATGTTAAACTACGTTTTTGCCAAAATGTTACAACTAAGCGAAAAAAACATCAAGATAAGGAAAAAATTTAAAAGGTCATAAAAAAACTGACACATACGAACGCCAAACCCTTTGAGGGTTTTACTATTACTGACCTAGTACCCTCACCCTGACTTGGAATTTCTCACCCCCAGATTAGCTGTTGTACTGTGTTATTTATAATCTTATAAGCTCGATTATTCGTCTTTCCTACAATTAGAATTAAGCGAATGTGATACAGCTCAAACTCAGTAAACAAGCTGATACCCTCGGTGTCTCTACGTAAAGTGAATACGTTTGTTCTGTTGATTTCTGAATTAACTGGAAAGAGCTTTAGTTCATCATATAATATTTAGGAAAAGAACCAGCTATGCTTTTAAGAAATTTAATGCGGCGAAGATAAGCCAAAATTTTCGATTTTACAATTACACAGAATAACAGCTAATCTGGGGGGTGAAAATTCCAAGTCAGGGTGATGGTACTAGGTCAGTATAGTAAAACCGTCAAAGAGTTTGGGGTTCGTATGTTCAGTTTTTGATTGAAAGCTATTGCATAAAATGTATCACTGCATCAGCAGAACAGAGGTTCATGTCACGGCGACACAAAGCTTCTATAACTAACTCTGCCGGCTTTAAAACTTTAATAATGCTTTTAATAATATTAAATTCAAAATCTTCCAAGCAATCTGCCTTAAGGTCGACCATCGCTTTTTTCAAGCAAGACTCCAGCATATGAAACCGTTCGATCATTTTTAGTAAACTGTTCCACCGAGTCTGACAATCTAGGATGAGCTGCAACTCTTTGTTGAACTCCATTTTCCCATATCTTTGTAAAATTTCATTCTTTTTGGGAGATTTTCGAAATGACCATACAGCGCTCCGAATTTTGTCTATAATTTTTTTGATATCAAATTCGTCGTTAAGTTCTCCACGTTCTTCATTATCAGCTAACTAAAAATACCATAAAAATTAGATTTTCATATTTAAAAAATAAATAAATATGTCTACCTGTATGCAATCAGTTTGATCTCTCGTATCTTCTCGGAATCATCATCTTCACATATAGAAATTTCATTTGGCTCAATTCTTATTTGTCTTTTGTACATCACATCAAGGATACCTAGCTGTATTACATGTGCCAGGCACAGCTGTTGATGTGGACCTATGTGTTTGCCAATTTTCAACATAGTTGAGGCAACATCCGTGATAATAGAAATAATATCAGTGGCTAAACTCAAGTCATAATCTACCAAACGAGATTCAATCATATCAATGCAGTTTTCAGAAGTTGCGGCACCTTTTATTCGGACGAGTCCCAAGTTCCATATGTTTTTTTGACCATGCAGTATTAAATTCAAGTAGCGTTTATTGGCCACAGAAGTCCATGCGTCGAATGAAATGCTAAATCTATTATTTTTCACTTTCAAATCGATTATTTCTTTCTTCACTCTTTCGCGACATTCTTCAAAATATTCCATTACATATTTTCTAATTGTGGTGTCAGATTTGGGAACTTTAAATTTTCTGGCTTCAATACCTTTTCTGTTTTGTTTTGATTGCGCAATGGTTAAAAATGCTAATCCATCCACAGCTACCAAACTGGCCGTAATAGCACGAATATTTTCTTCATTTTTTGGTGAAAAATGTAAAGTAATTTTTGCCACTTTCTTGGGAACAGCAATTGTAGGAGTTGCTTCGCGGCACAACTTTATGCCATGAACCTAAAATTATCAATTTCTCTACAATCTTATTTTTATTGTGGGTTTATAATTTTTACCTATAAATGTTCGTGTAATCCTTTTGTTGAACCACCCTTTGTTTTGAGGACTGCATTACATTTTTTGCACTTGGCTTCCTCTGAACTTGTTGATATTAGAAAATAAAACCATGTTGACAATTTGTCTTCTCCTTCTTTTGTGTGCTTTATAAATGATGCTAAGTGAATGAAAAATTGTTATTTTAACATTTATAATTAAAATATTTAGTACTTACATTCCATTTTTACAATTTATACAATAAGCACAAGTGTAAGTTTGTAAAATGCAGTGCGGTTGATCGTATGCTTGGACATGCTACAGCTTGCCAATTAACAGCTGTTCAAACCAGTACTGTAACTTTGATCAAACAGTGTTGTACTAAATTCTTACTAATTGTTTTTTGGCAATGTTCATCTATTGTAAATACAACTTTGTTTATTAAAAAATAATAATTAACAGTGTTTAAAAAAAAGGGCAAAAATCCCGAATATCCCGGGAAATTAATTTAAATCCCGGGAGGAGTTTTAAGTCCGGGATCCCGGGATTTGTGTTATGCACATTTTCTACATAAATCTCCATACCTACAGCTAAATGTATGCAAACTTATGAGTATATGTATGTATATGTTTTCGTTGGTGTATAGATGTATTTGCTTGTATTTGTTGAATATCAAAAGTTTATGAACAAACAAATATATCGCCTTTAGTTGTCCTATCGTGGTATGTGCTATCATTTATTTTGTGTGATTTGCTGCTTTTCTTCTGCTTTAGTCTTACATATTCTATTAACCGTTAACCCTGAGGGTAATTGCAGTGACTGCAGCAACCTAGAGCCATATGAGCAATTCCGAAAGTTTTTTGATGATGAATTATTGCAAATGCTGTGTGACGAGTCAAACAGATATTCGCTCTTAAATAATAATGGGAACCCAAATATTACAGTTGGAGAAATGAAAGTATTTTTAGGAATTCTGATAATAAGTGGATATACCTATTCTCCAAACAACAGCATATTGGAGCGTTGACAAAGATATTCAAAATCTTGTTATTATTGACTCGATGAGGCGTGATCGTTTTCGAACTATTTTTGGAAATCTACACTTTATTGACCCCGGAAAGACAGATTTATCGGATAAAATATGGAAATTGAGACCCCTAACTGATGCTTTGAAAGCGAATTTTGCTAAAAATTTTCATCCAGAGCGGAATTTGTCCTACGATGAATCAATGGTGGAATACTACGGCAGGCACGGTTGTAAACAATTTATTAGAGGTAAACCGTTGAGATTTGGTTATAAAATGTGGTGTCTAAATACGCCTTCCGGTTATCTTCTAAACTTCGAGATGTATCAGGGAAAAAACTCTAGGACGAACGAAGAGTACGCTGCAAACTATGGAAAGAACGCTGCTCCGTTGTTTTCAATGATCGATGAATTCGATGAAACTTTAAAATTCAATACCAATCTCTTGCCCTTTGCCACTGAAGGATAACTTGAAAAAAAGGAATGTGGTTATATGGCTAGTTCCCGGATTTCTGAATGCGATATTACAGTCACGAAATGGGTAGACAATGCAGTAGTTTCCGTTGCATCAACTTTATTTGGGAAGGAACCGGTAGGGACAGCTGGAAGATACTCTAGGGCAGAACATGCTCGAATTCAGGTTCAGGGCGGAACAGACCGTATGGACAAAAACGTTAACGCTTACAGGATTGGAGCTAGAGGGAAGAAGTGGTGGTTCTCAATTTTTACCTGGTTGGTTGATGTCTCCATTCAAAATGCTTGGCTCTTACATTGAAAAGACGGTCACGGGCTAACCCAGCTACAGTTTAGAAGAACCATTGCTAATCTCTTTTGTCATACTTATGGACACGTTCGAGATATGACCTTATTAGCCATTTCATAGTTAGAAATCCTACCAGGAGACGCTGTACTGGAAACAACTGCCAGCGATCAATAAACACCAAATGTGTAAAGTGTGACATAGGTTTGTGTGTGGATTGTTTCTACAACTTTCACTCTAGACCAGCTTGAGTTTTCTCTCTCAACCAACAATTGATGAATTTTCATACGTTTGTAGTTTTCTTTCTCAACCAACAATTGATGAATTTTCATACGTTTGTACTGTTTCGTTTTCTTTTTGTAAACATTATAATTAAAATAATAAAATTGATGAATTAAATCCAATGGAAGTGTTTATTTACATGTTAGTATCAAACATAGTTTGTAGTTTTGTGTACATATCAACCCTTGTAGTATCCACATATAGTTTGGTTCCTCTATCTTTGCTATTTAGCTTTCGCGTTTAATGGGTTAAAGTAGTATCTTATCATCGAAACCTGGTTCTTTATTCAGTTCAGTTATCATTTTCATCGTTTCTTTAACTAGCAAAAGTCGAAAAAATTTTTTGTATGATTGATATACATACATATTCTTATGCTTTCTGTGAAAGTAGCGATTTTATGATATAAGGCTTAAAGACCTGTTCACGGTGGTGCAGTTGTAGATACAACCACAATTTCCTTTGGAAAATATCACGGCAAATATTTCATTGCTTTTATGCGAAAATCTCTCAAAAACCTTAATAATATTTAGGATATTTATCAACATTGTCTTATGTTCTGCATAGTTTCTAATTTACTGTTTAGAATTAGACAAAAGCATTAACTGTTAAATATATGTAACATATTGGAGACAGAAAACAGTCTAGATAGTGATTCGATATGTAGCATACTTTTATGAGTGCAGAGTCAAATTAGCCAATTTTTTTTTGTGAATTTAGTGATAACATTGTACGCATTAATTACAAACTAGTGGAAACAAGAGTTATACCAACTCTTTTATAAACTTCGGTATGTTTGATACGAATGTATTTTTCAAATACTTTATTACAGTATGTAAACGAAACACATTATCCGATTTTACTTACCACTTAAGATGAAAATAGCTTAGCAATCAAAATTAAACCTAAAATGTCTCACAGTTCTTTATTCAAATTCAATTTAATATATAAATTCATGTATGTTGGTGTAAAGATCGTATCCCGAAATAAAGTAGTAAAATATTTCTGTACAAAATGCATAGGTATATGACTGTTGGCACAGGAATAAAAATCTACATATGAGATCTCTTGCACTTTACGTATTGCCAAACTTTTATACCCTCACTTTTGAAAAAGAAAAAAGTAGATAAAAAGCCTCCACCATGACATTAAAATCCATTTAAGGCCTATTCAAAAACCTGTTAAATTTTTCGTAACTTTGCAATTCAATTATTTTTTTTTCAAGGCAATGCTTGTGTGAGTGTGGGTTTGTATATACCATATGTATGTGAGATGTAAAGGTATGTGTTTATATATACGTACTTACTACGAACAGTGCCTAAAAGAGACTTAAGCGTCGGCAGCAATGTACCTAGTGTCAGTATTTTCTATGTGTATGTATGTGTGCGTAACAGAGCTTCAAGTTGTTATGCTAATGCTCCAGAAACACATACGCATATCAGTTTGCAGGACTGAGTCAAACCAAGTAGCTGCAATAAATATGTCAATAATCCAAATAAACTACAGCACACCTCTACGCACTTACTGCCGTAGTTTTACAGGAATGTGGAAGCTTGTATATACATATGTATGTACTTAAATTAATACTTTGAAAGAAATATGCGCAAGGATTGAATATTTATATGCTTGTAAGTCCTTGTAGACAGACGATCAACCCACACTGATTTAAATACAGATAAAATACCTATGACTGATAGGGCTTATTACACTTTCACACACCGACATTGTTTTATTTGGCTAAAAATGTGTAGAGCTGTGTTGGTAAATATGTACGAGTTATGTGTGCCACAACGATGTTGCAAAGTATTTAAACGCCATTAAGCTGCCGGTGAACACATTAATCCGTTGAACAAAGTTTTCGACGGTGGCAGCATTTGAAACAGCTTAAAAAAGTGTTTCCCACAGACGGAGAGAATAAGGTGGAATAAGGATTTGTTGGAGTACTTGCTCACAATCTCTCACAACAAATAATTTATAAAACCCTTGTATATGTATGCGAGTTGCTTAAAGTACGTACATAAATGAATTTGTATAGCATACACACAGGCGCTTGCCAACTTAAATTGACAACATAAATATATTTATCAGTTATGAAAATCACAAAAGCGTGGAGCATAAGTTGCTTTGCACTTTTGTTTGTCGGTGATAAAAAATAAAAAAAAAACATATAAAACTTTGATTGAAAAAAGGTTGCTTGCTGTTGTGGTTGCGTAAAAGTTGTGTCTGCGTGGCTGCTGTACCAGTACTGTTATGTGAACTAACAATAGCCATTTTGAGTTTTAGAATGAACTTTTCGGTTTACAAAGTATTTAAAACAATGGTGTAAGGTTGTGTGCATGCAAATACTGTTGTCAGGGTTGCCAGCTTTATATTTCTGTGAACATTGCTCTGAAATTTCAAATAAATTATTACTTTAACTGCAACTAAACGGTCAATTGAAAACTTACTTGGTCTGACGCATAGATATCGCTACTTTAAGATAGCCGTAAACTTCAAAAGGCTCTTGTCGAAATTTGACAAAAAATACTGTTAAAGCTAAAAATTGGATTGATTAATATGATTTGTACTCTGCCCTAGGGAAATCAAGCGTTGAAAAGTGGTTTGCTAAGCTTAAACGAAGAAAAATGAGCGGCGAGGTCAATGAAGGCCGTGGACGCCCTAAGGAGACTGTTACCGACAGTGTTCCCATTATAACTTCGGATGCCCGTAAAGTGAAGTTGTGTCAGAGGATGGAGACTTTAAAGATAATAACGAAACGTATTTGATATGTAGTGAATAAATATTTGGATATACAAAAGTTTTGTGGAAAATGGGTGCCGAATTTCCGATTATAAGGAGTGTTTGCAGTTCTTTAATCATAATAAATATGAATTTTTACATCGACATGACTACATAATTTTAATCCGAAGCCCAATCGATGGTCAGCCGAGTGAACTGCACACGATGAACCCTCTCCAAAACGTGGAAAAATGAACCAGTCGGCTGACAAGGTTATGCTCTTGCTTAATTTTTATTGTCTACTTTGAAAAAGGAAGAACCATCAACAGCGACTATTACAAAGCGTTTGAAAAAAGAAAGCGTCGAAAAATAGCCGTATTTAAAGAAAGAAAGTTTGTTGCAGCAACATTTTGTGTCACAAGTCATTGAAAACGATGGGAAAATCCATCGAGCTTCGGATTGCTTCCTTGTCTACCGTATTTTTCAAATTTAGCCCCAGCGACTTCTTTCTTCTTCTTCTTTTCTTGTTCTCAAATCTCATAATAATGCTCGGAGTGAAAAAAACTTTCTTCAAATACAGAGGAGATCGCCGAAACTGCGACCTATTTTGAATCAGGGAACGAATCGTACTACAAAAATGGCATTGAATATTTGCATCCAATAGTGACTTCAAACAGACTTGATATTTAAGTTCGAATGGTTGAGTACAATTATCATTAGATGACAAAATTATTGCGACTATCATTATTTTAATTTTTTTCCAGGACTTCGACGATGCTGCTCGAACCAAAGATTGGAGATTCTGTAAATTTCTGTGGGGTATTCTGTAGGTCATGTTCACCAACACTGACCATAAACTACAGTTCAGTGGCTTCAAATCTGTACTTCCGGACTGCCAATCACGTGCAGCTATGAGACCAGCAATATAGCTTTTAAGACACTGCTGGGTGGTTTTTGCCTTGCATGCAGAAGCAGAATCTTTCTAGAAGATCCAATGCTCTCCATCAAAGAGATTAATGCTTAAGTGCCATATCATATTTCTAAAATAATCTGTTGGCACACTTTTGTAAGTTTTAAACCTTTTTAACAGAAGTAAAAAGGCGGTTCGCCACTATAGAAGGATTCCTACCCAACCATTAGAATAGGTGAATGGCGACCACGTTGGATGCCTGGACTAACATTTTTTGCGGTTTCGGAAGTGTTTCCGTAAATTTTGGAATTTTGGTTGCTAAAAACCTATTCAATCGTCATTTTTTTATTCTTTAAAACGGATACTTTGATGGCTGTTGGCCGTTGGTTACGCGCAAGAACTTTTAAACACGGATTGCGTTGCATCCTTACAATTACGTCTTTTTGATAAGGAATTTATCTAGACCATCATAACTTTGAATTTTTTAGTAATTGAAAGAAATATTTTAACATTTCAAGTAAAACATTTATTAAGTACAACCCAATTTTAACAAAACATTGAATCTATTAAGTAAAGTTGCCGATGGTTCCTCGTGGATGTAAGTTTGCATTATTAGAAAATTTTTCGCGGGAGAGGTAAAATAACAAAAGTGTGTTTTATACGGAGTTGCTAGAGTTTTACTCATGTTCCAAGTTTTGTATTTGTTAAGTGAAAAATTAACATTTTTTAAATAATTACTTAAAGAAGGGGATTTTCCAATTAAATACGCTCTTATACTAGGGACTGATATAGGTTCAAATTTATATACATATACATATGTATGCAAAATAGCTTGCGGACACTTTAAACGTGGACACATTCATACATATATGGATGAGCAGGTGCGATATATAACTTACCACTTACTTTTGCTACCCACTCCTTTGAGAACGCAATATATATATATTTTTTTTTTTTGTTCTCTTCAAGATGGAGCACAATTTTTTGGAGGGAAAGAAAAACGTTATAATAAAGATCTTCCTGGTCGGATCCCACTGGAAGTTTTACGGATGTATTTATAAAATTCCACAGAAAAATACTCGCAATTAATTAGTTGGTTCAGCTGCTGCGCACTGAGGATCTCCAGGTGTTGGAACGGTGGTTGAGTGGCGCGCCGAAGATGACAAAATGTTGAAAACGATGTGCCGAAAAGTATCAAGAAAAAAAGAAAACGTCCGCCGATGATTACTGCTCGAGATTCGTAGTCGAAAAGGGAAGCGGCCTCTTCCAGGACGAGGGTTTTTGCTCGTTGGGCGGTGGTGAATTGGTAGCTGCGTGTATTGGTGTGTGTGTGGTGTTTTCTGCTGCTTCCAATAGATGTGTGGTGTGTGGAGAAACTGCTGTCTTCAGGTGTGGTGTATGCGCCAGTGTTGCTTGTGAGTGGTGTGTTGTGTGGTGTAGTGGCGCGTGAGGGCGGGAAGCTTAACTCAACTAGCCAAGCATCCTTCCTCCATCCGCCTTTATGCCAAACAAAATCCACTTTCCGACATCGAAATTTGGATGGCATTTAAGAGCAAAGGAAGTCAACCTACAAAAATATATAGCATATGTACTTCCGCCGTAAATATAGAATCGTGGATTCAAACTCACACTCGTTCATAGAATTGTTTATTTTTATACCCTAAACAGGGCAAATAAAGTTTGCAATGAAGCTTGTAACACTCTACTCTAAAACATACACTATATTATTACTCTGAAATTTTTTTGCACATCCTCCCCAAGATTTTTTTATTTGCAGGAACTCAAAGTTAAGTTAATATATGAAAAACTTTTTTAACTGACAAAATATCGTCACGAAATTTGACAATGTATTCCTTGAGAATAATTCAAAAATATGTATATGAAAACATTTTTTTGATTGGATCAATAGAGCATATAGCTGCCATACAAACTTAACTATCAAAATCAAGCTCTTGTAAAGAAAACTTTTTATTTGAGGAGATATCTTCACAAGCTGCGAAGAAATTGCTTGCATGGTATCACTATAGAATATAGCTGAACAATCAAAAGCAAGACCTAGTTTGGAAAATTTTTTATTTCATAAATTAGTTTCACGAAATTTTGCATATACTGTTGTCCAAAAACTACGAAAAATTGTTCAGACCGAAGCATTTAGCATGAAGCTGCCTTACGAACCGATGGAAAACTTTTTATTCGTGAAGGGCGTTATAGATTCGGTGCAACCGAAGTTAACGTGTTTTGTGTTTTATTCGTGTATGTGTTTTATGTATTAGATTTCTATATATGTATATGTAATAGATTGTCAAAAAAGTCTTGTGGTATTTTCGCTAGTTGGCGCTGAAAGCGCGTAGCTCTCGGTTATGCTATACCTTTTTGAAAAGCTCATTTCACGCGCTAACAAGTGTTTGATTGATTGTCTTCTTTTAAGTCGTTCGTGAGATATAGCGTCGCAAACATGGAGCAAAATAAAGAGAAAATACGGCATATTTTACAGTACTACTACCATAGAGGCAAAAATGCACCTCAAGCCGCCAATAAAATTTGTGCAGTTTATGGACCCGATAAAGTCTCCATTCCCACCGCACAACGATGGTTTCAACGTTTTCGTTCCGGTGTAGAAGTGGTCGAAGATGCGCCACGCTCCGGAAGGCTTGTCGTCGAAAATTGCGATAAAATCGCTGAATTGGTCGAAAGAGACCGGCAAAGTAGTCATCAAACCGTTATAAACCATTTGAAGAAGCTTGGAGTCACTAAGAAGCTCGATGTATGGGTGCCACACGAATTGATTCAGTAAAAATACCGCATGACTTTTTTGACAACCCATTATATGTATTTGCTTATTATACACACTTCTTTGCTATGATCTATTTGCTTTAGTAAAATATGTGTATATGTGTTTATGTGTGCTACTTAATACTGAAGTATATCTTTAGCTGCGTTCCCAACTGAAACTTCTTTTTGCAGCTCTTGCGCATTTTGCAGTTTCTGTATATGAATTAAATTTCAAATGCACAAATACACACAAACACAGACAGACAAACACTCATCGTGCTGCCAAGTGTAACGGTAATTCAGGGCACAAAAAGTTCTCCAGGGGAGGTAAATGATGTCATAGTATATATTAAAATTTTCTTTTTTTTTTCATATGTATGCGTGAGTACACATTTATGTGTGTGTTTTTTTTTTTTTTTTTTTTTTTTTTTTTTTTTTTTTATAGTAGGGGGAAGCATCGAAAGCCGGAACTTTAATCCGCTAAACCTAACCTACTCCCAACTCAAGACTCTCCCACGGGACCACCGATTAAGTATTACTTCGTGGGAGGGACAGGACATTTAAGTCTCCTCTATCGTGCGGACTGACGGACGCCTAATTTGTTCAAAAAGTCTCAGTTTTGTCATTATGGATGCTGACGCTTCGCTGACCGCTTTCCAATTATCAGTCGACTGACACATGAGTGTCGTTAAATTATCGACTGTAAGACTACCACCTAGTGTGGTTTTTAGTCTTTCCCTTGTATTTGAAAATCTAGGGCAATAAAACAATACATGTTCAAAGTCTTCTATCTGCTCTGTACACGTCGGACAGTTCGGACTAGTGTCATTGTGGAATCTGAAGAGGTACCTTCTAAAGCACCCATGTCCACTAAGTATTTGGGTCAGATTAAAGTCTAGGTCCCCATGTCGTCTGTCTATCCACGAGTGGATGTCCGGTATAAGTCGGTGGGTCCAACGCCCTTTGGATGAGGAATTCCACCGCTCCTGCCACATTTTAACGCTCTTGTTCCTCTCCTCGGTCTTTGCCGATATTGTTTTAGGCGCCGGTAGATGATATAAACGCTCGAGTTCATCACCCTGGATGCCAATGGGCGGCATGCTGGCTAATACTTCAGCAGCGTCGGTTGATGTAGTGCGGAAAGCACTTATTACTCGCATTGCAGAAAGCCTATGCACTGCAATTATTTGTTTAGCATACGCTTTTATATTCATTGCCTGTATCCATACTGGTGCTGCGTACAGTATTACGGAACTCATTGCTTTCGCTATTAAGAATCGCCGGCTGGAACGCACACAGCCTGTGTTGGTCATCATTCTCGATAGTGCGTTATAAATTTTGTTTGCTTTATTGGAGGAATACTCCAGGTGTTCTTTGAATTTTAATTTAGAATCCAATATTACCCCCAGATACTTCAGCTGCGGTTGCGAAGTAATCTCGCACTCCCCTATGGTGAGCTCTATTTGTTCTTCTACCTTCCTGGTGCTTATAAGTAAAACTTCAGTTTTTTGCTCTGCCAGCTCCAGACACAGAAGAGAACCAGTGCCGTAGATCATTTACGCACTCATTGCATTTACTTCTTAGGTCGACTAATTGTTTTGCCACTGCTACCACCATGAGATCGTCCGCATATGCTATTAGTTTCACATCTTTTGGTTGTTGCCTTTTTAGCACCCCGTCATACATTAGGTTCCATAACAGCGGGCCTAACACTGACCCTTGGGGTACTCCACTAGAGTAGCTCTTGGCTCCTTCGTTCGTATCATAAATCAACCTTCTGTTTCTAAAATAGCTCGTTATAATATTTATGAGGTATTCTGGAGCGCGAATTTTTTCCAGGGCTTTGATTATGTGTGCCCATTTTGCCGTGTTGAACGCATTTTTGACATCCAGGGTGATCAGCGCGCAGTACTTTTTTGTGCCACCTTTCCATCTTTTCCCACTTACTGCACATTTCGCAGTATCGACGACTGCTCGTAGTGCGTCAATAGTGGATCTCTTTTTTACAAAGCCGTATTGTCTCTCTGATAGTATGCCGGCTTTCTGGATTACTAACTCCAAGCGGTTTCGTATTATACTTTCGTACACTTTACCCATTGTGTCGAGCATACACAAAGATCGGTACGATGAAGGTTCTTCAGGTGGTTTCTTTGGTTTTGGGAGCAGAACCAAACGTTGTACTTTCCACGGGTCGGGGAATACCTCTTCCTTTAAACAAGCGTTGTACATTTTAGCAAAAACTCGAGGTTTTAAGCTCAAGGCTTCCTTCAGAGCTCTGTTTGGTATGCCATCCAATCCAGGCGCTTTCGTGTTTTTGATTTTCCTTGCTATTGCCAATAGTTCGTCTTCCGTGACTAACGGGGGTGACTCTACAGCTTCGTTTCGTCGCTTGGCATATGAAATCCGGTCGTGTTTCGGGAATAGTGTTTCGACGACCTTTCCCATAAAAGAAGCATCTTTAGGTTGCTGCTGCTTGTTTTTAAATCTGGACATACATATTTTGTATGCAGTACCCCAAGTATCAAGGTTTGCTTCCTCACACAGCTTCTCAAAACATGATTTTTTGCTTCGTGTAATTGCCAACTTCAGGAGCTTCTTGTGGCTTTTAAATTATTCCCTAAGGCGATTTTCGTTCGTTTCGCCCCAGTTACGCTGTAGACGCCGTCCGGCTGAGTGACAAAGCTTTCTCAGCATGGAAATTTCTTCGTTCCACCAATATACAGGCCGCCGCTTGTGGTGATGTGACGTTCTACGCATTGTTGCATCGCATGCTGCCACCAGTTCTTTTCGAACTGCTGATACCAAGTGGGCGGCGCTGTCACCAGATGCCTTTGATGCACTCCAGACTAGGTCAAACAAGTCTGGGTCGAACTCTTGTTGTTTCCAACTTCGCCTTCGGGAGGGGTTTCTGCTAAGAAGCTCCTGTTCTCGGGAGTACGAAATTTGTGCTATAATCGCCATATGATCACTGTATGTGTATGTATTTGACACTGTCCAATTTATATGCCTACTGAGTGAATCATTTGCGAACATAATGTCAATTATGGATCCTTTGTTTCCTTTTTGGTACGTGTTTCGCGTTCCACTGTTTATTATTGTTAGGTTCGTTTGACTAAGGAATTCTTGGACAAGGCGCCCGCGATGGTTTGTATATCTGCTGCCCCATGCAGTCGACCATGCGTTAAAATCCCCCGCTATTACAATTGGAGTTTTGCCTCTGGTTTCTAAAGAGAGCCGTAAGAGGAAGTCTTCAAATTCTGTAATAGGTGCGCTGGGGCGAGCATAGCAACTTACAAAATATATCCTTTGTATATTCGCCCATGTGAAACAGTTATGAGCTTCTCTGGAGCTGGTCTTGAAAGGCTGTCCTTTGCAGGACCATATTGCTGCCTTGCCGGTTTTATCTGCAATCCATGTGCTTTCCGGACGCTGGGAATATTGTTCACTTAGTATGGCGACATCAATGTTCTCTTCTGTGATTGTCTGGTCTAGCAAATCCTGTGCTGCTGCGCAATGATTTAAGTTTAACTGTATTATCCTCATTTTCTTAGAGTCTTCATCATCTCCTGGTACTTGGGGCAAGTCAGGCTCAAAACTGAGTGTTCCCCTTTGCAGAGCATGCAGCTCGGAATGTTGGTGCATGCCTTTGCTAAATGTCCCGCGGTTCCGCAACGTGTGCATTGAGAAGATCTGTCTGTCAAACTGCAGCAGTTGCGCGCCATGTGTCCCAGGTGGAAACATTTATAGCATCTAAGAATAGGCGAGTATTCTCGAAGGCGACAGATCGACCATCCTATCTTAACTTTGCCCAATTTTAGTGCAGCTTTGGCATCCTGAGCTCGTAGGCATACTAGAGCTACCTGTGTGCCACTACGGGTTTTTTTCATACTTTTAACGCTTGATTTCTCCAGGTTTTGGATCCCACACTCTTTTTTTAGCGCCTCACAAATCTCTTCAGGTGTAGCAATTTCATCTAAATCCTTACACACTATTGTGACGCTATGAGTTTTTGGCTGTATCAGCGCCATTTCACCCACCGCTCCCTCTAAGACGCTTTGGTATGATTCGGCTCTCTTGTCCGCCTGATTTTTTAACTCAATCAGTAGGTCTCCTTTCATCGTTTTTCTAATGTAGGTCACGTTTTATCCTAACTCTTCAAGACCGCTGTCGCTTTTTATCTTCCGGAGAATATCAGCATACGACGACCCTTCCTTTTTTGTTATAATGATGGCGTCTGGTTTCGTTCTTATTTTCTTCTGAATCGGCTTTCTCTTTTTAACAGCATCCACCCATTTTTCACATGAGTTGTGTTGACCCGTAACTTCTATCACTTTCGTGGCTTCGCTGGTCATTTGTTGCACCTTTTCAATAGCCTTTCTTGGCTTTTTTGTGGGGGGTAGTTCTCCCGAAACTTCTCGCAGCCGCTTTGGGGTATTCGTCCCTTTGGTAATATGAGAAATCTGTGTTGCTTTCTCAACCATAGTTTTTTCTACCGGTTTCTCGGCTTTATTATATAAGCACATTATGCTACTAAGTAGATCGCGCATTGCCTGGTTTACATGTCTTTGACCAGCCATCATATTTTCCAACTCTTTTATTTTGCAACCCAGCTTTTTAAAGTAGTTGGACGATTCACTATTTAGTGATTTCTCATCACTTTTGCTTGTACGGTCAGCAGTTTCGTCACTAAATGTTGATCCATCAGCGGTGGATTCTTCATTTCTGCCTTTTGTGGGCATTCTCAAAATTTTCGAATTCCTCCGAAAAGGATTTTCAGGTGTACGCCCCATACTATTCTCGGAGGCCATACCTCAGTGAGAAAATAGTTTGGGTACACCTGTAAGAGAGTACGTTCAGTCCCTGCCGCTAAAACCTAACTTATATTATAAATGGTTGGCAATGCCTAAACCAAAAGCAAAACGAAAAGGAGAAAAAAGCGGAAAAGAGAAAACGGAGAACAGCTGATCGATCAAAGCAAAAACGGCAAATTAAAAATAAGCGCACGTTTGATTCGCTGTTATTAGGGGAAATAAAAAGTTATTACTGAAAAAATTTGGAAATTTGCCGCGAAAAGGGGCAGGTATTTGCAAATAAATTTTGTTTAAGTTAAATTGTACTTATCTATTTCTTTGGGTTTAGTGTCCACTTGGATCGTCCGGAATTCTGGTAAGTCTTAGCACAAAAACTAGTGTTTTCACTGTGAAAAACCAGGATTATTCAGCGAATAATCCAAGAGCGTAAAAAAAAGCACGTCCACTTCACTCAACACTCAACACATGTGTCACTCAACACTCAGCATAAATTGGTGTCAAGTAGCCGCAGTTGGGACCTAAATGGGCAGCGACTGCGTGTTTGCGTTTGTGAGTGCGTGCGTGCGTGCGTGCGTGCGTGTGTTTTTTTTTTTTCTTTTGTGCCGGAAAGAAAATCTTACATAGACACTGCTACTTTGCTGTAGCAATATGCACGATTCGTACTGCCTTCATTCGGGACCACGCCCCGTCAGTATTACCTACTGTTCTGGACTTGCGAAACGGTACGCCTACGTACTAAACCCTAACTCCGTCTCCTGTAGCTTTACTGAGGCCTTGTGGGATCGCCGTTGAGCATTTCATCGCAGGGCAAGCTTAGCCTGTGCGCTCACGTCATTAGAGCGATATTCTCTGCTCTAGATCCACTTTTTCTTTGCTGTTGTGCTCTTCTTAGATCATGGAGTACTATGGCTGTCATCTTCTCTATTTCATTCCACACGTTCCTCGAGTGAAACATTTAGTATAGGTCACTATATACTCTGGTGTTATTCGGTTGCATACTTCTTTTTCCAAAGGTAGTCGCTCATTTGTGATAGTGGAAAAATATGTGTTCTGTGTTCTCGTTATTGCTACCACAGAAAGAGCAAGCTACTCCCTCCTCGTGGGCGTACTTATGCAAGTACTCCCTGAAACATCCATGTCCTGTTAGTAATTGCGTCATATAATGATCTACCTCCCCGTGTTTTCGTTCTATCCATGCTTTTATATTACCGATCAAGCGGTATGTCCATCTCCCCTTGCTTGATGTATCCCAGCGTGTTTGCCATTCGTTTAAGCTGGCATGTCATTCTTCTCTATGCTCTGCTACCGTTAGTTTCCGGCCTCCGCTTTTACTTTTATCACATATTCGCTTAAGTTCGAGAGCTATTATGTCTGGAGGCATAATTCCTGCTAGAACCTCGACAGCTTCATTAGAAACCGTGCGAAATGCACTGACTATTCTGATAGCGCTTAACCGGAACACCGATTGTGCCGCTCCAGCATATGTCTTATGTACTAATGCTGGTCCCCGTACAGGCGACGCATGCATTACAATTGACTGTCTGACCTTGGCTCTCCTGCTCTCTTTCAGCCCTCCTATGTTTGCAATTATTCTATATAAGGCCATATTTACACGCGCCGCTTTTTCACACTCTTTTTCAACATGCATTTTGTAGTTGCGCCTGCATCAATTGTTACACCAAGGTATTTCACAGCGGATTGTGTTGTAATGTTGTGCCCTTCTTTGATAAGCGAAATGGTTTCCAGCTTTTTCCTGCTAGTTATAAGCACTGCTTCCGTTTTGTGGCCGAAAAGTTCGAGTTTTGCACTCGTTAGCCACTGCTTTATATTCAGTACAGTATCACTACAAATACTTTGTTTTTGATGACGTACAACAAATAACTCGGTGTTTTTTTGAGCACGCATTATATGGGGCCAGTGAGCCGAGTTAAACGCTTTTCTCACATCATATGTGACGACCGCACAATATTCTTTTTTCCCATACATCCGCCTGTCTTCTTCAATAGCCTTTTCTGCTATACCTGTAAGTTTCTTGATTGCATCAAGAGTTGAACGCTTTCTACGAAAGCCGTATTGGTTATCAGAGAGACCACTATCTAATTCTAAATGATTTTCTAGACGGGTACAGATTATCCGCTCCAGGAGTTTGCCCATCGTATCGATCATATAGAGCGGTCGATAGGAGCTTAGTTCTCCTGCCGGATTGGTTTGCTTCTGTAGGAGTACCAGCCGTTGTACTTTCCAGACTTTTGGGCACACTCCTTCACGAAGGCAACGTATGTACAAATCCGAAAATGGCTGTGGATGATAGCTGATCACAATTTTAAGAGGCCTATTCGGAATTCCATCTAATCCTGGTGCTTTGCTATTTTCAAAGCGCTCAGCAGCTTGAACATCTTCTTGCTCGGTAATTTCTGGCACATCCACGACTCCTTCGTGATAAAAATTTTTGTTGTGGGAATAGGGGTTCTACAACATTTTTGAGTAATGAAAGGCATGTAGGCGCTTGACATTTGCCACCTTTAATTCTTGACATTACAGTCCTATACTCTGCTCCCCACGGATTTTCGTAAACTTTTTCGCATAATTCTTTGAAACAAGTCATTTTGCTCTTTTTAATTGCCTTTTTTTAGGTTGTTGCGTTTCTTTTTGAATTCTTCTCGCATGCTGTCACAATCTAAACTGCCTATGCTTCGTTAGAAACGGCGCCTCGCTTTGTGACTATCACTTCTCAGAGATTCGATTTCTCGATTCCACCAATAAGCAGGATTTTTCTGTGCGGCTGTCCCCTTTTTATTCATAGCGGCATAACAGGCTTTGCTAATGTGTTGTACCAATAATTTAGCCTGTTGGTCTATGTCATCACTTCCGTTTATGTTTCCATCCAGCATTAACTTAAAAAGCTCCTCATTTAGGGTTTCAATTCTCCACCTTGGACTGCACCCTTTAATGGCAAACATTTCGCCGTTGCATACTCTTACTGATACTTAATATTATAGCCAAATGGTCATTATGGGTATATGTGTCTCATATCCGCAAGTCTATGTATCGATGGAGCCACGCCCATTCTTCTCGAATGTATTTTGTCTTCCTGTATTAAGTAGTACTACGTCTAGAACAGCAAATGCTTTAAGTAATGCGCTACCTCTCAAATTTGTATTTTTGCTGCCCCATCTAGCGCCCAGGCATTAAAGTCACCTGCAATTATATTAGGTGTAGTTGTCATCGCATCCTTCACCAAGTCGTCAAGTATTTTTTCATATTCAGCATGTGGTATACTTGGCGGTATATAGCAGCTGTAGAAATAAATCCCCCATAATTGGCTCTTGTATAGTATGCCTTGCCAACTAATGGTTTGTCTTGCATCATCATATCTCCGCATGCCCATATTGCAGCCTTTTTTGTGGCATCGGAAATCCACTTGTCAGAGTCTTTATTTTTATACTGTTCACAGATTAATGCATTGTCTATTTTATTTTCGAATATGTTTTGCCACAAGAGATCCTGGGCCGCTGCGCAGTGGTTCAGGTTTATTTGTAATATTTTCATCTTCTAGGTTTTTTGAGTGCTGATGTATATATGGGGCATTTCCGGCTTCTTATCAGATGGTCTATGTTTGCACTTCCTACATGCTTTGCAGGAAGGATTGTTAACACAATCTTAGGCGAAATGACCCTCCTCTCCGCATTTAATACAGCACTTGCTCCTGTCTTCTGGATTGCTGCATGCTTTCGCCACATGTCCATACTCTAGACATCTCAAACATTTCTTCAGTTGCACTTTTTCCCGGATTCTGCAGATTGTCCAGCCGATTTTAATCTTTTGTGCTGCCAGTATGGGCTTTTCTTCCTGCGCATGTAGGCTTATGATTGCGTTTTGAGTGCCTGCATATGCTGGTTTGATGCTTTTAATATACTCTTCACTAAATAGACGGAGCTCTTCAAATTGTAAACGAATTGCTTGTGGTATATCCTCTTTCGTCGTTATGTCGTCCAAGTCAAGCACTTCAACTGTAGTTTCTCGCGTTAGAGATCTTATTTGTGCCTGATCTCCTAGTATCTTCTCTATCTCCTCTCCACATTCATAAGTACTTCCTGTCTGCGATTTCTTTAGCTCTAACAGTATCTCTCCTTTAGCTGTCTTTTTAATTCTTGAGACATTTTCGCCAAGCACTTGCAGATTTTCATTCGGTTTAACCCGAAGTATGTCTGCGTAAGATACGTCGGTTTTTGCGATAACAATTGCTTCTGGTCGAAACGGTGTTTTCCTTCTTCTAGATTTTATTTTTTGGGCTTTACTTGGTATCGTGATCCAGATATCTTCCCTTGTCGTGTCCTTTTCTCCTCCCCTTCGATTTCTGCTTTCTATTGCTTTCGCAATTAGTCCGTCATGGGTTGTTTTAGTCCTTTTTGGAGGGGTTCGTCGTTTTATCTGCTTTTCATCACGTGGTCTTTTCGGTGTGACTTCAGCAGTCGTCTGTTCCATAGCTACGCTTCTGCTTATGTTAGCTTCCCGTTGTCTAGTATGGTCATCTTGTGCACGGGTGTAGAGCTTCGATATTTTGCTAAGCAGTTCCCTATTGGGATTGTTAAAAGAGCGCTGTGGCGCACGCATCATATCCGTTAACATTTGTATCATATCTCCAAGTTTATACGTATACATATGGATCACGTTGCGACTGTGCTTCTTTCAATATCGGTGTGTTCTTCTCAAGCGTTGGTGGTGACGATTTCGACCTCACTGGTCTTTATGCAGAGAGCACCTTCACTGGCGATCTAGCCAAGCGCGAGCTTTTTTAAAGGGGTCTACCCTTGAAATCGTAAATTGACTGGTGACACCGCTAAATTTGTTGCTGCTGTTGTTGTTGTTGTTGGTGTTTTCATTAATTGCCTCCATTTATCATTTTAACCTGCACATCGTGTGCAGGGCGGCGGGCCGAAATAGACAGGAACGGGTATACCCTCGGGGGCTATTCCCCTACCCCAGTTCCCTGAGGCCTGTCCTACGCTTTACCGGTTCCGGAAAACTCGGACGAACCGGTGCTCACCCGGAGCAACGCAGTCTACTAGTTCTGCGCCCAATGTATACTTCCTGACTGATTCACATCGTAGCTGACACTTCGACAGAGCTGACTCACATCACCCTCTCCACACCACCAGTGAAACAGCTGGTGATGCTTCAAGGGATTCCCAGTGCGCCCCGATATGAACCGGTCTTATTTACAGCCGCCCCTAACATGGTGAACAGACGGTGACCAGGAAGCCGCTCAATTTGAGTCCGTCTTGCCTGGATTTTGTTCGGTCACCTATATTAGAGAGGTGGTAACTATTCGCCTCTGTCGCAGGATTTCATCGGCTTGGCTGGCTTTTATACCGCATCCTCCACTCCTACCGGTCATCGTCGGGGGTTGCTTATTCGTTGTTAATTAATTCGCAACTAACCTGCTACTACAGGCCGTCCGGCTATCCGCGACCTGCCGATCCCCCCGGGAGCTTAGAGCTCAGCTGGGATACCTGATCCCGTAGGATCCAAGACCTACCAACGTGCGTGCGTGCGCGCGCGCGTGGAATGGGCGTTGGAATGGCTGTCAGCAACTTTTTTGATAACGGATTATGATGATTGCAAACACGCAGATACAGTTTATATAAATTTGGCCGCACTCACTTCTGCCATAATATTTGAGTATTTTTGTATGTGCGCATTTAAGGTTATGTGCCACGCAGTCCAGCAATTGAGTTGCAAAAATCTGTAGTTACTGCCATTATATTCATTTCAGGATTTCTAGCAATAATCATTTGCCATAGTGCTAGCTCTCTTTCTCTCTCCGGCTATTCTCAGTTGTACGATATCTCGACAATTCAACGTGTGAAGCTACTTTCTGACACCTATTAACTGAGTTATGTGTATGTGTATGTGCCTGACTATGATACTATTTAATTGAATTTGGTTCAATTAGCTGGCGGGAGAGTGTATTAAGTGTACTCCGCGGGCTACATGTATTCGATTTTCGATTGTTTTATTGCGTTGTGTTGGTGCTACTATACTATACTATACTATATCCTTTAATAAGGCTGACAAAATCGGCCATTTTGATTGCTTAGTTAATTTTTAACCGCTGTTTTGCTTCGATGTATTTTTATTTGCTTCCGATTTCTGTGCCAAAATTGCTCACGTTGCACTCAGCCCGCGACGACACAGATTTGCCCCACAGGATCATGTGCAAGAGCGAAAAAAGCGCGCCTAGATAGGTCGAGTTTGAGGGTTTTGCTAACAGTTTTCCTCTGCTAATGGGCCAACGCTCGGATATGTGGAAGAACTATAACTGGCTTTGGTATCGTGATAACGCCCTGTTCACGCATCGTTTTCTTGTCGCGAATATTGGACTAAAAACAGAAAACTTAAAACAGAATATCGTATTTTCCTGATCAGGCCCCTTTTGACTATTTTTCTTTTCCAAAACTAAAGAGCCACATCAAAGGACGACGGTTCGCTACGATTTAGGAAATAAAAACTGCTTCGAAAGAGGAGCTAAATAAGATCATAAAAAATTACTTGTTTAAGTACTTTGTGGATTAATATATGTAAACGTCTGCAGAAATGCATCTGGGGATGGTTACTTTTAAGGGGCAACTAACTTAAGTAGTAAGTAACCACCTAGCTCAGAAAACTAAAAAAAAAAACCTAGAAATCACCATCCACCTACTCTTCTTTAAAATAGTGGAAGGTGTTTTTGAAAACTATTGCAGACATGGTTCAGATTCATTCAGAGTTAGTAGAAGAAAGAAATCATGTGGCTACCACAAGTTAAGCTTCTACAGGCCTTATTCCTTATTCCATAAAACATATATTTTCTTTAAAAAAATGTGTTTGAGCTTGGATTACGCAGCTAAATTATAAAATTGTGATCTTTATAAACTTGAATTGCCAACCATTTTCTAACTCGTAGCCGTTGCCCTCAAACTCTAAAGCGCGTTAGTATTAGCTACCCGAAAAAGCAAGCCAAATCCAAAATCTCATTTTGCAAAATAAAAATCAGGGATAATAGAAACCGAGGCGTGTGTAAGACTCGCTAGAGGCAAACGATGCAAAGCCTTGCAAATGTGGTTACCAGCAAGCAACAGGCAATTGCTGCAGCATCAATTGCTTTCTTCCGTTGTGTCTTAACTTGGTTCGTTGGCGCGTAGTGAGGAGAAAATTTCATTATCGCACAATTTCACGAAATGAAAGAAAATAAAAGTGGTAAAGCAAAGCACATAAATGAAGTGAGCGTGAAAAAATCAACGGTAAAATGCAGGCACAAACGCGTGCACATGAAGGGAGACAAAAATTTTAAATACACAATTTGATTTCGTACAATTCAAAATTTAATTGAAGCGCAAGCTGTCGGATACAAATTTCACTACGCAAGGGGAGTGATAGAAACAAGAAATATATTTTCGTGTTGTCTTGTCTGGTATTGGGTTAATATGCATATGTATGCTAGTCGAAAAAATCTTTTAATATTTCGACAACAGATGTCGTTGCAGTCGTATATCTCCAGTGCTACCAATCACATTGTATCATACCATATAGTGTTGGAAAAGTGATATTTTAAACTTCATTTAACCAAAAAAATTAAATTCGGGAAAGTTGAAAAAAGTTACGGCTGTTAAAAAATGAGTGAAAATAATGAAGAAACTCCCTATATTTTCAAATTTTTTTATAAAAAAGGGAGGAATGCCACGCAAGCTACCAATGAAATTTGTCAAGTTTACGTGTAGCACAACAATGGTTCCGATGGAATAATGTCTCTAGCGAAAAAATTGCAGAAATTGGTCGATCAAAATTGTACATACCCAATATTTTCATAATTTAAAAAAGTTTGCTTTTAGTTTAAAGTTTTGGAATACTACGTACCTTTAAAAATTGCACCTAATATTTTTGTTACATTTGGGGTGAGTTTACTCTGTAAATACAGCGATATGCCCAAACAGATCTTATTAAAACTGCTTATCAGCAATATTTTGGATTTGCTATTGAAGAGGAAATAAAAGGTGGCTGCCAAAAATATGCTGTTATAGTTGTCCCATAATTTCAAAAGGTTAGCTTGAAGTCTAAGCCTTTTATAATACCAAAACTAAAAATGATCATTCTTCTGGCTTACAGCCTCAATTGAATATTCTCTCTACTGGGAAATTTTCATATTGATCATGAACAAGGAAGGTGCAGACTTCTATTATTTCAAAATACAGTTTCCTCGAATCAGTTACGAAAAATAAAAGGAAGAAGTAAGTTCGCAGATGAGCGAGGTTATAACGGATGCTTTTATTTCATCGGAAATACAAAACAGAAAACTTCTGGCACCGAATCTATTTATAAATTAAAAATCGTTATTTTCTGTCTACTAAATCACCAATTCTATTCTATTCTCATTTCATTATTTATATTTCTGGATACTAAATCATACGGCAAGGGAAGTAGAAGAAGAGGAAGACCTTCACTCCGTTGGAAGCACCAAGTGGAGAAGGACCTGGTTTCGCTGGCGCGCTGTTGTTAACTCAGCTATAATCGCGTAAGTGGTGTCTACTAGAGCTCCCACCCCCGGGCTCCCGAAATCCCGGGATCCCGGACTTAAAACTCCTCCCGGGATTTAAAATTAATTTCCCGGGATATTCGGGATTTTTGCCCTTTTTTTTAAACACTGTTAATTATTATTTTTTCATAAACAAAGTTGTATTTACAATAGATGAACATTGCCAAAAAACAATTAGTAAGAATTTAGTACTTTACAACACTGTTTGATCAAAGTTACAGCACTGGTTTGAACAGCTGTTAATTGGCAAGCTGTAGCATGTCCAAGCATACGATCAACCGCACTGCATTTTACAAACTTACACTTGTGCTTATTGTATAAATTGTAAAAATGGAATGTAAGTACTAAATATTTTAATTATAAATGTTAAAATAACAATTTTTCATTCACTTAGCATCATTTATAAAGCACACAAAAGAAGGAGAAGACAAATTGTCAACATGGTTTTATTTTCTAATATCAACAAGTTCAGAGGAAGCCAAGTGCAAAAAATGTAATGCAGTACTCAAAACAAAGGGTGGTTCAACAAAAGGATTACACGAACATTTATAGGTAAAAATTATAAACCCACAATAAAAATAAGATTGTAGAGAAATTGATAATTTTAGGTTCATGGCATAAAGTTGTGCCGCGAAGCAACTCCTACAATTGCTGTTCCCAAGAAAGTGGCAAAAATTACTTTACATTTTTCACCAAAAAATGAAGAAAATATTCGTGCTATTACGGCCAGTTTGGTAGCTGTGGATGGATTAGCATTTTTAACCATTGCGCAATCAAAACAAAACAGAAAAGGTATTGAAGCCAGAAAATTTAAAGTTCCCAAATCTGACACCACAATTAGAAAATATGTAATGGAATATTTTGAAGAATGTCGCGAAAGAGTGAAGAAAGAAATAATCGATTTGAAAGTGAAAAATAATAGATTTAGCATTTCATTCGACGCATGGACTTCTGTGGCCAATAAACGCTACTTGAATTTAATACTGCATGGTCAAAAAAACATATGGAACTTGGGACTCGTCCGAATAAAAGGTGCCGCAACTTCTGAAAACTGCATTGATATGATTGAATCTCGTTTGGTAGATTATGACTTGAGTTTAGCCACTGATATTATTTCTATTATCACGGATGTTGCCTCAACTATGTTGAAAATTGGCAAACACATAGGTCCACATCAACAGCTGTGCCTGGCACATGTAATACAGCTAGGTATCCTTGATGTGATGTACAAAAGACAAATAAGAATTGAGCCAAATGAAATTTCTATATGTGAAGATGATGATTCCGAGAAGATACGAGAGATCAAACTGATTGCATACAGGTAGACATATTTATTTATTTTTTAAATATGAAAATCTAATTTTTATGGTATTTTTAGTTAGCTGATAATGAAGAACGTGGAGAACTTAACGACGAATTTGATATCAAAAAAATTATAGACAAAATTCGAAGCGCTGTATGGTCATTTCGAAAATCTCCCAAAAAGAATGAAATTTTACAAAAATATGGGAAAATGGAGTTCAACAAAGAGTTGCAGCTCATCCTAGATTGTCAGACTCGGTGGAACAGTTTACTAAAAATGATCGAACGGTTTCATATGCTGGAGTCTTGCTTGAAAAAAGCGATGGTCGACCTTAAGGCAGATTGCTTGGAAGATTTTGAATTTAATATTATTAAAAGCATTATTAAACTTTTAAAGCCGGCAGAGTTAGTTATAGAAGCTTTGTGTCGCCGTGACATGAACCTCTGTTCTGCTGATGCAGTGATACATTTTATGCAATAGCTTTCAATCTTTTTGAATCAATTAAAAAACGCGTTTCTGAAAGACGCACAATATACACGAATATATTGAAACTATTAATAACGGGAAATTTTGTAAGTACCACAAATTAACCGAATTTAGAAGAAATGACAAACACTATTGTAGAAATTGTCAAAAAGTACAATACTAATGATGTTGAGAATCGCGATATCGATTTAAAAATAATCGAAAATGAAAAGAAAAAACGTTGAAGGAAAGGTTGCAAGAAACTGTCAAAGAATCTCGCGTTTTAAAAAGAGATGTCTCATTCTCAGTAGAGGAAGCGGTACCGAAGGAAATAAACTTACTTCTTGGGGGTGGCGGGCTTGGCAGCATTCTGGAGGTTGCTTGTAATTTTTTAAAGACAATACCACCAACTAGTGTCGAATGCGAGCGTTGCTTTTCAGTGTCTGGCCGCATTTGCACTAAAATCAGATCTAGTTTAAACGATGAAACAATGGATGCGCTTGTATTTTTAAAATACTATTTAAAATTAGTTCCTACAGAAATCGATCTGTGATTTTTATTATTTGTTTTTTGACAAAATAATATATATATAATACCTAGGTATATTTTTAATTTAATTCATGTAACTGATTCGAAATAAAAAGTGAATTATATTTTTTTTCAATTTATAAGAAATAATAATTTTTATTAAATAATAATTTTTTTATTATAAAGAACCCAAGAACATGGGCATACTTAATTGAATCTATGTAACTGATTGGAAATAAAAAATTAATTTAATTTTTTTAAATTTATAAGCAATAATTAACAATTTTTATTTTCACCCGTTTTTCCCGGGAATCCCGGGAAATGAAATTTCGATATCCCGAAATCCCGGGAATTCGAAAACATTCCGGGAGTGGGAGCTCTAGTGACTACGCCAGTAAAGACAGAAGAAGAAATCAGACGGCAAACTGTTGTCACTGCTTTGTTTGTATATCTGTGTGCTAAGTCAGATAGAAGAAGTAATTCATTTTCCAATAGAATTTGTGTTACGATTTACTCTCTCCAGGAAACTGCGGTATTGATATTTTTCTCAACTAAGTGAGAAAGTACAAGTAACTGATTTTGCTATTTTATTGTTCCCAGAATATGTATAATAAGTCTGAGAGCAGAAGTAATTAATTTCGCGATATAGTTTTTGAAGTGCACCACACCTCGATAATCGAAGAAAACTGTCGACATAACCTTTGACTTTTTCGGCTTCAGCTCACATTTGGAACAATTATTCTCATTGCATTATTGTACGGTGTATTCTCAGTTTTATTTTCCCAGGAAATTTTTCTAGTTGTATAATTAACACAGGCCAGTTTTCACCTTCAAACTTATCTTTACAAGTCCGATTAAATTGATTTATTTTCCAAAACACTATGTGAGCATTGCAAAAATATCTACTTGTGTAGATTTGAATGTCATTGTCTTTGATGGCGAAAATCAAGAACACGCAAACAAATTTTCAGAACAAAATTCTACAAAAGACTGTATAGAAATACAGAGAACTCATCAACCGTAATCTTCAAACACTGGCAGAGACCTATAAAAAATTATCACTGCGTTTGTTGTGTGAATGACAAACAACTTATTTACAATTCAAGCGTATGTAAACTACACAACAGCAGACGACAGACGGTAGATGACAGACAACCCTGTCAGCCACGAGCGGTTAAAAAATCAGTGAAACAGTAGGTAATAAAGTAATGAAAAAAGTGATTGCCATAGGCTGCGTGAAGATTATAACCACTTTTCCCTTTACACGTACGTTTGCATGTGATTATACATCTTCGTTGCGCTCATTCAGCAGTTTCATATAAAACTTTCTAATTTTTATTTTAGTTTTTACATATTTACATAAAACTTATTATAATTTATATAAAAAAATATGAATTTATTTTATTTAAAAAATAATTAGTATCTAAAAAAAGATTTGTTAATGAAAAACATTATTGATACCTGAAAATATATAATAATTACATTGAATTTGTAATATCTAAAATAAAAAGAAAGATTAATTGTATAAAATGATAATAATATCTGAAAGAAAAGATTATTATTTTCTGAAAAAATAAAATATATTAAATACAAATAGAATTTACTCTGAAAGCAAAGATCAATTAAATAGAAATAGTGATAAAATCTGAAAAGAAAGAATAACTAAATAAAAATAATGACAACATCTGAAAGAAACGATAAATATTATTTGATCAGTTAAGATATAAAACAAACATTTGTTTTCACATATTATATTGGATTGTGCAGGACGCCTTAAATACATAAAATATATGGGGTATTCCATACCAAATCGACCACTTTTGAACCCGACCCCTTTAGATTTTGCTGAAACTTATCCATCCTTTTCTACCATTTGAAAAAAAAAAATTTGAGAATTTTTTCAAAATTTTTTGTCCAACTTCAAAAAAGTTATGAATTTTTCAAAAAAATGGCTTTTTTATTTTCAAATAGCCATAACTTTTGTAGAAATTGACTTTTGGGGACCTTTTTTTTTAAATTTTTGTTTTTGAATGAACTTTTCGAAAATATACACGAAAAAAATTTAACACGATCAATTATATAAAATAATCGGGTTTTTTTAAGTAAAATCGTCATTTTTTGGAAGTTCCCCATTTTTTGGATGTTCGCCCTTTTTTTTTGTTTTTTTTTCCTCAAAAAAAAAAAAAATTCAATTAATTTGACAACTATCCCTGCTAATCCCGGAGTGGGTCGATTTTTTTTATTTATTTAAAAAAAAATTGTAAAATTTTCAAAAATGAAAAAAAAATTTTACTACTACATTGCATAACTCCAGACAAAAATGGTTGTTTGCATGTTAAAAAATTTTCAAACTCTACTGAACATTAAATTTTGTAAAATATTTAAACGTCAGAGAAAAAATTAATAAATAATTTTTTGTATTGAATTGTTATTGAAAAATTCATAACTTTTTTGAAGTTGGACAAAAAATTTTGAAAAAATTCTCAAAAATGTTTTTCAAAAGGTAGAAAAGAATGGATAAGTTTCAGCAAAACCTAAAGGGGTCAGGTTCAAAAGTGGTCGATTTGGTATGGAATACCCCATATACATTTGTATGTATTTATTTTTGCGTATTATATTGGACTGCGCAGTCCAATTTCAAAGTACACACACTTATTTTCACATACTTACTTAACAATTTATATTTTCTGCTTCTGATGATATTGCTGCTGCTGCTATTTACAATTCAGTTCTGATTTCCAATGATATAAAAAAACAAATGAAGTATTTTTTTGCAAATTATTTAAAAAAAAATCACAAAAAATCATAGACTTACATACCTTCTTGTTGTACGAGCCTACTTTACGATGGTACGATCCCGAATGACATGCGTCTTTCAATAGTTTTTTTATTACCCTTTTTGGGATTTTCTTTTGGCATTGTTGATAATTATGTTTTTTCCCTCGCACTCATTCAAATAAATCAAGAAATGAAAGAAGCTTTTTTTCATCGCATTTAGGTAAACAAAAAATAACCCGAAAATGTGCATTGGTGTTAGTGCATAGAGAAAAAATTTGTAGTTGTATTGAAATATTTGAGAAAAATGGTTAGCCGTGGCTGGCTGGGAAGCAACAACCTTTTACATTAACACATACAAAAGATGCAATGCGAGCCACGTGGCTGGGCGTAGGGACTGGGATTGTAAGTTGAAAGCGTTTGGTTGAACGCATTGTAGTTGCTGAAGTGAGATAAAATCCTAAAAATTCAAAAACAAAGACGCTCAAGCAAAATTATAGTTTTCCCTGTAAAACAACAGATATGAAATAAAATGGCATGCCACCGGAAATGAGTGCACTCAACGAGTTGAGCGGCTTGATCGCGGATACGTTCATGTTGCTAGCTAGCTTTACCCCGAAAACCGTCAAAGCTGATCAAGTTGTTAAAGAAAAAAGTGAAAAATTCAAATGGAGGTGTGATAGGGGGATATTATGTACTTGCCATTATGTTAACTCTTTCGTGTCTTTATACGCCGACAAACGCATGGGGTTTATTTCTTGTCTGGTGTTCATGACAGCGAACTCGCTTAACAGCGTTTTGCTTTCATTTTGAAAACATGCTGCTAGTAGTGTAGTATAGTTTAAGTTTCAAAAGTATGGATGTTGGAATGTACTTTAAGAGACCCGTGCACATATACAGAATGACTGAGCAACGTGAAGTGAAGTGACTGTCCATAATTTGGTGGTTAGCGAGAAGTATGCTTAAATTGCTTGCATAATCTTTCAACGAAATATTTTACGGGCGAAAATATTAAATTAAATGACATTATTTAAGGAGATTACGATGCAACATTGAGGGAAAGTAAAGCAGTAGACAACACAGACACATTTTAGAAAATTTGTGGAGAAGGGAAAACTGTGATTTTTTCACTTAAGAATATTAGTCTGTAGTAAATTAAGAAACATTTTTGTAAAACAATTAATAAATCTTGAATACAAATTAATCAAAGGAGACAATTAAAATAGCTGGAAACCCTACCAGCAAATACATTATACAACTTTTTAATTTTCAAACCGGTATTACGAGAGTACAAGAAAAACCCCTTAACAAATAAAGAGGTTTCCATACAGAAGCAGTTATATGCCACAATAGTTCGATCTGAAAAATTTCTTCTGATAATGTAATTATGTTTTATATAATAATTTATGCAAAATTCTGTGAATATACCTTGTCTGATAAAAGAGATTTTCATGCAAGAATTTAGTTTTGATTGGCCGATATCTCCAGAACTAAGGAACTAATATGAACAAAAATCGTAAGACATTATTCATAATTTTAAAATTTTTAATATATTATTCAAAATATGTGTCGTTGTCCTTAAGGTAATCCCCCCTGGCTCCAAAACACTTGTGACAACGTTTTTTCCAATCTTCGAAACAGATATTAAAGTGAATGAATGCAGTATGCGACGGTGTGTCCAATCAAAAATACTTGCTCAACAAACAACTATCACCAAAGACCTATTCACATTGCACACGAATTTTAATGGAACTTCTTTGTTGAATAATTTCACTCATCGTAAATTTCGCCGAATGTACTTTGTGCACTTCATAAAGACAAGCATATAACTACTAAACACTAATGATTATTTTGATGTGACATTTGGCTCAGATATCACATACAGTCAAAGCAGCATAGAAATATTTCGACAAATTGGGTTTTGCGCGATATTTAATTAAAAAGTTTTTCTATATTTTGCACACAGACTCAGCTCGTCACGCTGATTATTTATATAAATACTCAATAGGGTCTTCGACGTTTCTTTCTGATGTTGCAAACTTCGTTACCCTTTTCAGGGTAAAGGAATGAAAAAGAAATATATGTCAAGCAAATTCATTGTCCTTGCTTTGTACGACATTTACACACATTGTAGCTTAAAAGCTTAGAATTTCTTTATAAAGAAATTCTTGCTCACATTTTATATCATAAATTATTATATTAATTATGAAAACTAAGTCTATACATTTTTAAAGATGTAACTAATAGTGTTTAATCTTATTATATTTTCATTTCAGGTAATTATCATCTAATTGCGGTCGTAAATAATAAAAATTAAGGCAATTGCTGTGGAACTTATTTGGAACTGTTTTTTGTGAGTACGTTAAGTGAAAGTGAGAAGAAATTTTTTGTGTGCTGCTTGTGTTACCTGCATTAAATGCTGTGCTTACCAAACTTCTTTGATTGATCAACATATGTATATATTAAATAAAGCTCACATATGAAGACAGACTAGTATTGTGCTCACATATTTTAAACAAAGAAATGTTACTTCAAAAGCATAGAAATAGCGTTTATTTATAATAGTAGGGAAAGCATCGGAAGCCGGAGTGCGAAGCTTCAGTCCGCTAAACTTGACCAACTTCAAACTCAATACTTAGAAATCTTGGGAGGGACAAGACATTTAAATCTCCTCTATTTTGCGGACCGACGGATGCCTAATCTATTGAAAAGGTCTCAGTTTTATCATTACGAAAGCTGACGCATCGCTAACAGCTTTCCATTTCTCAGAAGACTGATATATTAGTGTCGTTAAAGTATCGGCCGTAAAACTACCACCGAGTTTGGTTTTTAGTTTTTCTGTTGTATAGGGTGATTTTTTAAGAGCTTGATAACTTTTTAAAAAAAAAAAACGCATAAAATTTGCAAAATCTCATCGGTTCTTTATTTGAAACGTTAGATTGGTTCATGACATTTACTTTTTGAAGATAATATCATTTAAATGTTGACCGCGGCTGCGTCTTAGGTGGTCCATTCGGAAAGTCCAATTTTGGGCAACTTTTTCGAGCATTTCGGCCGGAATAGCCCGAATTTCTTCGGAAATGTTGTCTTCCAAAGCTGGAATAGTTGCTGGCTTATTTCTGTAGACTTTAGACTTGACGTAGCCCCACAAAAAATAGTCTAAAGGCGTTAAATCGCATGATCTTGGTGGCCAACTTACGGGTCCATTTCTTGAGATGAATTGTTGTCCGAAGTTTTCCCTCAAAATGGCCATAGAATCGCGAGCTGTGTGGCATGTAGCGCCATCTTGTTGAAACCACATGTCAACCAAGTTCAGTTCTTCCATTTTTGGCAACAAAAAGTTTGTTAGCATCGAACGATAGCGATCGCCATTCACCGTAACGTTGCGTCCAACAGCATCTTTGAAAAAATACGGTCCAATGATTCCACCAGCGTACAAACCACACCAAACAGTGCATTTTTCGGGATGCATGGGCAGTTCTTGAACGGCTTCTGGTTGCTCTTCACCCCAAATGCGGCAATTTTGCTTATTTACGTAGCCATTCAACCAGAAATGAGCCTCATCGCTCATCGGACACGGACGCGAAACACATTTCGAACCGAACACTGATTTTGGTAATAAAATTCAATGATTTGCAAGCGTTGCTCGTTAGTAAGTCTATTCATGATGAAATGTCAAAGCATACTGAGCATCTTTCTCTTTGACACCATGTCTGACATCCCACGTGATCTGTCAAATACTACTGCATGAAAATCCTAACCTCAAAAAAATCACCCGTTATATGAAAAGCGAGAGTAATAAAATAATAGATGTTCAGAGTCTTCTATCTACTCTGTACACGCCGGAGAGTTGGGCCAACGTCATTGTGGAATCTGTAAAGGTAGCTTCTAAAGCGCCCATGTCCAATAAGTATTTGGGTGAGATGGACATCCAGGTCCCCATGTCGTCTGTCTATCAAGCGCCTTTTGGAAGAGGATTTCCACCTCTGCTGCCAAATTTGGTGTTTTTGTTCCTCTCCTCTCTCTTTTGCTTTATACAAAGGTGTCATTACTCCCAAATACTTCAGATGCGGCTGAGAAATAATCTCGCACTCCCCTCTAGTGAGTTCTATTCGTTCTTCCACCTTCCTCGTGCTTATGTGTAAAACTTTTCTTTTCTGTCATTACCAGACTCACAGAAGAGAACCACTGGCGTAAGCCATTTAAGCACTCATTGAATTTATTTCTTAGGTCGACTAATTGTTTAGCCACTGCTACCACCATGAATTGGTTACTGTATTCTTAGCAAACCGTCATAAATTAGGTTACATAATAGTGGGTCTAATATTGAGCCTTGGAGAACTCCACTCAAAATAGAGTATCTCCTGGTGCCTTCGTCCGTATTAAAAATTAGCCTTCTGTTTTTAAAATAACTCGTTATTATGTTTATGAGGTATTCAGGGGCCCGTATTTCATCGAGGGCTTTGATTTTGTGTGTCCATTTTGCCGAGTTGACCACATTCTTCACATCCAGGGTGATCAGCGCTCATCACTTTTTTTAACCACCTTTCCATCTTTTGCACTTACTGCACATTTCGAAGTATCGATAACTTCTCGTAGTGCGTCAGTAATGGTTCTCTTATATACAAAGTCGTACTGTCTGTTATATACAACGTACATCCGTGCAAGCTGTAATTTGAGGAAAAATTAAGATATTCCGATGAAACTTGGTAATCAAAAACGTATAAAATTTCGTAATGAAGCTCTAAGCTAAGATATAGAACTGTCATTTGGTACAAATGTTCGCAGTAACAAGGGGCACCTATGGGTTTAAAATCTTTTTTGAACCCCTATCGACTTTGTGAAAGTGGCTAAAATCGGAATTTTACGCCGTCCACTCTCCATATAACGGTACTGTTAAAAACTACAAAAATTGCGATAGATCAATTACTAAAACGGCAGAGAGATAAAATTGCACAACTGAGATGGTATGGCAGAGTTTTATGTGAGTCGGCGTAAAAATTGGACGATGGGCGTGGCCCCCCCATTTTTAGGAGAAATCACATATCTGGGTACGGAATATGGGAACCCCGGAACCTGTAGAAGACTTTTGACCGAAAATATCAGTAAATGTATGGGATATATAATTAAAAATTCAAAGAGAATCCTTTCCTGACAATAGAGACTCTGTGTGTTAAAAATAGGGAAATCGGGTCAATACTGCCCTACACCCCTTATACCTAATATAAAAATTTCGACCTATATCGGCCAACATGTGAGCTATCCCTGAAAATAAGAGAACAGTGTGTCTTTGAACCGTAAATAGACCGGCCCAAAATGCGAAATTATCTGCTCTCAATAAATATGATGTGTGGGATGTGGCGCCGTCTTGTTGAATCCAAATGTCGCCGGTGATCTCGCCCATTTCAGGCATCCAATCGTTGGTTATCACGATGCGATAAGGGTCACCATTGACGGTTACATTCTCACCGGCATCATTTTTGAAGAAATATGGACCAATTATTCCTCCGGTTCACAAACCACAAAACTGTCGTTTTTTTCTAGACGAAATATCAGTACTTAAAACTCAGGTTGCTCTTGTCCCAAGTGCAGAAGCGCGCGAAACACATTGTTTACAGAACTTCAATTTTCGCTTTCAAAAATACCTCTACTTGGATGACCCGTTTTTTACAGAAACTGTAATTAATTTAAGTTTTCCAAGAGGTCGGGTGTATACATTAACTCGATTCTGATTTGTTTTTTATATATAAATTTATTGTGATTATGGGATAGGAGTTGACTTTTTTATGTTTAAACACAAGTTAATTTGTTTTTAACGATGTTCAGCAATTTCAGTTTTAGTTTTATCAAATTTATTGAAATTTCGTCATGTCCTCTTGATAGTGACAGTATTTTATATACACTAGTAAACAGAAACTACTTTCGATTTTTTGTATACCTTTTCTTGCTTTTTTTAACTTTAATGCTGACAAAAATATTTAAAGTTTTCTGCATGAAAAACACACCTTGGTGGCTTTTATGGCTCTAGGTGTTGTTTGCATTCCTTCCTTTCCAATTTGTTTACTATTCTCCTTGGTCTCAACCACATATTTGTTTGCGAACATATTTTTGTGCTTCATGTGCATATGGATTCAAAGGATTCTTTGCTGAGGAGGAGTTTTACACAAGCGCATAAATGTAAATAGCGCAACTGTCTGTTGGCCTTTGTGCTCGTGCATACACCATACCCATAAAATGGCAGTCGGGCAACAAACAACTTGCGGGACTTAACTATTTCGGAATTTATGACCATTTAGGATTTAGTGGAATTGTGTTGATATGTTTAGCGTTATACAAACACACAAATATATACACATGAGGGCAAAATGTATTTGCACTTACCGTCGGTATTGTTTTTAACACAAAGGTATCTCCAACGTTGTCTCCAAGGCGTTTTATGGGCGAACGTTTGCTGCATCTTGTCATGCATTTAGAGCTTTTTTTTTTTTTTGTTGTCGGAGGGGGAATCTTCCAAAGATACTGCCAGGGTGAGGCTGGCAGCATGCACGATTCATATTGTTCGCTAGAGTACACCTCTTTCGGGACCACGCCCAGCCAATGTTTGATCACTACGCTGGACTTGCAAAAAAGTATGCCTACGTACTAAACCCTTAACTCCGGCTGCTATAGCTTGTATTCAAACCTGCGGGACCGCCGTTAAGCACTACTTCGCAGGACCGAGCTGGGCGATAACTGCCTCTTCACGACCTACCTCCAAGGTTATTCATGTGGTCTTATGCTTCTGCGCTGCCTCTCCTTCATTCTGAGTTCTCGGAGCGCTATTGCACTCCACTCTTTCATTTTAGCCCACACCAGCTGTGATCGCAGCATGTGACTAACTATGTTGTCGGGCGTCATCCTTTCATCAGTAAGCTTTTCTATGGTCTCTCTCCCCATTGCATACCTCGTGCAGGAGAAGAAGGTGTGCTCTGCGTTTTCTGCGGCATTTCCACAGAAAGAACAGTGTGTTTCGTCATCATGGCCAAATTTGTGCAGGTATTCCCTGAAACAGCCATGGCCCGATAAAAACTGGGTTAAGTAGAAATCTGTATCCCCATGAAGTCTATCAATCCAGGCCGGTACATTCTTAATAAGCCTATATGTCCATCTTCCTTTATCTGCCGCATCCCATTGCTTTTGCCACTCATCGAGACTTGTCTTCCTCTTGTTTTTGCGCTCGTCGGCCGTTAGGCGCCTATGCATGGCTTTTGTTTTACAGTATACTCTATTTAACTCAGAGGCCATTATATCCGTTGGCATAAGACCAGATATGATAGCACTCGCCTCGTGCGACACCGTTCTAAACGCACAGGCAACTCTAAGGGCGCATAGCCTGGACACAGATTTGGCCATATTGACACAGGTTTTTTAACGAAGGACTGTCCCCCATATCGGAGCTGCGTACATAAGCATTGATTGGCTAACTTTAGCCAGCAGAGCTCTTCTACTTTGTCTTGGGCCACCAATGTTTGCCATGATTCTCAACAGCACCGCAGTCACTTTAGCCACCTTACCACAGGCCTTTACAATGTGCGCCTTGAAAATGAGCCTCGTATCGATCATAACTCCAAGGTACCTCAGTGAATTTTGTGTTACAACGTTATATCCATCAATGTTCAGAGTCACCGTTTCTAGCTTTTTTCTGCTCGTGATGAGCACTGCCTCTGTTTTTTCACCTGCAAGATGCAGCTTGTTACGCGTAAGCCAGTCTTTGATTTTCGACACGGTCTCATTGCATATGCTCTGTATCTGCAAGAGTTCTTTAGCTACGATCGTTACGGCAATATCGTCCGCATAGCCAATTATCTGTGCTTCTTTTGGCAGCGGTAATCGTAACACCCCGTCGTACAGCACATTCCAAAGTAGTGGACCTAGTACGGAGCCCTGTGGTACACCAACTGTCACCATGTAGGTTTTTGGACCTGCATCGGTATCGTACAACAGTAGTCTGTCAGACAGATAGCTGCTAATTATCCTCAGAAGATACACCGGGGTGTTTCTTGCCTCTAATGCTCTCAGTATATGTGGCCAGTATGCCGAGTTGAAAGCGTTTTTCACGTCCAGCGTAACAACTGCGCAGGGGCATAGAGGTGCCCTCTATGGCTTTGACCGCGATGTCTTCTGAATCCAAATTGGTTTTCAGATAACCCAGGAGACTCTTCTTCTAGGTGGCGTTCTAGGCGTGTGCAAATTAGTATTTCCAGTATATTGGCCATCGTGTCGATCATGCAGAGTGGGCGATACGCATTCGGCTCTCCCGCCGGTTTGTTTGGCTTTTGGAGGAGAACTAGCCGCTGTTTCTTCCAAACTTTCGGGAAAACACCTTCATTCAGACATCGTGTGTAGAGTTCGGCGAATGCCCTCTTGGTATGCCTGATGGCAATTTTCAGAGCCTTGTTCGGGATGCCATCAAGTCCTGGAGCCTTTGCGTTGCCAAATCTCTCCGCCACTTCCATTACCACCTTCTCGTCTACAATTGGAGATTCCATCCTGGTTGGTAACGTTCTACTCATTTGTGGTTCTTGCGTTGGGAAAAGCGTTTTCTCCACCTTTTCTAGGAGGATCGGACAGGTTGGCGCTTGGCTTTTACCCCCTCTGATTTTTGCCAACACTATTTTATATGCGTCACCCCACGGATTCTCGTCCACCTTCTCACATAATTCTTTGAAACTCGAGGACTTACTTTTTTTTGATAGCCTTTTTGAGTTCTTTACGTTTGTTTTTTTTTTGAAACTTTCTCGCAATCTAGTATGATGTGGCGTACCTTGACTTCTTTGGCAGAGGCGTCTCGCTTTATGGCATTCACTTCTCAGTGTGCTGATCTCCTCGTTCCACCAGTATGCGGGCCTGTGGGTTATGTTGTGCCTTTTCCTACACATAGCAGCATCACAGGCCTTACTTATACGCTAAACCAGATTTTCAGCCTGTCGGTCAACGTTGGTCGCACCATCTAGGTTCCCATCCAACATAAGTTTGAAAATTTCTTCATCTAACGTTTCAACCTTCCATCCGTTTTTCTGCCATTTTATAGCGTACATTTAGAGCTATCCTTATATGTGCGTGTGTATTTGTATACTTTGTATACTTATAAGCGTGCGAGCTTTGGTAAGGTACCGAGAAATCTCGGTTTTAAGTGTGAAAAATAAAAGGATTTATTGCGTTAAATTACGTAAACGTGGTAAGAATACCACAACAACAAAAATATTACTGCCACACATATGTGGGGATTATACCCACGCACTTACACCGGAGTTTTTCCTTTATTTAAATAAAGTCCACGTTTGCAATTTGCCACCGTTCCGCACATTGGAGTATACAAGTTATATTTGATAATACGGATAAATTTTACAAAAACGATTACTTTACAAAGTTTTAAAAATGGAAAAAGAAGTTAATAGTTGTTAAAGTTTTTTTTTAAAAAATTACACAGACTGATCCGTCACATGCGCACGGCTACGCGTTTGCTCGACAAGTGTTGTTTGTTGTTCGAAACTTGCGCTTTATGCGAAAAAGGGTTTCAGCGTTGCTCAACCCCACAGCGTTGCTCAACCCCCCAACTCGGCCATCCTGCATTGTTTTCGACCTCGAATACGCCGTGGTCTTCGTTATGAAAATTTGACCATGGCTTCATAAATTCTGCACAAGTCGTCGTTCGATTTGGACCTTCGGTTACGCCAACTTTTTTAACATCGTAGGTATTATTAGCTTTGACTTTAGTAATTTGGTATAGGCCCAAATATTTTGGTTTTAATTTGAGACCACCACCAAATTGCGTTCTGTTCACGGCGACTAGATCGTTTATTGCATATTGGTTAGCTTCTTTGCGTCTAAGGTTATATGTCTTTTTGTTTTCAGCTTGGATCTTAAATATTTGTTCTTTTGCATGTTGTCTTATTTCGTCTCTTCCTTCTTGGAGTTGTGACCTTATTTCTTCTTCGATGAGTTGTTTGATGTTTAAGTCGTCAGCTGTACGCATTTTAACGCCCGTTAATAATTCGAAAGGTGTCATGTCAATACTTCTGTTGTAAGTGGAATTTATTACTTGGTGGATCATTCTTGCTTAGTTTCGTTAAAACATTAATAATAATCGTGTTTAGTCGCTCTATTTGACCATTGGCGCGCGGCAAGCCAGTCGTTATTTTAACATGTTTAATGTTCTCGTCTTCACAATAACGCCGAAAATCGTCAGACGTGAAAGCTGATCCACGGTCTGTGATTATGTGCATTGGATTTCCGAATGTTGTGCTTTGTATTTTCAAACGGCTGATAGCTTCGTGTGATGAAGTCGTCTTTGTTGGGTATAACCAAGCGAATTTCGTAAACGAATCAATTACGGCGAATATATGTTTATAGAGTTTATTGTTTGACTCTAGTGGACCAAGAAAATCTACGTGATACGCGTAAAGAGGATTTGCTCCTTTATGAAGTGGATGCAATTCACCTTCTCTTTTACCCAATTTTCTATTTGACACAATGCATGCTACACAATTGTCGATATGCATTTTTATTTTCTCTTCAAGCTTTGGAATAAAAAATTCTTGACAAATCAAATCTTTTGTTTTTTTAATCGCAAAGTGCCCCTTTTCATGAGCGCGTCGAATTATCTCTCTTTGCATGCTTTTGGGTACTACGAATAATTCGATATCGTTGACTATTTTGTGAAGAATACCACCTTTTTCAAAATAGTCGTTGTAACTTTGTTTTTCTTGTAGAATTTGCTTTATCGTATTTAGTTCTTCGTCGTGTTCTTGTGCACGTCGTAAGCAAGCAAGAAAATCGTTATCGCTTATCATCATTATTGGATTGCGGCTAAGAGTGTCAACGTGCCTCATTCGACTTCCAGATCGATGTTCTACTTTATAATCGTATTCTTGCAGAAAAAGGATCCATCGCGCGACTCTTGTATTCAAATCCTTTTTCTCAAGTGTTTTTGTTAAAGCGTTACAATCTGTTATTAGTTTAAAGTGTATACCCAATAAGTACACTCGAAACTTTTTCAGCGCTTCTATTACAGCTAATATTTCTAATTCGTAACTGGAATACTTACGTTCAGCTTCAGACGTCTTTTTGCTCATGTAATAAATTGGATGTAATTCGTTGTCATCTGGTAGTTTTTGCAGTAATACGGCACCATAGCCGTCAGCGGAAGCGTCTGTATGAACTTCAATTTCATACTTCTGATTGAATATACCTAACACCAGTTTTTCGCTCAGAATTTTCTTCAGTAAATTAATTGCAGCTATCTCGTCTCGATTTATTTGGAACTTTTTACCTTGTTTCGTCAGATCAGATAATGGTTTGGAAATTAACGCAAATGATGGTACAAATTTCCGAAAGTATCCGACTAAACCCAGGAAACTTTGTAATTGTTTTAAATTTTTCGGCAATGGGTACTTAACTAAAGCTTCGATTTTACTTGGAGATGGTGAAATTTTTTGATTTTCAATCAGATGACCCAAAAATTCTACGCGCTTTTTTAAAAATTGACATTTTTTCCAATTAATTACAAGTCCATAGTCTTTACACTGATTCAACACTTCTTCTAAATTACGCACTGCATCATTTTCGTTCATGGCTGGTACGATTATGTCGTCTATGTGAGGCAGTGCTATCCCCTTACGCATTAAATCACGGAAAATTGCATTGACATGTCTTTGGAAAACACCCGGAGAGTTCGACAAGCCAAATGGAACTTTTAAAAACTGATACTGTCCGCCATGTGTAACGAATGACGTGTATCTGCGGCTAGATTCAGACACGGGTACATGCAAAATCCATTTTTTAAGTCAATTGTGCTAAATATTTTTGCGTTTTGCAATCGGTCTAGCTGGTCTTCAATCAAAGGTAACGGAAATCTATCTTTTACAATTACTTTATTTAATTGTCTATAATCTACACACAATCTTGGACTACCGTCTCTTTTTTTTACTAAAACCACCGGACTACTAAAATCAGAATTTGAATTTTCAATTATGCCGTCTTTGATCCACTGATCTATTTGATCATCAACAATGCTTCTTTGTGTTAGTCGCAGTCTACGCGGTCTAAACGATATTGGAGTTTCATCACTTAAAACGATATTCATTTGCACATTCGTTGATTTGAATTATTCGCATACCATATTACGCACTTTTTCTTTCGCTTCCACACTATTTGTTTCATCAATATCAAAATTGTCTACTACCGAGTCCACTTGCATCATATTAAAAACGTTTTCTACATTGTCATAAGGAATTTTTCGAATAGAAAGTCCATCGCGATTTATTTGTATATCTGCTTGCAAACAAAAATCTTCGCCGATCACTACGTCAATGTCCATTAATTTTGATTGGACCACCAAAAAATTTAAACAAAAATCTTGATTTTCAATACTTATATCAATACTAAGTTCTCCAATTGGTTTGATGTTATTACCTGCCGTACGTTCACCAAAACCTATTAAACAAATGTTTGTTTCTTTCAACACAGGTTCTCGTAGCGACTTGAAAACATTATCCGTAATTAAATTAAATTTACTTCCCGTATCCAATAAGCAATAGTATTTCTTTCGATCGATAAACACTTCTTTGTTCATAATACTGCTTTTGGCACACAAACGAGTATTATATTTTTCGTTTTTATTTTCAACTTGTGGGCAGTCTTTTGAAATATGCCCAAATTTTTTGCACTGGAAACACTTGGTGCCTTTCGCTTTGTCTTTGCACTCTGAGTTTTTGTGCCTTTTGTACCACAATTAAAACAAGTTATGGTTTAACTGTCGTATTTAGCCAATTTATTTTCAGATGATTTCACTTCAAAACTTTCTTTGTTATTTTTCCGAATCGATTCATACACTTTTAGTTTTTCTTTAAATTGTTTTAAGTCTAATGCACCATATAACACTGTTTTATTTAAATTCAAATCACTTATACCATCGATCACGTATTGTATCAATGCATTGTTTTCAACGTTACCACGCATTGCTAATTGTTTCATATACAAAAAATATTCTTGCACACTTTCATCCTTTTTTATTTTTCTACAAGTAAGTGTAGACAATTGTTTTGAACTCTTCTGCTAATGCCGATTTTAGTTTTTGCCAAGATGTTATTCCCCGTTCGCTTTGGATAAATAACTTAGCCAAACCGCGTAATGATTTTTTTGCAAATATAAACATTTGTAGTTCATCCCAACCCATTAAAATTGCTGCCTCTTCAAAATCGCTTAACCATACTTCAACAGAAATATTTTCGCTGCCGTCAAAATGTCGAACAGAATCTTCGACGTCTCTAAAGTTGATTGCAAATCGTGACATTTGTGTCGGCGCTACCGATGTAGTTGTTTTTGTAACTGCTCTCTCGCCAAGCTCGACGTTCTTCTCTGCATTTCTCTTCTGCGTTTGGTTATTCACGCTGCTTACCGCATTCGTTCGTTGTGGTGATTCGAAAATGATATTACTCGCTGCTGTTTCGTCGTCGTCAACTTCACCTTCGTCTTCGTCGTCGCTTTTCTCGTCGCCTTCTGCTGCAGCACATAACAATGTCGCATTCTGCAAATTTCGAAAAATATGCAGCTTCACATCGGCTACATTGTCACTTAAACCCAATACGTTACAAATTGAATTTAGATCATTGGCCGTCAAATTGTTTTCGATGTATGCAAACTTCTGTTTGCAGCGGTCGTCATTTTCGTCGAATTGGAATCCTATAAATTCTCGCAAACGTTGCCTGCTCGATCTGTCGCCATCTTCTTCGAATACAAATTTGTGCAGAGCTTTTATGCTCTCTTTTCGGGCTGTACGCAGCTTCGCTCGTACAAATTCAAATTTCTGCAAACTCGTCATAGTTGCTATTTTACGCTTTAATTTTGATTATGAATGAAAATTATACCGATCAACTTATTCGCGGCGGCGTATATAAATGCGGCAATTTAAACAAATACTTTTCGCACTATGGGTTCATGTAAAAAAAAAAAAATTTTCTTTTTTCCGTCCGAGCCCCCAAAATATGTGGGGATTATACCCACGCACTTACACCGGAGTTTTTCCTTTATTTAAATAAAGTCCACGTTTGCAATTTGCCACCGTTCCGCACATTGGAGTATACAAGTTATATTTGATAATACGGATAAATTTTACAAAAACGATTACTTTACAAAGTTTTAAAAATGGAAAAAGAAGTTAATAGTTGTTAAAGTTTTTTTTTAAAAAAATTACACAGACTGATCCGTCACATGCGCACGGCTACGCGTTTGCTCGACAAGTGTTGTTTGTTGTTCGAAACTTGCGCTTTATGCGAAAAAGGGTTTCAGCGTTGCTCAACCCCACATATATATGTATATACAAATAAACAAACGTGCAAACATACATGCAGCTGCTGATGTTGTTGATATGGCAATTTTTGTAGTTTTTGTTCCTATATTTGCGTTTGTTATTATTATTACTACTTTTGTTGTTTTTCCCTCCGGCGCACACATAGCATAGGATGCGGCCGAATGTTGAATACTGTACAAGTCAATTCACTTAAGCCACTGGTAGTTGAAAACTGCAATCCATACCTTCTCTTCTTGTCCTTCTCCTCCTTCTCGTTGACTTTTTATTCCCGTTGTTGTTAGTTCTGTTGTGATTCTACTCCGAAATTTTATTATGTTACTGTGATTGTAACGGGTGATTTTTTTGAGGTTAGGATTTTCATGCAGTAGTATTTGACAGATCACGTGGGATGTCAGACATGGTGTCAAAGAGAAAGATGCTCAGTATGCTTTGACATTTCATCATGAATAGACTTACTAACGAGCAACGCTTGCAAATCATTGAATTTTATTACCAAAATCAGTGTTCGGTTCGAAATGTGTTTCGCGTCCGTGTCCGATGAGCGATGAGGCTCATTTCTGGTTGAATGGCTACGTAAATAAGCAAAATTGCCGCATTTGGGGTGAAGAGCAACCAGAAGCCGTTCAAGAACTGCCCATGCATCCCGAAAAATGCACTGTTTGGTGTGGTTTGTACGCTGGTGGAATCATTGGACCGTATTTTTTCAAAGATGCTGTTGGACGCAACGTTACGGTGAATGGCGATCGCTATCGTTCGATGCTAACAAACTTTTTGTTGCCAAAAATGGAAGAACTGAACTTGGTTGACATGTGGTTTCAACAAGATGGCGCTACATGCCACACAGCTCGCGATTCTATGGCCATTTTGAGGGAAAACTTCGGACAACAATTCATCTCAAGAAATGGACCCGTAAGTTGGCCACCAAGATCATGCGATTTAACGCCTTTAGACTATTTTTTGTGGGGCTACGTCAAGTCTAAAGTCTACAGAAATAAGCCAGCAACTATTCCAGCTTTGGAAGACAACATTTCCGAAGAAATTCGGGCTATTCCGGCCGAAATGCTCGAAAAAGTTGCCCAAAATTGGACTTTCCGAATGGACCACCTAAGACGCAGCCGCGGTCAACATTTAAATGAAATTATCTTCAAAAAGTAAATGTCATGAACCAATCTAACGTTTCAAATAAAGAACCGATGAGATTTTGCAAATTTTATGCGTTTTTTTTTTAAAAAAAGTTATCAAGCTCTTAAAAAATCACCCTTTATAAAAGGTTTAAAATTGTCGTGAACCTCCATGCGACAGTGTTGCAATTTATTGGCCAATATGGATTACGTCTACCCATGGCTTGTCGCCGTTGTAGTAATTGTTGCTGTTGCATATAATCGTACTCGTTCACTACGGCAATGACGTTTCAACAATGGACTGAGAGCTGATTAGCTATTGCAGTGAGATTTGCACACAGGCAGGCAAACAGGTTTCTCCTATGTAATTTTTGTGCACATAGGAATTATTCGGAATTTTCTGGGTAGAAGTTTCTCATGTCTCATATTTCTTTTGTGGTTAGGAAATTGTATTTCCATAAATCTTTTGAAAATAGCAACAGCAAAGAATTACGAATGAACAACATGTTTAAAATTATGGAGCAAAATGTTTTTGTTGATGCTATGGGATTTTCTTTCACGGTGTGTTTATGTGTTGGCTGAGTGTGGAAGTAGAATTTTTCATTCAGTTTTCCATTTTACTTTTGCATATATTTTAAACTAGAGGACCCGTCCACGCTTCACTGTGGCTGATACATAGATAATACTACCACTACCATCTATATGATTTCTATTAGTTGGATTATAATTATTAGTTAATAAGATATAGCATTTCTGTGAAACAACTTGTGTTAGTTTACAAAAAAATGGATCATAGAGCATTTCGTGTGTTAATAAATCATTGCTTTTTGGATGAAAATACTGTTGAATTTGGGCTCAGGGAAATCCACCGATGAAAAGATATTTGCTAAGCTTAAAGAGGCGAAAGCTCTGTGCAAAGCGGGTGCCCCACATATTCATAATCCAAAAAAAATTACGAAATAAAGCCGAATTTTTGAGTCGGTGATAAAAACATAGCTCCATCATTTCCCACTGGAGTCCAATCGACAGTCATTCTAGTGAACTGCACATGAGTAACTGGTTCTCAGGCGTGGAAAGACGAAAAAGGCGGCTGGAAAGGTTATGACATCAGTATTTTGGGATGCACGTGGTATATTTGGTACATATTTGGTTTCTTTTCTACTATTCCAAATACTTAGCAATTGTATTATTTTTGAAGAAGAATCTGTTTAAAATGGTACGCATATATTCAAAGGATTCCTACAATCATGAATTTTGAAATTATTATGTTTTCAGCCAAATCGGTTCAGCCGTTCTTGAGTTATAAATGGTGTAACTAACAACAACTTTCTTATATATATATATATAATATATGAGGTTGTTTTTATTATTTATTTATTTTTTTTTTTTTTTTGAAGAAATGAAATATTCCTACAAACATGAATTTTGAACACATGCTTATGATTTGAAATATAATTATTGTATTTTTGAGTTGTATTAAATTTTGACATAAAGAGATAAAAGGTATCCTATGTCCTTACCCTGGTTCTAAGCTACCTCTCCACCAATTTTCAGCCAAATCTGTTCAGCCGTTCTTGAGTTATAAATGGTGTAACTAATATCAACTTTCTTTTATATATATAGATATACATTTAGTACCTTTTTTGTAACCTGATATAATGAATTGATATACCCTCTATCCATTTAGCCACGAAGTTTGTAACACTCAGAACGAAACTTCGAAAGCCCTTTAAAATATATATAAGTGTTCAGCGTGACGAGCTAACTCGACTTAGCTTTGTCTCTCTGTTTGCGTATTAGTGACACAGTCCTTTCACCACCAACAAATGCTCATTTGACGCAACTGCCGCCCGACGCCTATAGGTGCCATACAAACTGAACGATTTAGTATTGTTAAAAGTACTGCGTACTGTGGATTTCATCGAAAGATTTGCGTCGGGATGGCAGTCATTCTCTATTTTTTGAAAGCTCATAATACAGCACGCTCTACTTATCTCACAAAATACAAAGCTTCGACTTTGCCGTTGATTCAAGCAGCATATCTTACATGCTAAATCATCTTTGTATATTTCAATTTTCTCGCCTTTGAATATATTCTTCTGTTTTTAAATGTCTTTAAATGGCTCCTTGTATGATTCCTAAAGATTCTGCGAGATCAGTTTCTCGAAAATCACCACTTCTAAGTCGGTTAAATCACTTCGGCAGGTGCGCTCAGCTAGAGCACGAGAAGAAGAACTTCTGCAAAAATGAAGTTAAATACACAAACGTAAGTAGTCAGTATTACGAAACGAGTTGAAATCTGGCTAAGCGTTGATATGCCGACCGGAGCGGTTGTAGTGGTGCAATTTCCAATCGGCTATGACGTCTTGCTGGCCAGAATTGACTATCCGTTTAATTCTCTTGAGAACATTTACTTAAACCTTGGCGTTGATGGTTTGTCCAAGATGAACAAATTCATGGTGTACGATGCCTTTGATGTCAAAAAAGACAATGAGCATCGCTTTCATCTTTGATTTGCTCAATCTTCCCTTTTTCATCAGACCTCCTGCCCCTGAAACACCTCACTTCTTGCTAAAACAACATTTGGGTAAGTCTGAGTTTCACACATTATCTAAGCGCGTACCTCTGCTCTGACGAACGCTACAGGCGCTAGGAGACAACTGACCGCTCGTTCATTAGCTAAGAACGCCCTCTACCAAATCGAGTCGGTGCGCGCCGAAGTACAGTCGCGGCGGAAGAAAATCAGCACTATTATCTTCCGGACAAACCCTTTATTGAAATTGCACTATAACTTTTCAAGAACGAAGGAAGCAAAACGTGGCTCTAGTGCATATCGGACTATCTCTGAGGAATATGCGGTTACACATATGGACCCTTCCTTACTTGCTGCAATTGTTATATGGTGATCCATTTCTTAGTTCCCTACTTTTTAAAGAAAAAATACAGAAACTTCATATTTATTTTGGAATGTTTTCTAACTTTCGAAGGAAAATCTTTTGGCTTTTCTTTTTTGAAGATTATCTCTTTTAAATAATGGCCGCGGCTCCCAGATGGTTCGTCCGTTGAGTCTAATTTTCGATGTCTCGCATTTCGACAGGTAACTGGCGAAAGACATCCGGTATGCTTTGCTGGAAGGCCTGAATCGAAGCGGAATTGTCCGGATAAATTTTAGACTTTATATATCACCACAGGAAAAAGTCACACGATCTTGGTGGCCAATTAAGCGGCCCAAAAAGTGAAATTATCCGCTCACCGAAGTGATATATAAACATATCCATTGATTGAAGCTATGTAAGGGAAATAGCGCCCACTTGTTGAAACCAAATGCCGAAATCATGACCTTTAATTTCAGGCATCAAATAGTTGGTTGTCTGACGAATATGTTCTCACCGGCATCATTTTTGAGAAATATGGACCGATGGGTCCACCGGCCCACAAACCATACCAAACCGTTGTTTTTTCTGAATGAAATGGTGGCTCTTGAATCTTTTCATGTTGCTCTTCGTCCCTAATTTTGCTGGTTTCCAAAGAGCCGAAAATGGGTCTCATCGCTGAACAAAATTTTCCTCGAAAATGATGGAACTTCTTGGAACTTTTCAAGAGCACATAGAGCGAAGCGATGTTGCTTGGGAAGGTCGGGCATTGCTTTCTTTCACTTTTCACAAGGAATGCTAGAAGCAAGGTAAAACCAAACATTCGCGGTTGCGTATATTGGCCAACCCCTCCTACGATAAGCAACTATTGCTGCTTCCCCCTGTCCTCATGGAAGCTCTGAGTGTTCGTCTAATAAACATAGAGCGGCGATGACGTAAAAGGTCCCAACGCTATTTACAAACAAATTACAGGTATTTTGTTGCTGTGTAGGTGGAAACGTGTGTGTAAGTACTATTTACTGTCGCGAATGGGGAGTAATTAGTAATTCCATCAAGCGTTTAATTAATATTAATGCCGACCGCTACTAATTACAGGCACAAATGCTCGGAACTACATATATCGACACATACATACACACACGTATTATTTACTACATACACATTAGGGGGGCCGTTATTTACCAAATTGATTATTTTTGAAGAGATGCCCCCTAAACTTTTAGTTTTTTAACTAAAAAAAATATCAGACCATAAAAAGCCTTTAATTTTCTTAATAAATCTAGCCCAAAACACGATACATTTCCCATTTAAATAACATGGGAGCATGCCACTTTTTACGAATATATTTTTTTCTCTGGAACTTTCTCGTTTGTAGGAATAAGAAAGTCATATTCTTGTACAGGATTGAATGCTCTACAAAAAAGTCTTGACAATTTTTCGATATACTCACTCCTTTAAGAGTTATTCAAGGTTAAAGTTATTTCTGGAATTTTCGAGCTTTAATGGCAAATTGAATTTTTTTTTTGTAAAATTCAATTGTTTATTCTAAAAAATATAATTTCTATGATGTTACGGCAGAAAAACTCAGAATCATGAAGAGTAATTAATCACATGTTGTTAACGATGATTTATACTGTGCAATTTGGCATCACTAAAAACTATTAAAGCGGGCAAAATCAAAAGCTAACATAAAAGCTTCACCTAGGGCTTATGAAAGTTTTAAAAAATATTAAAAAGATAAATTTCACAGATTCACTCAAGACCTAAACTTTGATTTAGGGGTTTATAAATAATTTTTTAGAATGAGTTTCGAGAATGTTGATTAACAAGCTTAAAACTTGCTTACTTTCTGTTAGAATATCATCAACATTATCATACCTATTGAAAAATCTTAAGCGTTTTTGAGATGCGAAAATATATACTGGGAATTCGCTAATAATTTACAGCCTAATGGCTTGTCGCGAAAAAAATAACATTTCGATAAATGAAAAACACGTCCGTTCGAATTCACTTTCAATTTACAAGAGCTTCTTTATTCCATTTTATGGAATTGCTTAGCCTAACACTTAAAACTAACGGCTTAAACTAGTGGAAATATAAATATGTATTAAAAAAGGGTAAGTATAATAATTTTCAACTTTTGTCAAATATTGTAACAGATTATGGTAAGTTGTATATAATAAATTATCTTAATTTAATTTTTAATAATTCAATATTTTACAATTAATTTTATTATTCTTGTTTTAGGTATAAATATGTCGCTTGACGCAACACCTGTTGTCTTAAACTGTATATTATTCCTATTCGTATTCGCTTATAATACCAGAAATCAGTTAACATTTCCTTGACTACTTGAAAAACACTAAAATAATTACCATACAATTACCATTTCATAAGCACTTCAGGATGTTATAATATCCTTAAACAGTTTATATTCTCATTATCCCTCCTCTTACCAAATTCTTGAAAGTACGTTATTTAGACGTAAATGTAACGATTTCGATTGCCTTTGCTTTTTGAAATCTACGTACGTTATAAAAAAAGTAACCGGATATTATAAATAAAACGAAAAGTATTTAATTATTCATAAATATTTATTTTCTCGTCTTTAAAGTATTCCCCGCCAGATGCAATACTCTCATGCCCACGATTTTTCAGTCCTCGAAACACTTTTCATAAACACTTTTCGCCTTCAGCTTCTTCAGCGAACTTTGTTTTATCATATCGATCGAGTGAAAACGTGTGCCATGGAGCGGAAAACTCACTTTGGGAAACAAGAGAAAATTACACGGAACCAAACCTGGTGAATACGGTAGTCGATCGATGGTATGCATTGCGTTTTTGGCTTTGAAGTCGGTCACAATCGTACTCTTTTTGAAAAAAAAGTCAGCTTTGTTGGGATATGTCGAGTAAGAATACGTTTCATACCCTAAATATCCACCAAATCCTTAATTTTTTTTTTAAACTTGCATCAGTTGAAGAGGTCGAAGTTCGTCCAGAAGAGTCATGTCTTCAACAATCTCTCGACCGTCTGTTAAGTCTTTGTACCAATTGTGTTTATATTAAAACTGAATCATCGTAAGCATTTTCCAGCATTCGCAACGATTTCGCACACTAAATTTGGTTTGAGAATTTGAGACAAATTCTCCGTTGGATATTTTTATCCATTGTAAAAATTGTATCGACTTAAGCAGCTGCTGTAACCAAACTCTTTTGACAGATCGTGCCTATATTTGGCATAGTAATTGAGAGCAATGCTACCATCTTAGCAAAACACATGTTTCTGAAATATAATTTACCACGGAGTTTTTTTTGTCACAGCAAACATACAATTAGAGTTATAATTTATTTATTTGTGTAATTTTCAAATTGTCAGTTTAATTGCAACTAACTCAGGATTTGCTTATATAAATACCATTACTATTATAAATAATATTACCATTACATTTAATGCCAACTGTTCAAAAAATACATGGAAATTACAAAGTATATTCTTATTATTATTAGTAGCATTTAATTATAAATTGTAACAACACTTTTAAATTACTCACACCAAACTCAAAACTCCACACATTAAATACTTGTGCCATTTAGTGCACAAATTTATATGTGTATATCTACGAATAACTTTCATATATAAGTTAAGGTATCATCTTTGGATGATTGATTTTGCTACCCATTTTCGTATGCAAGGCTATGTTGGAAATCGCTTTTGGCTGATCTATTTTGTTCTCCATTTTCTTATTCCTGGAATAACGTAAGAGATTTGATGCTTTGCTGTCAAACGCAGCAACCTTGCAACAACCACAAAGTAAATAGTGATGATGACCTTCACATTCCTGGAATTCCAGCACATTAATTGCATAACGGTACTAATAATGTGGAAAATACTGGCGTTAGTTGTTGGATCATGACAGTGTCAGAAGGTTTATCAGTTATCTTCATAAAAATTAATATAATTATAAGTATTAATTAAATAATAAATTCCCAGTAAAACCACAAAAATATACGCCGACCACAGCACGGTCCGGTAGCTAAGTCCACTAACTTGGATTCATAAACTCAATTTGCACTTAACCAATGCTGAACGGCTGTCATTGCCCGCATCGGCAAAATATGCATATAAATATATCGTGCAAAGTTTACCTAAAATGCTATCCTATACATGCGCTTGTTTGTCGGTCAACATAAAGTACACACACATATATAACCACAGTTTTATTTTAATATGCTCGCAAAATGAGGCCATTTGGATAATATTTAATTAAAAAAAAAACACAGAGAGAAAAGCTGAAATGAGACAGAGGCACTGGCGCATGCAGTCACACACAAACACAAAAAGCGGAGCTCGTCAGCTGCGCATATTTCAACAAGTATAATTGCATATATACAGGCGCTCTAGTGAGTTTGTGTATGAAACTGAAAAAAGTGTGTTCATATGTATTAGAGCGGGTTGATTTTTTTCTCGGAGCGTTCGCACGTCTAGAACACTGGAGACGTGTCATCCGTCTATCACAGCAAGATCGATCTGGTTGGTAATTTTCGATCCAGAAATAGCCAGGTAGGTTGATTTATTTTCTTGTGCTGGAATCTAGTACCACTGATAACCATATTTCGGGCCCGGCGAAGTCGATCAGCCTCAACCCAATTGGGGATGTTTCGTCGTGGAGGCCTTGGAGGCTGAATATACCGAACGTAGTGCCAAAGATACCTTCTTTGCCCACCCTGGCTTTAAAGTCGCCAAGCACGATATGTTGAAGAACCTCGCTTTGATGCGTATTGTGGATAGACGTGAATGATAGTACTCAGCGACGGAGTCTCTCTCCCACCACGTATTCCACACCAAACTTGCGCTCCTTTATTTGGCCACTGTAGTAAATGCAACAAGGACCTACTCGTCTTTGTCCTTCTCCCGTCCATCGCATTTCTTGGACGGCCTTTATTTTCACGAGGACATCAACCAGCTGGGCAGCAGCACCTTCACAATTAAGGAACCGGACTCTTCAGGTGCATGCCATCAGTTCGTAGTCCTCACTTCATTCGCCATGGTCATCAATTAAAGGGGGGTCACTCATCTGAGGCTTATTGTTCTTTTTCATTGGGTGCATTTTTTACGCGGCGGGTCCGAAACCCAGCGCACAACCCTGCGGAGAGGATTTTTCGCCTTCTCACTTTAGCTTCTTAGGCTATCCAGAGGATACTTGGTCAAAGACCGGAAGTAGTGAGCTGCTTGAATCATATGTAAAAGAATCGTGTCTGGCCACTCCCAAGTGAATGGCGATCAGGTACTTCTACACATGACTCCATTCTCCAAGCACATGAACTTTTAAGTATGAAGTTAGAAATATGTAAATTATCTTTAACAATTTTTATTCCAGCTTTTGATATGAAAAATAATGTGTGGATGGAATAACAGCTACAATTTTTGAAATAAAATGTTTTTCATAATTTTTTTGATTTTTATTATTCACAGGAGCTCCATGAGTAAAATCATTGTTTACAGATTCTGAAAGGAAGTGCTGACTATCGAAGACTATCTGTTAATCTTAACTGTTGATTAAAACATATTCATGCTTAAAATTATGTGGTAACGAAAGAAGTTTAGCTATACTTTGCTTAAAGAAATTAAAATTATCAATATAATTTTTAGCTACTGAAAGCTTTTCGTACTGTTTTTTTATCTTTACTCTGTAATATTTAGGTTCGAGTCTAAGAATGTAGATCTAATTATTAAAGAACCAAAGAAAAGCGCTAAGTGCCCATGAAATACAGTGATTTAACTCAGAACTTCACTACACTTTTTTGACTTTTATTACTCAACGATTTAATTTTTTTACGATGCTTCACTCTTTATTTTATCGGTTATGCTTTCATCTTGCTCAGTAGTGTAGCACTAAAAAAGCGAAAAAATTTCTAATGGTGCGTATAGTAAGCATAGCAGACAAAGCAATAAATCGCTTTGTTAGCCGGCAGCTCAACTACATAAGTCATGCGCGTTTTACCGCTTCACTGGCAGCTTAACATGCCGTTGTACATTCGCCTGTTCCAGCTGCTGGCTATCGGCGGCCTGGAATTGCACTAAATTTATTTGCTTCACATGGCAGCAGTTTTTTAATTCTTGTACTGCTCTTTTCTGGCATTTGAAATTTTAATTTTCGCGAAAATTCACGCATCATTATATTTTAATGAAAATATTTCCTATAATAAACGTTAGCGGCTTTTTTTGGTATTTTTTCTCTTTTTTGTTTTTGTATTACTAAATTTATTTTCCGGTAGTAATTTTTAATTTCTCCTTCCTTTTTTGGCCGCTGACTTTAGCAATCAATATATATTTTTACAAAGCTTCGATGGACGCAGCAGTTTTAAAAGGAAATGAGGAAAAACTAAAACATAACAACAACTAATTTTTTGCCATTTGTACGACAAGAGGATTGGCTTTGCAACTTAAATCAATAAATAAATACAATATAAGCTGCAAAATTTTGGAAAAAAAATTAAGCAAATTTATTGAAAACTAGCTGACCCCGCAGGCATTGTCATGCGTGAAATTATGTATTTTGAAATGAAAAGAAAGTTAAATTCATCATTTCATTTTTGGTGTTTTATTTTTTTGTTTTCAATGTAACGCAGCTTTCTCCCCCTTGTATTCGATAGGTGCGTCACAATCCATTACAAAGTTTCAGCGCATGAAGATTGCGAAACATAATAACGACGGATCCTACTTTGAGATGCAAATGATGCGGTGGCATACCAAGCCTGTCCAAAGAATTTAGAAATACCACTGGATAATTCACGGCGTCGTCTTCATTGTCAAGACGTTCGATCGATTTGTATGAGCGCAAGTCTCCCAGAATTTGACTTTGAAACTTCCAGTTTAAGTCAACAACATCGGTATTTTTGGCAGCTAAGATTGCGCGTACACTTAAGAAATCGTAGTTACGATAATTTGGCCAATGTCCGAACATTGATGAGTTCATATTTCGTGAACTGATAAACGGCAGATGGAATTGATATCAAACACCCGAAAGTATCAACCGGAATTGACCCATTTCCAATTTTTAGCGAAGACGATGTAAAATGTCTTTGGCAATGTCGATGTTTTTATCGAAAAGTATGCGAACTTCATTTTCATTCCAGTGATTAACGTGTTCCAGGAATTGTAATTGCTGGCTTACTTCTCCAAAACTTGCACACATCGAACCATTCACAGTACGCAATGACTCAAATAAAGTTGAACCGCGTACATTAATCAATAGCAACCGAAGGTAAAACCAATCGTCGTTTTTCGTGTGGATTGTGTAAATTCGTCCTAATCCATTAGTTAATAATACACCTGGATGTCAATCTACTGGTTTGTCTTGCTTTTTGCGTAACTATTTCTTCGACGATGTATTCCATTTATAATATTAAGGTATTTCCGAATAGAGCAATGTTCTCACAAACAGATCAGTGACGAAAGTTGAGAAAAAACTCCTATGTTACTTTTGTTGCTGGCGATGTTTCCACTGGCTATACTGTATTCTCTGGGCTGAAATACACTCTTTGGCCATTCTCCAAATTAACTGCGAGACACAACAGTCGGAAAACGTTCATAAATTGCAAAAGTAAATATCCTACAAAGCGCTTTATTGCAGTTCACGTATCGACCGTATGGTTTAAGACCAATAACCGCCATGTTGTTTCCTTTGGTGACGTACTTTCAAACGTATTTCATCGATTTCACTAAACTGCAACACTAAACACTGATATGAGTTTTGAATATGAATTAAATAATAATGGTGAATATAGTACGATCCATGTGTTGTCAACTTTGATATTCACTTTTCTAAGTTGAATGCTGAATGTTCTGCCATTGTCGTCTGGTGACCGACGCCGATAGATTTGATATCCATCATTTCCAGTTTGTGTTTCCGAAAGAAAAGCACGTGGATATTGTTTCGTGCACTTATTGTCAGACATACAAACCGAAAAGGGATTGTAGTGTCCGCAAGGTCCATGCACCATTTTGGTTTCCACCACTTCATATAATACTGGATCTTTCTCTACATCAGGAATTTCCGGAGAAATAATTTCATCAATTTGATCTAGTGTAACCATCATCCAAAGAAGAATGTGTGCACGCGGAAAACCTCTATTTTGCCACTCAACAGAGTGCTGATTAACCGCGATCCATAATTCTGCACGTATGTCACCTCATCTTGGGAGAACTTCTTGTCTCGCCTTGCCTTGGGCTGCCATACTTTGATGGCAAAAAGAACACCGACCGATATTAGGGCGACCTCTTGGTGGCTTCGTAACAAATTTCAATCTGCAATTGACTTCTTTTGTGAAACACAAGTAAAGTTTTCACTGAATAATTTTCAACAATTTTTTTTTTGAATAGCTGGAATAAAAAAGCAAGCGACCGAAATTGAACTGTTCAAATAATTTACAAATCAAAATATTGAAAAACAAAACAAACAAAAATTGAAAGAAAAAAAAAATGTTTATGGAAAAAAGTTACTTTTTGGAATTATCCAATTTGCCAACTTTTCATGAAAAGTATAAGATATTTTTATTTCTAAACCTTCCTTGATCCACAACGAACAACCTCTTAAAATTTCATCAATATTGGTTCAGCCGTTCTCTTAGCGTTACTAACGAACAAACATTCATTCGTTTGTATGAGAAATCGAAAAGGGCTGTTTTTAGGGGTTCATCGGCAATTATTCGAATTTTTTTCTCCGCAGAAACCATCCCTGAACCTCAACGAACATTTTAAAAAAAGAATTATCAAATTTGGTTCAGTCGCATAAAAGTTATGTATGAGCGTACATACATTTTGACGATTCATTTTTATTTATATACATACATACATAGATAATATTTTTATGTACATATATACAGCAACGACTGTATTGCCAGAGGTTCATTCGCACCATCTGGCAGTGTGCATCTTATTGCTACTACCACAATCGAAGAAGAAATAACCCGTAAGAAATAACCTGTAAGATCGCTAGTTATAGCCTACTTTTAGGTCTTGCAAAATACTTAGGCATGAAAATCTGTAACATTATTGTGAATGCAAATTAGTTTTGAGTGAAGTGCGGAACACATAGAGCGCGACAGACTGCAAACTACATCTGTCAAATATTAAAATACAGACGTTCTTATGGACACTGTTATTTTGACAGCTGCACGACTACACGGCTGCAGGCCGACAGTTGTCGTTCCCGCTAACTTGAATATTTCCTATATTTGCCGACGGCAGTAGGACGACAGTAAAGTTGACAGTAGAATGGAAGATAGAAAGAGGAGGTAGAGTGGTGATGCCACTAATATGTAGAATGTAAAATTATTCACAGCTCTAACAAACTTGACGTTATTTTACAAATAAAAGCATAAAATAGCTCTATTATATCATTTGTAATAACAATTGATAATTTAAAACAAAAAAACATTTACCAATTTTTATTTATTTAGATATAATTTGAATTATTTTTTTATTTTACGTAATTCATTATTTCTTAAAATACTAAATTTTCTTAATACTTATCTGTACTTAAATAAAAACTAATCAGCGAAATTTGAGAGAAAAATCAGGACAACCTACATAAAATAAAATTAAGCACAATTTTTTTTGCAAATTGTATCGATTCTACATTATCCGAGGAACTTCGTTCCTTCCTGGTGTCCCACGACAGCACATTTCTTTTTTTTAATTTTTTCTCTGGCGTTTAAATATTTTACAAATTTAATGTTCAGTAGAGTTTGAAAATTTTTTAACATACAAACAACCATTTTTGTTAATAAAGAATTTTTTGTATTGTTTCTGTGAAATCATAAAATCATTAAATTATATTTTTTCATTAAATCATTTGAATTGAAATTGTTAGCATATTGTGTCGAAGAATATAATTAGAAGTTTCTGTTTAAGCTTTTAAAATCGTGAGCAAATAAATAAAATATATACATATTTTTCTCTTACCTGAATGTTAAAAAATGGTTCCCAGAATTCGCTTGATAACAATTAACATATAGAACGCCAAATACATATATCTAGGTTTTCGGAGAGGCTTTCTTAGAGGTGTCTAGGAACCTATTTTTCAGAGTACCAAATGGAAAAAAAAAAATTTTTTTTTTTTAATCCACCCTAATATGAATTGATGTTTGACGATGAATATCTCGTAAACGCTTAACTTAATCGAAAAATCATGTGAGACCATTTTTATAGAGCAGTAAATTTCCTACAAAATTATGAGTTTCATCATTCGTAATGATTTTTTTCACTGAGTAATAAAGTCGGTTGAGTTTACGAAAAAATCAAAGGAGACCTTCTTTTAGGGCATTCAATTTCCTACAAAATCTAAGGAACAAGATATTTTTTCAAGAAGTTGGAAGCGAGATATAAATTTTTCTGTCTGATAATAAGAAAAATAGAAAACTGTATGTAGGAGGACCTTCCCGTTACAATTAAAAACTCATATTTGGAGAGGCTTTCTTAGAGGTGTCTAGGAACTTATTTTTCCTAGTACCAATCGAAAAAAAAAATTTTTTTTTGAATCACCTTATTATACATATGTATATCCCAAAGATGACATTTAGAGTTTACAGGTGGTCCGAGAAAGGTGCCTAAGCCAAAATCACCACAGAAATCGCTTTTGCACAGCCACACACACGAAACAAGAACTCGTTTACAATTTTTACTAGTGTTGCTCCCCACCCAAATGAGAATTGTTCAAGAAGGTTCCACTTGTCTCTTATGTAAACTGTTTGAGTTTGGGGTATGTTATTGCGCCAGAAAAGTAAGTCAGTAATGTTCCGGTTACCCATCGGCTCTTGTCTTCCTACGAAAATCTTTTGGAGAGCTCTGATTCCTTTTTCCTTACAAAAACTTTGAGTACCTGCTTTTTTAATTCAATTTTCCAATATTGTTGTAAACAAAGCTCATTTGATATTATTCATCTACCTAACTTTCCACATAATTGCATCACGATCCATGGAAACTTTTCTCATTACCTGGTACTGAAAGTGAATTCGTAAAAGCGAAAACAACTAATGAAATCGAAATGACTCAGCACCCGCAGTTATTACGAATGTATTTCTGTGTGTCTATTATGATACAAGAATGTGACTGAAAATAAATCGGATTTTTCCAATGACGACAGTGCGAAAGGAACTGGTCGCAGTACGTGATGCAACAATGCGTAGAACATCACATAATAATAAGCGGCGGCTTGTGGATTGGTGGAATGCGGAAATTTATACGCTGAGAAAGCTTTGTCACTCAGCCACAGCGCGTCCACAGCGTAACCGTAGTGAAACGAATGAAAATCGCCTTAGAGATGAATATAAAAGCAACAAGAAGCTCCTGAAGCAATTACCCGGAGCAAAAAGTCATGTTTTGAGAAGCTCTGTGAAGAAGCAAACATTTACCCTTGGTTAACTGCTTACAAAATCTGCATGTCAAGATTTAGAAATAAGCAGCAGAAACCGAAAGATGCATCCTTTATGGGAAAAGTCATCGAAACATTATTCCAGAAACACGACCAGATTTCATACGCCAAGTGACGATACGAAGCTGCAGAGTCACCCCCGTTAGTCACGGAAGAAGAGCTATTGGCCATAGCAAAGAAAATCAAAAACACCAAAGCGCCTGGGTTGAATGGGTTACGCAATAGGGCCCTGAAGGAAGCTTTAAGCTCGAAACCTCAACTGTTTGCTAAAATGTACAACGCTTGTATAAAGGAAGAGGTGTTCCCCGACTCGTGGAAAGTACAGCGTTTGGTTCTGCTTCCACCAGAAACCACCTGAAGAACCTTCATCCTACCGACCTCTGTGTATGCTCGACACAATGGGTAAAGTGTACGAAAGTATAATACGAAACCGATTGGAGTTAGCATTCCAGAAAGCCGGCGGATTATCAGAGAGACAATACGGCTTTATAAAAAAAGAGATCCACTATTGACGTTCTAAGAGAAGTCGTTGATACTGCGAAATGTGCAGTAAGTGGCAAAAGATGGAAAGATGACACAAAAAAGTACTGCGCGCTGATTGCCTTGGATGTCAAAAAGCGTTCAAAACGGCAAAATGGGCACACATAACCAAAGCCCTGAAAAAAATTCGCTCGCCAGAATACCTCATAAACATTAACCAGTTATTTTAAATATAGAAGGCTGATAGTTACTCTATCTCGAAGAGTACCTCAACGGTGAGTGTATTCCCGCTTTTATGGAACCTCATGTATGACTAAGAAGGCAGCAACCAAAAGATGTGAAACTAATAGCATGTGCGGATGAGATCGTCAGTGGATCGTAGCAGTGGAAAATCAACTAGTTAACCTAAGAAGCAAATGATATGAGTGCGTAAATGATTTACGGTACTGGTTCTCTTCTGTGAGTCGTAGTTTTTATGATAGTGTAAAAAATTTGTTGTTGGATTGCATACTAAAATAAGTTTACGCAAATACAACTCTGAACGCTATGTATTCGGTTCGTCATAACTGATCAGCTGATTTCTGTTTACGTCAGTTTATAGTACAATTGTGTTTCAATTTAGATTTCCTTCAATTTTCTTTTGTCGAAGGTTTTCGGAATAATAGAGCAATATAATGTTATACAGGTTATATAAAAATGCATAATAAATACAGTTTAACTAATTAAATGCGCTTTTAGACAAAAGCAAAGCGGGTGCGTTCCAACCCAACCAGAAAGTGGCTGTTTGAAGAAGAATAGGCATTAATTGAATTTTTGACAAAAAACAGGGATTTTGAGGTAAATTTGTTAATTAAAATACAACTTAGAAGTAATCTGTTATAATTTTAATTATAGAAGTCAACGTCTCAAATGTATTATAGACGATTTTCAAAGGAGAGCAACATTGCGGTGGACTGTAAGCTGACACGCTCTAAGGTTCGTTATATGCGTTCAACATATGTATAACAAGGCAAAGGCATGGGAAGGCTCGACGGGTGCAGGGAGTTTTTTTCCCTTTTCCTTGGCATTTTGACTGCGAAATACTTATTTTTGCAAATATTGTAATTTATGTTTTTTCAGTCAGCTGATTGATAAGTGATTTACGACAACAAATTTATAACGACGTGTTCACAACCATTGTATTTTGTCTTAATTTTTGTTTATGACTTATAACTTTATGACACGTTGTGAGTACCCCAAATATGTGTAAGTTGTGCATGCATCATATTGAAATGGTGATGTTAAGCTAAGTGTATTCGAAAATATTGTGAGCTCAATCGCACTTTCACAATTTAATACAACAACAATGCAATACTTGTAGTAAACGGCCTGTAAAGGCTTTCAGCAAAGTTGAAATACAAGTATATTCTATGCAAATTTCAGTAGGTTCAGCAATTTCTGTCCATTGTTTGATTTGAAAAGTTTTATATTTTTTTAATATTATATGTATTTATACTTACAAATTTATTTCCTTTTTATATTTTAATGTTAGTAGTTTAGTTAGATCAGAACATCTTATAGGAGAGATACTGACAGATGGGCAAAGGAACATAGCTAAAGCAACTCAGTTCGACATCCTTCCCATTTATATGCGTACATATATTTACATAGTATCTTGAGTATCATTTCCTCCTCGGCGTTACAAACTTGGTAGCAAACTTAATATACCCTGTTTAGGGTACAAAATATTTTCAAATAAATAACCAAATTTTTAAAAATATTTAAAATTAAAATAATGCGATTTTGTAGTATAAATTTCTCAGGAATTCCAAAAAGTTAAATACTTCATTGCAATTTTATTTTACTGTTTTTTGTTTGTTTGTTTATACTTTTCTTAACAATATTTCTATCCTATTGCATTTATTTGATGTTTAAAACTTCAAAACATTTAATATTCATTTTTTATATTTGGGGTATTAAAATGTCAATGTTTTTTAATTGAAAAGGAAAATTATTTTGGTTGAATAGCAATTTTTAAGACTTCTTTTCATTTCATATAAAATAACATTCATAACTATTATGTATGTTATACAAGTATATATTTTGGAAATGATTATTACATTTTTATTCAAAATAATAAGTACACAAAATAATAATTTTTTTCAATGAAAATCATATTTTTAATTCCGTTAGATTAAATTTATGAAAAATGTTATATAAAACGACTTCTATTTAGATTAAAATAAATCGTTGGCAAAAAAAAAATTATTTCAAAACTTTTTAATAGTTGGCGAAAAAATGCTTGGTTTTTCAATAAAGTATTAAAATATAACCGTATAAATTCAATAGGCGGAAGAGTTTAACCTATTTCTGCAATGTTCAAAACTTTTCTTTTACTCTAAATAATCCAGTTTTACGACTAGTTTTAAATAAGGATATCACTTTTGATATGACTCTTTGGAAGAGTTAATAATTTGATAAAAAAAACAAAAATTATAACTGACTATTTGTCAAGTGAGGATTAGTGCTGATATTTATTGTTACTGTTTGGTTGAAGTTCTTCTCTATATTTTGCTTTGCTGCATCTATTTTTGATAAAATGTACATCGAAATTGTAAATAAAAAGTAAAATATTAAATTTTTCATCAATATTTATTTTATCGCCTCCGAAGTAATCTCCACCAGATGTAATACACTTATGCCAATGATTTTCACAGCCCACGAAACCCTTTTCATAATAATAACTTTTTAGGGTGGCCTCCGGCTCCCTCAGCGAATTTTGTTTACATTTTCGATCGACTAAAACGGTTTCCACGGGGCGGCAATTGCAGTTTCGGGAACAAGAAAAAATCGCACGGCGCCAAATCTCGTGATAATGTTGGTTGATGGATAGTATTCATTGCGTTTTGGCTTTAAATTCGGTTACAATCGTGACTCGTTGTGAAAAATATGTGAATTATTCTTCCACAATATTGGCCATTTTCGACGGATGTTGCCACGCAAGCGTCTCAATATGGCCTAATAGAACTTCTTATTGCTTATACCTTCGAAACTAATTCATAATGCACCATATCACGAAAAAACAATGAGCCTCACCCCGATTTTCAGCGGCTTTGGCGTGTTTTTTATGGTTTCGGTTCGTTGTTTTCCTTCCTTTCCGATGATTGTAGACTTGTTTGAAAATCTTGTTTGCATGTCAAACTCATAAACTCATGCCTCATCGGCAGTTTTAATACTCTTCATGATTGTGGGATCGGAATGCGGACCATCAAGCATCTCCAAAATAACTTGTGTACAGTACTATTTTTGCAAAAAAAAAAAAAACAGTTTTATCTAGATGAGTTGAGCAATTACGCAATTCGTACAAAAAACATCCACTAGAATCATTCGTGCCATCTCTATAATACTTGCCTGTCAATGTACAGGAACGTTCACTTTTGTAATTTTTTCATCATACGACGAGGTCGAAGGTCATCTAGAATGATTTTTTTCACAATATATGTTCAGTTAAATATAATATAGTATGTAATGTGCTGGATCGGTGTCCTTGTTGCTATAATATCTATTAATAACAAATAAAAAAACTTCCACAAATTAGCATTTTCAGAAATTATACTCACTTTAAAACAAAGTGGCTCTAATTTGTGTATAAATTTTTATTCATAGTGATCTACTACTTATCAAACTTATCTTCCTTTTCTTGGTAGAAGTCCCCAAATATGTTGTTACATGTTGAAAAACTTTCAAAACATTCCATTCTATATTACGTTTGTAAGCAGTTACGGTTATTCTCGTTTTTAAAACTTGAGTTTATGGCACAATGTGAATGGAGTATTCAAGTTTAATTGGAGTTTTTAAGGAAAAATGATGCCAAACATAAATACTTTTAACAACTGAAATTTGTAGCGAATTGTTGTGGTCAAAAATTGGATTTACGCTGTTGAAAACATTGTTTTTGTGCGAAAATAGATATTCTCATATCTGTATGTAAATAGTATACATAAATTTTTTACCATTTTACGGCTGTAGATTGCGATAATCTGCGCGTTTTACAACATAAACAAATAGCGAGACAACTCAAACATGAAGGCAAATAAATGATATTTGCTTATATGGGCGAGCCGCGTTTTCCAATATTTGCTCGAGCTAGCAATGTTTGCACTGTTTTCAAGGCTTTTCGTTTTAATTTTTACATTTATGTACTTACCTTTTCCAATATATTTATGTACATGAAAATTCTTTTTTGCATTTCTGCAGAATTTGCAGTTCGTTAACATCTTAATTGCATTTCGGGATATTTCCGCTATTCCGCATTTATTGCATTTATACATTTAAATGCATGTGCATGAGTGGGTATACTTTAATTGAGATCACTCAGTGTCAGCTTGTTTGCTGCTTATTTGCAACGGCTAAAATCTCGGTAATGGTTACAAAAGAACTATGTCAAGTTTTCGCTCAAATTTATCAATTTTAGGCACAAAATACACTGTCATGATTAAACACGCTCTTCCAATTTCATTGAGATAACTCAAATATTGGCTGATATATCCAGCATAAAGTCACTTCAAATATCTTTATAGATAGATTCGAGCAATTTTCGGGATACAGATAAACCATTGTCAGAGGAGGATTAATCCTAAATTTCATTTACATATATAGCTCACACATTGACCGATATGTTCAGTCGAAAGTCAACTATAGATACTGGGGTACCTAGGGTCTTGAACAGTTCGGTTGGACCTGAACAATTCTGGTCAAAAGGTGCCGCACTTAAAAGGCATTTTTCGTGTAAAATTTTATTCCGTTATATTAATTACTTCTTGATTCGTGTGCTGGAAAGTGATCGAATCAAGTAGAATTTAAAATTGTGCTATATGGGATGTTGGCGTGGTTGCAATCCGATTTTGCCTATTTTCACACTTTAATAGAGAAATGTTAGAAAAATTGTAGAAATCGGTTTGTCGGGCCCCGAGATATGGAATTTCACCAAAAAGTGGGCGGTTCCACGCCTGTTGTTCAATTTTCACACCGGCTCTCATAAAGCCTTCTGATACCATCTCGGAGGTAAAATATAATGTACCTGGTGTAATTAGTTATGGATTTATTGCGGTATTAGTAGTTTTGAACTATACCGTTATATGAGGAGTGAGCGGGGTTGTCTTCCTCTTTTATCCATTTTAAAATAATATAATAATAAAATAATCAAGCTTAGCAAACTTGATTGTCGTATCTTTAGTGGTTTAGGAGATATGTACATTAAACATATTTTTACCCATAGGTGCCCCTTGCCACTACGATCTCCTGTGCTAAATTACAGTTTTATATCTTAATTTACTGCTTAGTTATGGTTTAATGCTCTATTTGCATTTTTTTCAGTTAATGGCGATTTTTGGGCGAGGCAGTGGTCCGATTACGCCCATCTACAAACTTGATTTTTTACTAAGGAACCCACATACCAAGTTTCATCGAGATATCTCAATTTTTACTCAAGTTACAGCTTGCACGGACGGACAGACAGACACTCAACCGGATTTCAACATTTTTCGTCATCCTTATCATTTATATTGTATATAACCCCATGTTTATCTCGCTTGGTTTTAGGTGATAGGTTCAACCGTTAGGTGAACAAAACTATAATACTCTATAGCAAAAGGTATAAAATGCGCCGTCGGCAAGCGGCTAATTCACTTAACGCTTCGCTAACAATATTGCAGTGTTCCTGCTGATATTGCTGGCCTATTACGCCATCTGCTGGATTTACTATGCACCTTACTACAACCAACTTACCAACTAGGCAGTGCAGCAGCTCCTTACCAACTTCTCCGCTTGCCGAGTGTACTCTTAGCAGCGTTTTATTTTCCTGAAAAGCATGAGTGTTGCCGTTACTTAAGGCTGACGATGGTGGCGCAAATTAGATAACTATAGAAGTAATATATGTATGCATGAGGTACATTTTAGCTTGCATAGCCACAGCCAAGATGTCTAAACAATAAACTTGCATAATTTAAAATTAAAAATATAACCGTAAATATAGTAATGTTGCACCTAGAAGAAAGTGCGTATGTTGTTGATGTTTCATATTGTTCACACTGGGGTTTAGCGGTAGTTTATATAATCGCGTATACCATATTATGTCAACGAAGTTATGCAAAAACTCTTCCAACGCCCGCATAGAGTGTGTATGAAAACCGAGCCTTATTAAAGCCTTTAGTGAGATATTCAAGCGCAAAGAGTATTAGGAGACTCAAGTTGACAATACTTTTTTTGTTAATATATATTTATTTGCAATCTATGAATTGATAATCAGCAAATTTTTTAAATACATTAATAGTGACAGGATTGATTGTTCTCCATTGAGACTAATCAATATATTCTTAAATTACTTTCTTAGCTTAAACTTCTTAAAACTACTTAAAATCTACCTGGAAGATCCAAAATGTGAGTTCGTCTGAGGGTCTAACATCCATACTGTTGTCTAGTAAATTAATTGCCAGTAAGTTTTCATGACTAGGCAATCTATCTAAATACTTTCGACATATTTACTGATTTCGTCATAAACAAAAGGTATTTTTAAGTCTTTGTGGATTTCGAAGTAGCTCACATACTAAGGAGCACTTACAATGCTTCTTAAAGTTTTCGATTGATATCTTTGAAGGATTTCAATGTTGGATATACTCGCCGTACCCCATAACTGACTTTAGAAGTCAAGTACTTTATTTTCAAGACTAAGTTGTGATCGCTGACCTAAAAGCCAGTAAATTTTTTTAGTTTTAAATTTGAGCTGTTTTGTTTTTTCTTTTATGTGAATCTTCCAAGTGAGTCGTCTGTCCAAACTTTCAGGTATTATGGAGCCATTTAATGTTACATGGGGACATTTCTCAGTCGTTAACGTAAACGTTATTTGAACAGATTTCTGTGTATTTACTTCAACTACATCTCTTTAGCCATTTTTCGACAATGTTAAGTTGTTCTTGTAAGTGAAGTGAGGCATCACTAGGATTAAAACTGGTGGCGATAAATGCCGTATCATCAGCATAAGTTGTTACCTCTAAGCCATTAGCGATCGGTAGGTCAGCTGTAAATATTGCATATAACACGAGGCCCAAGACGCTCCCTAGGGGAACTCCAGCCTCAATCGAATAAAGCTCAGAAAATGCTTCTTTTTCCTGGACATAGAACGTACGACTACTTAAAAATGATTTTGTAAGTAGGTAGTAACGCGCTGGAAACCATTTCTTTATTTTATAAAGTAACCCTGGGTGACATACTTTATCAAACGCTTGTTTAACATCTAAAAAGACCCCTGCGCAGTATTGCTTACATTCGAAAGCACTCGTGATAATTTTAACAATTCTATGACATTGCTCAGAAGTTCCATACCCCTTTCTAAACCCAAACTGGTGTTCAGGCAATATGTTTTGGTCCTCTAAAACAAGTAACATTCTTTTTAATTATATCTTAGAGAATGTCGCCAGTAAACTAATTGGACGGTATGAAGAAGGGCAGTGATCCGGTTTATTGGGTTTTGGAATCATTATTAATTCAGCGCATTTCCATTGACTTGGGTAGTGGTCGAGTGTGAGCATAGCATTGTAGATGTAAGTAAGTCGTCTGATAAATTTTTGAGGCAGGTGTCTAAAAGTAAGACCACCAATTTTATCAAAACCAAACGATTTTTTAAGGTTAATTTTCTTTATCTCAGTTGTTACTTCCTTGATAGAAATTGTTCGAACAGGCAGGTTTATCAGGCAAGGCGATTTTAGGAAGTTTTGCACCTCAGTAGTGTTTCCATTATCTGGAATTACGTTTGCTCTAAAAACTGAATGTAAATGGTAAGCAAAAGCTTCGGCTTTCTTTTGATTATCTCTGCACCTGTGACCATAACTATTTTCTATAATCGTTTTTCTCTTAGTGGGCCTCTTTAGATATTTGGTTGCCTTCCACAGGTTATGTTCAGGGTTGTTTGCATGGGGATCTAAATTTCTTAGATACTCTGATGTTTCTTGATCTTTTATTTCACGCAGTTTGGACTTCAAATCATTAGTTGTCTTGTTCAAAATTTTTTTCAAGAGAACTCCGACTAATTTGCCATCTTTTCCTGAGCAATCTTTTCTCTTTTATCAGCCGTCTTAATTCAAGGGGAAGATATGGATTTATAACTTCGTTAGCACTTGATTTTGAAGTGAAAAGAAATCCCGCTTCATAAATAGAATTTGTAAGATTTTCAACTGCTAAGTCAATCTCATCGTTAGATTTTAACGGTATATCTAAACTAGTTCGATTCACAAGCCAGTTTCTAAATGCTGCTATATCCGTAATTTGCGTAATAATCTTGTATAGTTTTTCCATACTTCACACAGTAGTCCCAAAAGTTACAACTATTGGTGAATGATCAGAGTTAAAATCAAAGCTCTCCTCATTGTGAAGTTGGTGTTGTGATATAACTTTGTACACAACAAAATCTAACCGGTCCGGTCTACTAGGCCAGAAATGTAGGTTTTCCGGTAGAAATAGTTGAGTAATTGAACTTTGTTATAAATTTAAATAGCTCAGTTCCTTTGGGGTTACTCAGTCTAGATCCCCACCAAGGATGCTTAGCCTTATAGTCCCCTCCAGCAATAAAGTGGTTACCGAGACTTTGACAACATATTTTATAGTCATATAATTTAAAAGCGAATCGTGGAGGTAGGTAAACCGCTGCTGTAGATATATAAGTATGCATACATTTAATGTGAATAGCTGCAGCTTGTATATTTACTAAATTCACGTTATCAAGTTTTTTTTTTTTAATTTAAAAGTGTTTTTAACAATTACTGCTGCACCTCCATGTGCCTTATCAGACGGATGGTTAGCATTTATGACTTCAATCCCTTATATATATATAAGATTTTCAAGCAAAGTGAGTCTCAGAAATTAGCATTATGTCAATGTTGTGAGATTTTAGGAATAAATTTATTTCATTATAGTGATTTGAAAGTCCATTATCTACATACATAACTTATTTACAATGAGCATTATCATATTAGGTCGTCAAAAAAGTCTTGCGGTATTTTCGCTAGTTGGCGCTGAAAGCGGGTAGTTCTAGTTTTATTCGTCCCATCGGGTAATGCTATACCTTTTTGGAAAGCTCATTTCACGCGCTATTTGATTGATTGTCGTTTCTTTTAAGTCGTTCGTGAGTTATAGCGGCATATTTTACAGTACTACTACGATAAAGGCAAAAATGCATCTCAAGCCGCTAATAAAATTTGTGCAGTTTATGGACCCGATACAGTTTCCATTTCCACCGCACAACGATGGTTTCAACGTTTTCGTTCTGGTGTAGAGGTGATCGAGGATGCGCCACGTTCCGGAAGGCCTGTCGGCGAAAATTGCCATAAAATCGCTGAATTGGTCGAAAGAGACCGGCATAGTAGTCATCAAACCGTTATAAACCATTTGAAGAAGCTTGGGGTCACTAAGAAGCTCGATGTATGGGTGCCACACGAATTGATCGAACAGCATGCCCAAGCAGCTAAACGTCGGCTTTAATTGTTTCCAACGGCGTAGTGTAATGAAGATTTTTTATTACTACACAAAAGGCTCTGTCTTGCTTTAGTTGAAACGTATGAAATTTGATATCATCATTTCTCATCACTTTGATGAGTTCTCTATATTTATCGACCGTCTTAACTATGATTCTTATATTACCATGACGTTGTGATTAATAGCTGATTTCTTTGACATTAATTTTAGTTTAAAGATAACCTAATAGACCACTAATTTCACAGACGTCGACTGTACAAATTGGCGGGAGTTTTGGAGTTTCCAGTATTTCGCTTCTCTCACGCTCTTGTTCAACTGTATTTTTATCAGTCATCATATAATGAGGCTTTGTATTCTTCGTGAATGTTTCTCCAACATTTGAAGTGCATGAATTATGTGAAATAAGGTTGAATTAAAAAACAAGCTTAAGCTGTTACTTCTTCCTTTATTCAAGGGAATCTTAAGACTGATTTTACAATAATTTCGTTCTTAAAATGAAACCTACAATATTGATCAAAATAAACAAATGTAAACAAAATCATATACATTCATATGTAATCTTTTAATACTTTTCCAATTACTAAATTTGGTGCATTGGCATTTATGTGGCTTAAGTACCTTTTTAAGTAAACGTACAAATATTCCTAAGTAATTGGATACTCGTATTACTTTGACTTTTGTTTATAAAAGTAAAAGTAATAATGTTTCATGTAGTACTCATAAATTTGAGTTCGGTGACAGGAAATTTGAGCCACAATGTTTAAATTTGTTTACATTGCAAGTATCGTTGTTTAATTTTTATGAAGCAACGACACTTGCATTTTCGTTATACATGTTTATGTGAGTGTTAATTTCAATGTTTTACACAGTAATGTTGTTGGGTTGATTTAAATATTTTCTTATGATTTCGTCTACGTTGGAGTTTTCATTACATATTGTTGTTTGTGGAACTATATATGTAACTCCTCCACCCTTAACGAAGGATTCTCCTGAATTCTTTCTTTATTTCTTTTACAATGATTGCACATTAATATTATTACAAAGGATATTACTATTAATATTACCACTGTTGGAACACTGTATGTTACAACTTTATTTTTGTATTTTATTTATTCTATTTCTTTTAGATTATGTATCGACGTTAATTTTAATTCTTCTAAAGTTAGAGTGGCATTAGAAATAATATTGTTAGATTGTGATAATAAAATTTTGTCAATATACATTTTGTAATTATTTGAAAATTTTTGGTTTGCTAATTCTATTGAACAGTTGTTGTATTTTATTACATAATTTTCATTTAACTGTAATGCTTCTGAGCCACAATTATTTTGAATTAAATAATTTTTTGCATTTTTACAATTATGATTTCGTCATTAAAATTAATAATTTCTGAGTTAACATTTGTAATTAATTCACATGTCTTATCTATTGTACAGTGTTTTGATATGGTACATTCATTTATGTATTTATTCTTCTTGTACTCATAAATCTTATCATTATATTTGAATACATGTGAAATTTCAGCATTTATTTCTTTATTTAAATAAGGGATAGGTATTATAGTTATTACTTGTATATTAAAAGATATTTTAGGTACTCTGATTACATATATTAATTTTCATTCTTTTAAATTAATGATTTATTTTAATATACATAGATGTTCAATGATTAGTTGCCAAATTTGGTAGGTCTTTTTATGTTAGTGGTGTGGATTCCTTGTAAGGGTCTTTTCATAAACTTTGGTTCCTCTTTATGTCTTACATTTTTATAGTGTTTTATAAATCTTTCTTGTCTAGTTTCCGTATATTCTTCCCTATTCATATTTGCTTTATTTATTTTTGATTGTTTTATTTTACAGAGCCTATCATAAATTATTACGTGATCTATTATATTATTTTGTATTTCTATTGGGGTGCATTTAATTGTGCTGTGATAAGTATCATTGTAGTATGTGATAGCTTTAAAAATTTGTTGGGTAATTGGTAAATAATGCTCAAGATTTAGAGTCCGAATTTTTTCTGTGATTGTATTATTTAATATTTCCACATCACTATTTCCAGTGTGACTATTCGGTTTAGTCATGTGGTATTGTATTCCCTCTCTTTTTAAAAAATCTTCAATATTTTAGGCTCTAAATTCATTGTCGAACACCATTTTCTTTACCTTTCCTTTTATGGATAAAAATTGTTGTCATTGACTTACAATGGTTCTGCTATTCCTGTCTGTAAGTGGTAGGCATGTAGCATGTTTTGAAAATTTATGTATGAAGAAGATAAATGAATGTTTGCTATTTACGTAGGTATCAACATAAATTATTTCATTAGTAGTTTTGGGTGTTTCAGTAACAAAAAATTTGTTTTTTATAGGATTTCGACCATATTTGCCGCCTGAACATGTATCGCAATTACACCGGTCAACACGATTTTTGGGTCTGACATCTACATGTTAAATTTTAGTTTCTCCTATGAGAAAAATAAGGAAAAAATTTTTTTTCCAGTTAAAGTTTGCTTTTGTAGAAATTAGAGCAATTTTTCGATTTTTAAGCAGAAATGACTGATTTTTATATTTTTTCTACAATTTCACTATAGATTATAATCAGAAAACTTTTTTTTAGATACAAGAGTCGTTTTTATTCAAGATATGTGAAAAACAATAATGTATAAATGTAAAATAACAAGAAATTACTGTCTAAAAGTGAATATTTTTTGTATTTCTTTTATGTTCATATGAGCTCTCTCGTATTGAACCTCAAATATAATCTCCCATCATATTTTCGTTGTACTGCCCTTGATATTGACGTTCAAAGTCCATCACATCTTGGTGAAAACGTTCTCCTTGCATACTTTTTTTTCTAAATTCCGTATTTGGAAAATTTTTCGAAATTAAAAAATTCGGCTCGACAGACTATAACTACAACTTCATTTTACAAGAATTTTTTTTATTTTTACCGATCCATCAACATTTCAAGGATAATGATGCAGACCGTGAGCAACTTTTTTTCATTGTACTTTGGGTCACGTGTTATTTTATGTACTAATTTTTGTACAGAAGAATTAAAATAAATTTTTTTATAAACGTGTATGCGCGCGGATGAAGAGCAAAAGAGGCCGAGCGCCGTCCGTCGATCCCTTTTGTTAATTATGTGTGATGTCATCATGCGTGTGGTGTGTTGGTATACTGTTTACTTTCTGGTTAATCAAAGTGCTGCCATCTTTGATTGATGAAATAAATTAAAATATACTTATCGATGTAGATCAGCCCAAAGCAAACTTTAAGAACTAAAGATTAATATGTAAGTGTTTTTCAATGTCTAGAATCAGAATTCAAGCATGAGAACAGAAACCCAAAAAAAAATTTTTTTTTTGTTGACCGGTGTTATTTATTACCCGATGTATTTGCTCTTTAATATGAGGATTATATAATTTATTCTTTAATTTTTCGTAAGTGGCTATAATTCCACAGTGACCACTTTCATTTTTATGAAATAATGCAATTTCAATTAATTCTTCTTCGTTGTCAACGTCTTTTGCTAAATAAGAACATTTGACAAATTTCACATTAAGATTAGATGCAAATTCTTCTTCAATAATTTTATGTACTTCATAATATTCATGATCGCTAAGATGCGAATATATACCTACTTTTCCTCTACATATTTCCCTTCTAATAATGTCTCTTATTCCATTTTCTTCAATATCTCTTTGATCAATATAAATTCGTTTGTAATTAAATATAGATTCGACAGCGGTTTGTTTCTCCTTTATTATTATTATTTGTATTTTAAACCTGTTAACAATTGTATCTAATATTGGAATTTCAAATCCTGAATTTTCTTCTTGTGAATGGACAGTTTCTGCTTCTACTGACATGCTGCTACCTTCATCCCCTTGGAAAATTTCTATGTGGGAAATAATTTCGTCATTTCTAATTCTGCTCAAAAAGTCTGCTATATAATTGTTTTTTTCCCTTTAATGTATTCTATGGAAAAATTATATTCGCCCAAACTCACTAACCATCTTTGAAGTCTTTGACTTATATCCTTTCCGGAGTATTTTGTCATTAACCATTTCAATGGTTGATGGTCGCATTCCAAATCAAATTGCCTACCAAAGACATAAGGTCTAAAATATTTCACGGCCCATACTATCGCTAAAAGTTATTTTTCGATAGTAGCGTAATTTGTTTCATGATTATTTAGTGATCTTGAGACAGAACTGCTCCTATTGCGAAATTACTAGCATCAGTTGTAATCCTAAGTTGTTTATTAAAATTAGGATATCGTAATATAGGTAAATTTGTAACTATATCCTTTAGTTTTTCAAACGCTGCAATAAATTGTGGGTTGTATATATTTATTGTTTGTCCTTTTTTTAGATATTGCGTCATAGGATGTGCAATTTTTGCATAATCCTTAATAAATTTCCTATAAAATCCTGTCATACCTAAGAATGATTTTATTCTTTTTGTAGTATTAGGTATCTTTAGGTTTTGCATGATTTTAGCTTTGGCTGGATTTGGCTTAATTCCTTGTAACGTGGTTTTCACCACCTTAAAATAATTTACTTCAACACTGTACATCATTTACCCTCACCAGACCTCAACGTAGAGCTTTCCACCATACCAGAATTGTCCTGCATGTACTAAACTTCACCTCACCGCACTGACCAAAGCTACGCACACAACTCACCCCGCTACATTGACGAAATCTGCGCTATGCTGCTATATAAGCAAGCACTTCACACCGAATGCGATCATTTCTTCCAGCTCTTCAGCGAGGACGGTCGCAACCAGCAGCAATAGGCAGGGGGGAGCTACCGTACAAATCGTCGTTGTGCAAATCACCGTTGTACATATCATCGTCGTACAAATCACTACTGTACAAACCACCGTTGTACAACTCACCGTCGTACAAATCGCCGTTGTACAGATCACCGTCGTACAAATCACCGTTGTACAACTCACCGTCGTACAAATCGCCGTTGTACAGATCACCGTCGTACAAATCACTACTGTACAAATCACCGTTGTACAGATCAACAACGCCTGGCACGCCAATTACGCTCGCTTCTTTGACTCGCCGTAAAACACACGTTGGTCTGGCTGTCCACAGAAGGGGGGTGTGGACACATCGTTTACGAAAGTAAATATTGTATTTTGCTAAGGGTTCATGGGTCCCAAGGCTGACCCTGGAGCGGCTGAGCATAACTCAGCTATGGACGAAACCCCATTACATCCTTCTAATGTTAAAATGTGGCCCAAAAATTGAGTTTCTTTCTTGAGAAATTCGCATTTGTCCACTTGTATTTTTAGCTTTGCTAGCCTTAAGGCTTCAAATATTTGCTTTAAATTAGTTAAATGCTCTTCTAAAGAAGTGCCAAATACTAAAATATCATCCATATATATGACGCATATTTAATTAATATGTTCTTTAAGGACTCTATTCATCAATCTTTGAAAAGTTGATGGAGCATTTTTTAATCCAAATGGCGTTCGAATAAATTCGTAATGACCAAATGGTGTTGAGAAGGCCATTTTTCTTCTGTCTTCCTCTCTAACTGAGATTTGGTGAAAACCTTTGGCTAAATCCAGGGTGGTAAAGTACTGTGATCTACGTAGTTTGTCTAGGATTGAATTTAAGTTTGGAATTGGAAATTTTGTCATCCACGGTAAATTCGTTTAATTTTCTGTAGTTGATGACAATTCTATATTTCTTTTTCCCGGAATTGTCTGCTTTTTTCTCTACAATCCATAAGGGACTATTGTAAGGTGAATTGCTTTCTTTAATTACTTTCTTTTGTAGTATTTCTTCAGTTTGGCATTTTATATCTTCTTCATGGATTTGAGGATAACTATAAATTTTGGAGTATAAAGGCTTGCAATTTGTTATTATAATTTCATGCTGTACCTCATTGGTGCATGATAGTTTATATCCTTCTTTAAAGAAAAGGTCTTCGAAGTCATTGAGCAGCCTTAAGGTTGCTTGATGTTTTTCTTTATTTAAATGGGAAAAATTAAATTTATCTTTTAGATAATTTTGTTTAAGTTATTGGGAATAATTAAATTCCTCGAAATAAATTTTATTATTTTTTAAAATTTCAACGTAGTTTTCCGCACAATTAAGTTTTGCTTGTTAAGGTTTTAAGAAATTTTGGCCTATTATACCTGAAAATTTTGTGTTTGAAAAGTTCAATAGTTTCCACTGAAGGGTGCCAAAGCATCCAAATTTTTTTGGAAATGATGTGGTTACTACACTTTTACGCCGTTTAAAGGTTTGTATATTATAGCATATTTCATTGTTATTTTGGGATAATTTTCCGACAATATCCCTTCTTTTAATATGCTTGTTGTTGATCCTGTATCTATAAGGCAACTAATTTTAGTTTTTCCTATCGTTATATTTATTATGGGGAGTTTTGTTCTTGAGGCGTTATTAAAAAATTTACTTCGTTTTCCTCGAGTACACCTATTTCTATTGGTTCAGGTGTTAGTGTGGTATTATTGTTGTTAGTACTTCTACGCGAAAATCTGGTATTATTGCTACTATTTCCTCTGCCGTAATTTTGTGTAAAATTGTGTGAATACTGTTCATTTTGTCGTGTATTAGTATTTTGTGTTTTGATCAGTGTGTAAATATTGCATTTTATTCATAGTAAAATTCTTTTTGCTTAAGTTTTTTCTGTGTGTAATGTGTATAGGTCTAGTGTCATCTAAAGCTTTAATTTTTAAATACTTATTTATATTATCATTAAGCGAGCAATTTTCATTTAAATGTGATCTCATAGGTACATCAATTTTTTCAATTAATAAGCTAACTAGGTCTCTATCTACCCTATCCGGCCTATAAATATAAGGCTTATCCTCGTCAAATAAATAGATTTGATTTATTTCAAATTTAGCCTTTTGAAAATAAGCAAATAACTCTCTTAAATTTCTGCATTTATTAAAGATGTCGTCATATGTAGTTTTTGGTCTTCCTTGTTGTATCAGTTTGGTTTTGATTTCTTGCCATGTTGGGTTGTCTTCTAGTTCCTGTATATGTCTTCCTGCATCTCCCATGATTTTTTCATTGACTATTATTGTTATCGCCAGGTTCATCAACTGTTGGTTGTTTTGTGGGCATAAGTTGATAATGGCTTCCACTGATTTTATAAACGCCATTATATTGTGCCCTTCGTCCAAACACCTCAGCTGTCTAAACTGCTGTAACAGCTCTTTTGTGTTTAATAATGATTGTGTCTGCATCTCGTTTTCGAATTGAAGCCTCATTTGGTTAATTGCTTCCTCTTGTTGCCTAATGACATTTGCCATTTGTTCCATTTGTTGTTGTTGATTGCTTTGTCCTTCCCTTTCGTCAAGGTTCCTGTTGTCGTCGAAGCGGTTCATGTTTTATTTTAGCCGTGTATTGATTTCCACAAACGATTTTTTTTATATATATATATGTTTTCTCACAACTTTGAAACACTGCGTTTGCGTTTTTAATTTAATTTGATTTTATTTAAATTTCGCTTTAACACTTTATTATTTTATTCACTATTTTTATACTCTGTAATTCTGGTATATAATTCTGTTAGTTAGTTTCCACTCGGAAGAAAACGTCGAATTGCCGAACAAATATATATGCCTTTTATAAAAACTCTTTTATTTATGAAAGGTATTCCAACTTCAGTATGGAAAATACACTAAATAAATTTTAAATTAAGCTTAGTGTTCGCTTTGTCTTAAGACAAAGTTCCATTGACTGCGCAAATTATGTGAAATAAGGTTGAATTAAAAAAGAAGCTTAAGCTGTTACTTCTCCCTTTATTCAAGTGAATCTTAAGACTGATTTTACAATAATTTCGTTCTTAAAATGAAACCTACAATATTGATCAAAATAAACAAATGTAAACAAAATCATATACATTCATATGTAATCTTTTAATACTTTTCCAATTACTAAATTTGGTGCATTGACATTTATGTGGCTTAAGCAGTTTTTTAAGTCGACATACAAATAATTCAGTGCATTGACATTTATGTGGCTTAAGTACCTTTTTATGTAAACGTACAAATATTCCTCGTATTACTTTGACTTTTGCTTATAAAAGTAAAAGTAATAACGCTTCATGTGGTACTAATAAATTTGAGTTCGGTGACATAAAATTTGAGCCACAATGTTTAAATTTGTTTACATTGCAAATATCGTTGTTTAATTTTTATGAAATTTTGTGAATTCTGCATTGATCTTTTCGCTGGTCGTTGAGTTTTGTTAACTTGTACTAATGTTTATTTTTTATACTTATTGATGCCATGTGTAGTAATTTGGCGTAAAACTTCATCCGTGATTGATGGTATTCCACGCGAAGAGCAAATTTTACTCTATTGAATAAGATACTTACAAGAAATGGATAACTTAAAATGCTAAACCATTTTTCTAGGGAGTACGGCAGGGAATTATGGCTTCTCAAATCGTTAAGCGGGAAAATTTTTTTGGGTATATAGGGAAAATATGAAAACTTTTCAATCTTATTTTCTGTATTTTATATTTCTACGCCATAACAATACTTCTTTGTCACACTGTATATGAAATATTACCTTTTGGCAGCCGTGCGCAGCGAAGGATAACAAACCAACTAGTCAGCAAGTTATACCTGTAATTTACAAAAATATTTACCAGTCACTTGTGGGAAGCTACGCCTCGGTAGTAGTGCTGAAAGTTAAATGACGCACCGCTGAACGGCTGCAAAAAAGCCAGGGGGACGCAGTGAGCACACCGGTTTAGGCAATGGATGGGCGTAACAATAGGAAGATGATGCTGGCTTATGCTGCAGCAACAGTATTTTGTTATTGTTTGTTATTTTCTTGTGTGAGCACAACTTAAGCCCTCTGTGTAACTGTGCGTGAATTGTCTGCGTTAAGAACTGTGAATATATTGCATGGCGAGAAAAGCAATAGAAACAGGACGATAAATAACATCAAATTACAAAAACCCCATGCCTTAAAACGACAATGCATTAAAAAAGTTGATACAAAGTGCTATTATTTTAAGCTTTTCTACATTCGTATAGCCATGGAGCGGATGAGAGGCAAGTAGTCACTTATGCATGCGTAAACAGTTATATGCATATAAGCATATGCTTTTATATAGTTATATATTTGAAAAAAAAATTAAAAAAAAAACAAATTGTTATCGTTTATTTTCGTTAGCTATTACTCCTGTCCCGGTTGAGGCGTAGGGAAAGAAGTTGCATTCTTGACTGGGATTTATGCTAAGTAAAAATAATATGTACTATCCCTTACATGTGTATATATATATATATATACTATATATGTGGGACCGACAAACGAACGTAAGATGACTAGAAGTGGACGTAACTTTTAACACTTACTGCTGTTAAATGCGACACTGCAAACCTAACGAACATAAAAACATAAAGATGAAGATAAGAATAACAAACGTACGGTAGCGCGTGACTCGACGAGATCGGACAGTCATTTTATGGCATTGTAGAAATATACAAGTAACAAAAGAATCATATGGTCGTCAACAGCTGAGATCTCCTGATCGAAATAGTTGATTTTTCGGCACAGAGATTTAAATAAAAGGACTTAAAAGTAGCCAAAAGGTTGCAGTATAGGCACGTTAGCAATATTTTTTGGGTTTTAGGTTCCACAAGAGGCCTATTTTCACACATATAAAATACTAAACAAACCTCTTTGAAATAATTTAAACAAAAAAAAAAAAATAGATTTTTCAAATATTTTTAATAAAATAGAAAGTATTTACTAATATTTTGATACAATAAATACAATTTTAATCAAAACTAGGCAAATTTAATCTTTATGAATTTTAATAATCGAAATATATTTGAAAATTTATCAAAAACGTACTCAAGATAATAAATTGGATAGCATAACACGGCAACACACTAGTGCATTTTCTAAGGCATTTGGCCGTTTTAGTCGGAGAATATTTAGGAAACCCTGACGAACTGCCTGGGTTTTTTCCCTGAGTCTTCCCTCATTCTATTGCATTCTTAATGTAATTTCTGTCATTCTACGAACTTTCGCCTATGTATGTATGGGTGAAAATGATAGGATTTGCTACTTGTAGGTTTATACAATGTCATCAAACCTGTAAGACGTATTTTAGCATCATTTAAAATATTCTATCATAAACCTAATTAGTTTTAAAGTAAACCTAATTTAGTAATTTCAAATAAACCTAATTTAATAATTTAAAATAAACCTAATTTTAAATAAAAACCTATGTACATTAGGGGGTTCTCCCAGGATTGTATTTAAGCCAATCGGAGAAATTTCGCTGTAATGCTCAAATATCAGCCGGCGTATATAGAAAACAGTTGTAGCAGAGGGTCGCAGCTATTGTTATGCGCTGAACACAATGGTTGCGACAGACGACAAACGACATCTGTCAAATATTAAAATACACACGTTCTTATGGAGACTGTTATTTTGACAGCTGTACGACTACACGACGGTAGGCCGACAGTTGTCGTTCTCGCTAACTTCAATATTCTCCTATATTTGCCAACGACAGTAGGACGACAGTAGAGTTGACAGTAGAATGGAAGATAGAGAGATGAGGAAGAGTGGTGATGCCAGTAATATGTAAAATGTAAAATTATTCACAGCTCTTACAAACTTGACGTTATTTACAAATAAAAGCATAAACTAGCTCTATTATATCATTTGTAATAACAATTGATAATTTAAAACAAAAAAAATACCTATTTACTTATTTTTTGAATAAAAAATTTCACTTTGAGCAAAATATTAAAATTTCATTGAAGTGCAAGGTATTAGTATGGCCACAACGAAATTGCGTACATGCAAAATGGAGAGCTGTGTTGTCTTGTGTACATGCGTTCATGTAGTAGGATGCACAACGCCGTTTTCAGTTCACTATCGTGATACCATGTCGTGTCGTAAGCATTGTATTCAACATATTAGTTGAATACCAGCAGAGCAGCTTACGTCAGCCGCAACAGCAGCGACAGCATAGCCGTTGTAATTTGAAATTTTGCTGAAAGAAGAGGAATAGACGCTGAAGAAGGAGACCTTATATGCTGAACAGAATGACGGTGACAGACTGCAAACGACATCTATCAAATACTAAAATACTCACGTTCTTATGGGCACAGTTATTTTGACAGCTGCACGACTACACGACTGCAGGCCGGCGGTTGTCGCTCTCGCTAACTTCAATATATTCCTATAGTTGCCAACGACAGTAGGACTATAGAAGAGTTGAAAGTAGAGAGATGAGGTAAAGTGGTGATGCCATTAATATGTAAAATGTAAAATTAATTACAGCTCTAACAAACTTGACGTTATTTTACAAACAAAAGCATAAAATAGCTCTATTATATCACTTGTAATAATAATTGATAATTTAAAAGAAAAATATTTACCTGTTTATTATTTTTTGCATAAAAAATTTCACTTTGAACAAAATATTAAAATTTCATTGAAGTGAAAAGTATTAGTATGGCCGCAACGAAATTGTGTACATACAAAATGGACAGCTGTGTTGTCTTGTGTACATGCCGGCCATTGTTATGTTATTGCCTTCTTACAAATGTTCATGAAGTAGGACGCACAACGCCATTTTCAGTTCACTGCCGTGCTGCTGCAGTCTGTCGCCGTCATTGTGTTCAGCACTTAAGATAGGAAACTATTCGATGACGAGAAGAAGTAGAAGAAGGAGAAGTAAGATAGATAGATGCCAAACGAAGAAGAAGAAAATAAGTTAATGACGGAGAAGACGGAAAATCTAATAAGAAGAAGGTGAGGTAAAGAAACCTAAAGCCAAACGAAGAAGAAGAAGATAAGTTAAAGACGAAAAATCTAATAAGAAAAACTTAAGTTAAAGATTTGAACAGAAGCAGACATTCGTGAATTTATAAGAACCCGAACTAAACTAAACTTTACTCTATTCATACATTTTGTTCGAATTGTCAGTTGACCTACTAAATAATTTGGATGTAATTCTAAACAAAATACTCACGCTGTCTTAAAATAAGATATATTTTTAAATTATTTTATACGTATTTTATATAGTTGATTAACATATATTAATATTTTAAAAATGGATTCAGACGCTATTTTGAAAATGACAATGACGACTTTAAACTAAGGGAACAGGAACTAGGAGTAAGTGGGCGAAAACATGAATTGAGGGAAAGACTTCTCCAACATTTAGGCCTGATTGACGACGGTTACGATGACGAAAATGAAAAGAGCGATTTTAAGTCCAATCAGTCTGAATGCGATTTTATACAAAAACGGACTGAGCCATCTGCACCTAAAGGTTGTGCACATTTCACGCTTAGAGATACTGAAAAAAGCCTTTCTACTTTTGTTGGAATAGATATGTCTGATATACAAAAATGGATCGAACAAATAGAAGAAAATGCAGAAATAGTAAATTGGAATGATGTACAAAAATTCGTTTATACAAAGCAGTTGTTGCAAAAATTTATGTGGGTAGTCAAACTGGGTTGAGCGATTGGAGTTCTTTAAAATTAGCACTAATTAATGAATTTGGAAATATGTAAGTTATCAGCAGCCGATGTGCATAAGATGTTAGGGAAAAGACAGAAGAATTAGTGTGAATCGTATCGTGAACATCTACTTATAGGCTTTGATGAAGATAGGCAAATCAATTCACTTGCATGAAGAAAGTTTGTTGGAGTATTTTATAGATTGCATTCCGGGATCTAAGTATAGTAAAACTATTCTCTACCAAGCCAAAACTGTGACAGAACTAAAAGAACAGTTAGTTTACGAAAAAATCAAGCAGGAACCAAAAGTTGAAAATCTGGAGAAAGCGGATAAAAGATGTTATAAATATGGTGAACCTTCGCACATTGCTAGAGATTGTCCGTCGAAGCAATTCAAATGCTTTAAGGGGCTATACCAGTGGAACACTTAAAAAACAAATTATTTGCTTTTTTGATAGTTTGTATTTTCATAAATATCCTGTGAAATCGGGAAGGACGTATCTTGAATAGTTTATAAGTGAAACTTTAAACGCGTTTTTCTCGAAACGACATTTTTCAAAGTTGCTGGCGTCATAACTTAAGGAGAAATTGACCGATCGACTTCAAATTAAAACTGGGTATTTTTCAATACATTTACTATTACTACAATGACTTATGATATTTTTGATTGGTTGAAAATTGTCGATTTGGCATTAAAAAAACGACCACTTTTTACGTAAAAAATCGATTTTTTTTTTCAAAATTACGCCATTTTGTTAATTTTTGATATTTTGCTAAGGTCGTAGGTCGTTGTATTGGAAATATCTTTAGGTTTAATAATCTTTCAACATTATTTTGTTTGAGCCACACATTCGGCCGGAATCATGCCAGCAGTTGGGACATTTTTTTTTTGGGCACCTCCGAAGACAGACCATAACTCCATTATTTTCCAACATTTTTGTAAAAAAAAAATCTTCAAATATAGCTGAAAATATACCTTATTACGTTGAAAGAAGTTTGATATATTCAATCGAGTACTTTCTTTTAAAAAAATTCACGAAAATCGCCTGATTTTTCATGAGTCACACTGGTATAGCCCCTTAAGTGCCAGAAGATGAAACATAGATCTTTTGAGTGTAAAGTAATAAAAGGTGAGAACACTGAGCAGGAACACAGTCGTGTAAATTCAATTGACGAACTAGCAAGATTTAATTTATAAAGATACGGATTTGTAATGTAGAAGTGAGCGCCCTTATCGATACTGGTTGTAACTTGTGTTTAAAGAGATGCGACACATTTAATAAGTTAAACAGATATATAAAGCTAACATCGGAACAAAAGCAGTTATTTGGTATTGGTGCGGCGAAAATATCAACGATAGGAAGCTTTGATATAGAAGTACAAATTGACCAGAGTATTGTTGACATGAAGTTTCATGTAGTAGCAACAAAAGACATTAGTTACGAAGTGATTCTGGGTGATTTAATAGTGAAACATTTCGATATGTTGGTTCGTGAAAATTGGCTTGAATTTGAAGAAAAGTTGTCTGTGCCGATTAATGATACAATGAGAGTAAAAGATAACTTAACAAACGATGATGATTTGATGACTAATATTTTTTCAAATTTATGTTCTAACGTTGATATAAATGAACAAGACTATGATTTAACTCATTTGAATAAAAAATCAGCAGAGGCAGTGAAGCAAATGATAGAACAGTATATACCAAATATATTTTTACCGTCGATATTCCAGTTTACCAACCACCACGAAAGTATGTTATGAGGAGTAAGAAATCATAGATAAGCAAGTCACACAGTGGTTAGATGAAGGTATAATACGTCCTAGTTGCTCAATCTACGCTTCGCCTGTTGTACTAGTATCGAAGAAAAATGACACAAAACGACTTTGTTGCGATTATCGAAAACTAAATTTGAAAATCGTACGGGATAATTTCTCGATCGAAAGGCTTAGAAATGCAAACATATTCACGACGTTAGATTAGATTTAGCTAATGGTTTCACACACGCACCGATAGATGAAAGTTCTCGCAAATACACATCACTCGTAACTCTTAGTGGCCAATTTGAATTCCAGTATGTACCGTTTGGTATATGTAATTCAACGGCTGTTTTCTGCCGCCTATTCACGCCATATTAAAAGATTATATTCGAGATAGAACAGTAGTTGCATATATGGATGATTTAGTAATCCCAGCGAAAGCTGAAGAAGAAGCTGTAGAGAAGTTAGGAAAAGTGTTGAAGTTAGCTTCTGATAAGGGACTGAGGATAAAATGGGAAAAATGTCAATTTCTTGAGAATAAGATAGAATTTTTAGGCTATATTGATGAAAATGGGGAACAAAAGCCGTGAAAAAGTTTCCGTTACCACAGGCTAAGAGGGCGCTACAGAGATTCTTAGACTTGAAGTCTTATTTTCGTCGTTTTATTAAAAATTTCACATTAATCGCAAAACCTTTATCAGATTTAATGAAGAAAGATGCAGAGTTTAAAATGGGTGACAAACACTTAATTTCGTCCGAACAACTGAAGACAGCTCTTATTCAGGCACCAGTTCTTGGGCTATTTAATTCTTCTCCAAAAGAACTCCGAAGATGATTCATGAGCCGCAAAATAACACCTGCAGAACAGAAATATCATTCGAATGAGCTGGAAAGTACTGGCTGTAGTCGAAATGCTCAAGAAGTGGCGCGTGTATGTGTTGGGGTCAAAGTTTAAAATTATTACTGACTGTAATGCTTTTACTATGAATTTACAGAAAAGAAACATACCCTTACGCGTAGCCCGATGGGCTATGCATCTTCAAAAATATGATTACCTTATTGAATACAGACGAGGGACACAGATGAGACATGTGGACGCTCTTAGCAGGATTTAATGTTTGATGATGAAGGATTCATTAAGATATCGACTTAAAGAGGCGCAAATGAGAGATATGTGGACAAAAGCGGTTCAAAAGATTTTGAAAAAAAGAGCATCCATAACGATATTCAGTATAAAGACCCAGATTTACAGCTGATTGTGGTGCCATCACAGATGGAGAAAGAGATAAGTGAGATTGCACATCGTCAGTGATATTTTCCAGTGAAGAAAACTAAGGACTGTTTAGAGAAGGATTTTTACATTCCTCAATTAGAAAAGAAAGTTAGGGAAATTGTAAACAGTTGCATTGCCTGCATTCAATTCAAAATTCGTTAAAAAGATGGCTTCTTAGCACCCATTGATAAAGAGGATAAGTCTTTGTTAACGTTCCACATATGTATGTATGTAGATCATGTTGGCTCTCTCACAGCAGACACGAAGTAACTATATACTTGTAGTTGCGGATGCATTTTCGAAATTTGTGTGGCTCTATCCCTGGGCACTAGGGTGTCCGTTATTTACCAAATTGATTATTTTGACGAGACGCCCCTAAATTTTTAGTTTTCCATCCAAAAAAAATATCAGACCATAAAAAGCTCTTGATTTTCAAAATAAACCTTGCCCCAAACACGATAGAATTGAATGCTCTACAAAAAAGTTTTGACAATTTTTCGATATACTCACTCCTTTAAAAGTTATTCAAGGTTAAAGTTAACTTCTGGGTAATTTCTGGAATTTTCGAACTTTTACGGCAAATTGAATTTTTTTTTTTGTACAATTCAATTGGACGTGGACTGTGGACGTAACTTTTGATACTTACTACTGTTAAATTCGACACTGCAAACCTGACGAAAGTAAAGCATAAAGACAAAGATAAGAATAACAAACGGTAGCACGTGACTCGACGAGATCGGACATCAAACCTGTAAGACGTAGTTTATCAAGCGTATAGCGACAATTTTGCATTTTTTTTGCTGTTCATGGGATCAGAGTCCCTTATTTATGAACACTGATTCTTATGTAAAATTTAACGAGGAATCGAATGGAAAAGTCAATTTTGAAGAAAAGTTGGTGGAAAAGCACAAAAAACCGGATTTTTTGGAAAATAATGTTTTGTTTAGGATTTTGAGCGTCAACTTTGAATTTTTTTTGCTGTTCATGGGATCAGAGTCCCATATTTTTGAAAACTGATTCTTATGTAAAATTTAACGAGGAATCGAATAAAAATGTCAATTTTGAAAAAAAAAAGTGGGGGAAGAGCACAAAAAGCGGGATTTTTGGAAAAAACAAAGTCTTTTTGGATTTTAAATTTTTTTTTGGATTTTGAAAATATTTTTATCAGAAAGCTGAGATTTTTTTACATAAAAATGGATAACTTCAAAATTTTTTTCACTCAATTTTGAAGTCGTTAAAAAATAAAAGAAAAAATCTTTTTTTTGTTTGATCTCAATTTGAAGTGCGCGCCAAAAAACAATGGAGCAACTTTGGCCACTAAAAAGTTTACAGATATTCTTATTTTAGTCTATATTATGATATTCTAAAGTTTCGTCAAAATCGGAGAACCACGGGTACAAAACCATGTCGCCAATTGATGGAATGGCCCATATATATATATACTCTATGAAATAAACCAAAAGCTAATACTGCAGTAGTGCTCACAACCAAGAGATTTGCCTCATTTTCGTGCAGTTCCCTTTTTTAAGCTTACTTTTTATGTTTTTACAGTTATGTATTTTCTTATAATACATTTTTTTCGAAAGATGTGAATTTTCGATATGCGTACTATCTTCATGTTGCTACTTTAACTTTTATAATCGTCGATTCGCAAGCATCAACTCCTTTATTTTATTGACGTGTTGATCATCAATTAATATTGATGGACATAGTTCGTCGTCACCGCGTTCGGCACCCTCTTCGAATAATTGTTTCTAATCAAAAACACTTGGACGTGACAAACAATTATGACCAAAGGCCTTTTCCAACATTCTGAAAGTTTCGGCATCACAAATTTGATTCTGCAAACGAAATTTAATAGATATTCTGATGCCACTAGCAGTTATGCCAACATAGATAAGAATATTTTGACGAATGAGTTTAAGCGCGAAATTTAAATAAAAATGTCCGATTATTTTTTCCCACAGTGTTCGTGTGCATGAGTACAAAGTTTCTTGAGTATACGCCGATACTTGAATATTCGGCAATCCAATCGCTCTCTGTATGAAACTGTAGAAAGGGCCATATTGTTCAACATTTTTGAAAGAATTTTACGTCCCATTTTCATTGGAAAGGCTCATAATTTTCCCGTTGTTATACCTCTAAAAACAAAAAAGACACGTCTTATTATTTGAGAGCAATATATCTCATATTTTGAAATTTAATTTATTAGTTTATTTTCGAAATGCAACAGTTAAGTCAACATCTGTCTAACATTGCCCTGTGGTGTAATTGTACTGCCTATTCGGATTCAGACGAAGTTGGTGCAGAAGTGAGTTTTTGGTCCACTTATTTTGTTTCGGGTTTATGTAACTTTTAAGCTCTGTTGAGAAGCTGTCTGCTGCCAACGCTCACTTATGCTTTAAAACTCTAAGATGGTTCCGAATTCCAGAGGCATAGTGCCTTGGTGAACAAAATTTCTTACCGTTGGTTGGTTGTGTTTCCGTAGTTCTTGACTTTTTGACCTATAACATTTATAGTGGCTCGAATTTATTTTGCTTTAAGCTCATAAATATAACCCCAGTTGGAACGTTACCATACCTGTCAACACCAGTTTCTAAGGTTGTTGCTTACTTTTTCGACACCAGCTACCTACGCCACCTCAATATTGGCGATATGCTATAACTTTCCTGTCATTTCCACTTTGAGCAATGACATTTCGCAATTTCGACGCGTGCATGTCGTCGTGTCACCCCCCAAAAACCAAAAAATGTATATTTGTTTGTTTATTTTAAACATGACTAGCGCATCGTTTTGTCTTCCTCTTACCGTTCTCAACACATATTCGTAATAAAATCTGCCAATAAAATTGTTGCAATAAAAATCGTAGTCAAATGTTAAAAAAGACGGGGTTCAACAATAGTATATAGCACCGCGTTCGGAAAAAAATAATGCAATCAAATAGTTTATACGCGCGCACGACTGTCAGCAAGCAGCAGCTAATCAAATAAACGAGCGTAGCGAAAATGTAAAAAGACGAAAAGAGTGAGGGATAAGTGTGGTGCGACGTTTGTGAATTTGTGTATATTGAAACCACCACATTGAATGTGGGGTATCCATTATAAACGTGGATTCGGCCTATTGAGGCACTGTCTCTTTGTACTGCAGGTGTGTGGGTGGATTTATGTGATTTTCATGTTGTGATGTGGTAATGAGCGTGCAACATAAATACACTTGAATAAAGTGGAAAAAATTAGGTGCGAAAAATGAGAATGTCTGCACCGACAATGCAACAATTGCTGTAAATGAAGTCTGGTCACATTTTACGAGCAGCAGCATAATAAAGACAGTGGGGTGCCACACCACGGAGGGGTAATGGAAAGAAGTTCCCGCAATGTGCACAAAAAATTGCTGTGTGTGCCCTGCGATTCGTTTCATTATAGTTTTTAATAGGGCGACAGTAATCAAATCATTGTACAAGTCGTTAGTGTACGAAACTAGTCAGTACAGCTTCTTTGTTGGAAAAATTTATTTAACGGATCTGCAATATATTGATATCCCTCCACTCTAACGATGATGCCGTAAAATTTAATTAAACACGTGGTAAGCCTCTCTGTCCTAAAGTCACTACCAGAAGTCCCTCCTGAATCTACACATACGTAGTTATTCAATATTTAACACATTTCGATGCTCTCACTATAATTTATGGATTGTTTTCATTTAAAACATATGGATCCAGATTTATTTAAAATATCAGTGGTAAAATGCCACCACTTGCTTACCAAAAATGTTATTTGCTTGATTGTAACGGTTAGTTTTGTTGATTGAGTTTTGGATTAATATTGAGAATGAAGTTGAGATTGAGATTAAGGTTGATATTGAGGGTGGCGTTTAGGTTGAGGTTGAGACTGAAATTGGAGTTGACTTTGGGTGCAACTGAATTATTATTGTTAATGAATTTGAGTCTCTGGAAAATCATTTTGTCTGACTTATAATATAAATACCATACATATTTATGGCAAATCTAAACTTTTAAATATCAAAAATTATATACTAAACCAAAATAATATTTTCCCATTGGGCATTCGTAAATCTTCCATCCGATTGCGTGTGTGCGTTCATATTTGCAGCAATCTTAATACATGTGCTTCGCTCAACACAATTATAGTTTAATTCGTTCACATTTATTGAATGGAGAGCGAGGGCATGAATGTATAGGTATAAGTGGGCATGCGGATGTGTAAGTACGCATGTCCACTTTTGTATAGCTCTATATTTGCAGTATATGTGTGGAATCAATAAAAAATGACAAATTCACATAAAATGGCTACTTACACTCCGTTGTTATTGGTTGCAAATTGCTCTATTACATGCAACAACAAAAAATAAACGAAAATTTCAGACGATATAACGCATTTTAATAGCAATATTATCACAACGGAAATTCGCTCTTTCAATTCATGGGATTTAATGTCTCGCGGTACATCAAAATATTATATACTCAACTTAACGGGAGCCAACACAGCTCTTCGCAACTCATAGCGCGTTGCCACTAAAATCAACACACGATATAATGCATATCTATATAGTTGCGTACATTCAAAAGTGTAGTGGTGTGTTCAGTGACGTGTTTTCCGAAAAATATTAATACAGTTAAACGCCGGCGAAATACAACCGTCGACATAAAGCTGACCCACATGCCATGCTTATGGAATTGTATTTGCACACAGAGAAAAATATGGCTAATAAAAATAAAAAGATTGTCTCTATGATCAGTTGCAGGGACCAAGAAGAGGACAGAAGTCAAAGACGAAGATATTTTCATAGAGATTTCTTCTTATTTATATGTGGGAAATCTTCTTATTTTTATTTAAAAGTTTATCTGCTTAAAATAATGAGAAAACTTCTTGTTCGATAAATTCTGTCTAAATGTAGGAGAAGGCGGTGAGAAGAGAAGGGAAGCGTACCGTTGCAAGTTCCATTGATTTCTTTTGACATCTTTTTTTCCATACTCTTGAATCCAAAAAGTAACTGAAGTGTATGAAAGAAAATAGAAAACAAAAACGAAATGTAAATCACTATAAGCAACAATAACATAATGATATGTGTTGAGCACGCAACCATAACATAAGTACATTATACGCGTCGAAGTGCACGGGATGTAGCCTTGCGTATATTAGTTAAAAAAAGAGCAAATGCACAAACAAAAACAAACTATTCACAAGCATAAGCATTTCAATGTCGCCAATCATAACTGTATTTCTATCGGCTCGTGTTTTTGCATGCTTAAGATGATGCAATAATTATTGGGCATCAGTCAGTATTAACGTGAGTGTGGCCCGACACGTGTCTTATAAAAATTGTGACAAGTTTGTAAAATGGATATATTCAGTTCGGATGAAAATAGTAACGCTCCTTGCACATTAGATGCAATTGAAACGCTGCCCATTTTTAAATCATGGGAGTTAAGTGATGATATTTGCTCCATTCTTGTGGACTACGGAGTGACATCAACGATAATTTTAACAAAAATGGATTGGGAAGATATCGACTGTTTATTTGAAAAGCTTCCAACAAAATTTTTTGGCGAATGCATCAAGTTTAAAGCGGGATTAAGAGAATGGAGGAAGAACATGGTAAGTGCAGCATAATTAAATAACTTCTTTGGTGTACATTTATGCAAGCATTTTTAGAATATACCGCTTGTACGTGATGCAAGCACCTTATCTGCGAGTAGTCGAATTTTAGAGTGGTTAGAGAAAATTTCTGACGACTTAAATGCAGCTAAAAGTTCAAGAGATTCTTCACCAGTACTCCAGCCAACGTATGATAACTGCATGGACAGTCGCAGCTTAACCGACCTCTTAAAAGGTACGGTTAAAGGGCAGCTTGTGCTTCACTTTCAACAGAAAAATGGTTTCTTGGACGCCAAGCAGCAGAATACATTGTGTCACTGCGTAATAGAGAATTATATAGGAAGGCGGAAAAAACTGACATATGGAGAAATGCAAAAGTGGGCCAACATCATCTGCGATGTATTCCCCAAAGAGAATCCGGTATGTATATGCATACGTATATGTAATCATTTCATGTTTCAAAATGAAAAAAATCAGTTCTGCTTACTATTTTAAATATTTTTGGGAAATCATTTGGCACACTTAAAACGTTGTGCAAAACATAAACAACCAAATTAGGAGTTTAGTATGAAGTTAGATTTGTACAGTTTATGACGAAGGATAAACTTGTAAAAACTATTACTATTAAAAATTAATAAATAAAAATAGGGCCAAACCAAAATAAAACTAATTTTGTTGCATATGTTTTGCGCAATACTATTGATTTATTTAATTGTAACATGGTCTATTTTTTTAATGCAACTATTTAATATTTAGGAAACATATTTTCTAGCAAGAAAATATGGTAAGAATAATTCTACGGGAAAGCTATTTTTACGCTGGACGAATGCTGACAAAACCAATTATAAAAAGTTTTCAACCGATCGTACAACTACCGCTTCGCCAGCAGCTTTATCCAGCGGTATAAACAAATAGATTGTTTACTCTCACAAGATGTACTTATTTCTGAATATTTAGATAAGTATTACGAAATGAAGTTCTGGCTGCAGAATAATTGCACACCATGGGAACAGGTTATTGATTACTGGAAGGAGACATCTGGTCAAAGAATTATAGATATCCATAACGCCACTTCTTTAAGCTGCATTTTTAGTGAATGGCCGCGCTATAAGGACTTTCGTGGATATGAACTTGTGAGTTCTTATATTCGATGCTTTTTTCAAATAATTCAATAACTTATTTTCCATAGGTAGAAATAGACTTTGCGACTCTTTACCCCGGGAAAGGAAATATGTTATTTTTGAAATTGGAGAAGTTTTATAAAGAAATCCTCAAAATTTTTGATAGAGATATAAAAGACCGTGTTTCAAGGGAGCTATTCTAAAAATATTTGCACATTGACAACATCTCAAATGGTAAAGTGGTTTATCAAATGAAATTGCGGTATTCAGGATTTCGTGCTATATAATATGCAAACGACCATATTACCATGGCAGTGCAATTACAAATTACATATAGATATGTATGTATATGTACAACAATAAATTTTATATTGCGCTGTCGTGGTGATTTGGAAATGCAATGATGCCGGATCGTATGCACGAAATCCTGAAAATCCCTTTTAAAATAATAAAATTTTATTTACACAGAATGTAAATATTGTATAAGTACAATTCTTCTACATGCTTTGCTACAGCCTTTGAGGCTTAATAAGGACAAAAAACCAACAATAGCTGATGCCCAAACAGATTTCGTAACACTCGTTGCAACACGTAATGATATTCAACCCACAATAATTGAATTGAAGAACCAGTTTGCGGTAAGAAAGGAGAAACTACAGCCGAGAATTATCGTCGTTAGATCAGATTGGTCATCCATTTCAGAGTTTTATGTTTTTTGCGATGGTCTGCAATGGAAATGTACTACGTATATGAAGTGCGTTGACTGCATTATTAAACTATCATACGTTTATAAGATAGAGTATTCACAAAGAAGCAAGCAAGTATGGGCATTTTTAGAACAATATTTTTTTGGGTTGAAATCCGAAAAATTTTCTTCAGTGGCAAATCTTTTGAGTAAATTAAACTAATTTCGTCTAATTTTGCTATAATGCCCAATTTTGCTTGTTTCATTTGTCAAAAAGCTCACTTAAATCCTAAAGAGCTGATTAAACATCTAAAGTCAGCACATGGTACTCCACCAGTTTGTAAATTTCAATGTAACGAATATAATTGCAAACAAATTTTTTATAACATTCACAGATTTCAAATTCACCTCAAAAAACATTTGAAAATAGAAATTCGCAATAGCCAATCTTGTAAAGAAAATTCTCTTGCTCTTAATATTCCAATTCAAACAACTAATTCATCAAATCAACTAGTACCAATTCAAAATATTACTTCTTTAAAAGATTCCATGATCGCGTTTCTACTTCAACTGCATTCCAATACGAATTTTTCTCGGAAAGACGTATTCGAAATTCAAAATTCCGTAACAGAGTTAATTTCAACCCCAATATGTGAAATATTAAGAGCCATTAGTAATTTTCATGAAAATAATTTTATACTTGAGGAAGTAATTAAAATTATATCTCAGCCATTTTATGATTTAACCACCGAATACAAATTTTTCAAAGAAATATAAAAACTAGACCTGTATAAAGAAGTATTGGTAATTTAATTTATTGATTTCTTATTTAATGTGTATAATAATTATATATTTTATTTGCTATTTATATTATATACATTCTATTACAAAACCCATACTTATAAACCTAAGTTTCAGAATTTTAAGAAAAAGTTTTTATCGGTTTGTAGTTTGATAATTCATTAAATTTTTGTATGTATGGTTTATGGTATGTGGTTATTAAACTATAATAAAAAAATAAAATAATGTGAATTATTTGTGAAAAGATCTCAAAACCTTTCCCATATTTTATTACTTACGAAAAGAATCATGTTAAGTTATTTAAGTTATTTTTTTACCCAACTTTTGTAATAAATAAACGTAAAATATTTAGAATTGAATGAAAACCTTAATATGTAATATTGTAATTTGTATCATCAACTTATGCTTTTTAAATAAATGCAAAGCTCTAAACTTATTAGAATACTAAAACATGCTTTTTAATAAATTCAAGGAGATAAACTTATAAAAATAATAAGGCAAACTTTTTGTTAAATTCAAGCAGATAAACTTTTAAAATTAATAAGTCAAACTTTTTAATAAATTCAAGGAGATAAACTTATAAAAACAATAAGACAAACTTTTTAATTAATTCAAGAAGGTATTCTTTTAAAAATAAAAAGATTGACTTTTTAATGAATTTAAGAAGATATTCACATAAAATATCGAAGATTTCTTCTTGATTTTATTGAAAAGATTTTCCTAATTGGAATAAGAAGGCGTTCTTCTTGAGGAAAAACCATAGAGATATTTATTTTTACTTTTGTTCTATTTTATTAGGTACTTTTCGCTCTGTGCATGATTAAATAATTGTTGCACTCACATCCATATATTGGGGCAACGTTTATTTCCAAAGCTGATTATATATATGCAACTTCCCCCCACAGAATATGTTTCTTTTTTTCTATTTAGATCCTGCCTAAATGACATGATTACAAAAAAGGTCTGAATGATTTTTTTTGTTTTTACATAAAAACATTCCTTGAATAGTTATATGCAGATAAAGTTATGTACTGTACACCATGTATGAGCAAAATAGAATCTAATAATCACTTGTATGAATGTTTGATACATTTGATGTGCTATACGGTACAACTGTAACTGCGCAGAACATTTAGAGAAATATTTTATAGTCAGGAAGATCTGTTTTCTGGAGCTAAAAAAATTTTCTAGAATATGATATTTTTGCATGTTTTAGATTTGACGTGGTATCTTCACGAAATTTGACATGGATTACTGCTTAAGGTAATAATATAATCTCCGAAAAAATATAGCTTCCATATAAACTGAACACATAGTTACTAAAAGAAATGCACCTGTGAGGGGTGTACCAGCTTCGATTAACGTTTTTTCTTGCTTTATATGAATTTTTACTGAATTTCGCGGCAATGTGATGTCAAATATATACATACCAGATACATATTGCAGTATCGTTACATATGAACAAATTATATAGGAATTAGTTAAAACTTCCAAAATGAAGAAGCAATTTGATTTCGATGCTAATTTTTATATAGAAACTTTTGGTAATGTTAAAATTAAAATAGTTTCATACTTAATATAACGAAACCTATTAAAAATGAAATACATAATAACAAGATTACAGGTGATCTGAGGCCGGGAAAAAAAAATCTTGGTTATTTGAGTTTTTCGCACAATTGTTAATATTATGTGAAAAAGGTGTCATTAAAAAGTTATAGATATTTTCATTACTAATAACTTTGATATGTAACTTCTCCTCCTTTCTTTAGGGCTTGTAGTTTTACCGGAAACCAAATTAACCACGCTCCTCCGCTTCTTCTTACCGACCTCATATCGCCCGTAAATAGTTTTTCCGTTTATTATACCCTGAACAGGGTATATTAGGTTTGTCACGAAGTTTGTAACACCCAGAAGGAAGCGTCTAATACCCAATAAAGTACATATAAATTAAACGATTTTATCTTTAATGGTTCTTTATTTTTTACAGCTCACTGGCTGTTCGTTTGACGTGAGTCTTAAAACTAAACTTTACAATAATTTCCTAGCCTACTACAACTAACCATCGGCGTCGCGCTGGGCTGCTACCGTTCTGCCACCGCTTTGCCTGTTCGAATTCTATTCTGCTGACATAGCGATCCGATGGAATATTTACAGTCGTTCACCGTATGAACGCAGCTATGCTGACATAGCGGTTCACATGGAATACTTGGCAGTCGACTGCGTAAACATAATTATGTTGCCTCAGCGGTTCGTATAAGGTATCGGATTACCTTAGTGTGAGCGACCTGAGTGAAGGTTGCGTCGACGGATGTGTCGTCGACTAAATGGTCATCGTGAGAGCTAATTCACGATAACTCCTCCCCTTCTAGGTGGGGAACGTCCCCGGTCCTCGTAGCTGCGAGCCACTTCTACTGCTTTGGTTATGGAAATTCTCCTCCTGGACATGGCCATACGCCATAGTATGAAGGCGACCAGTCCCGCAACGATTAGGACACCAATAGCTGTCACACTTACTATATGACCTTGCTCAACACTTCGTTGCAGATGTTTTATATGTTGAAGATTCTGTTGGTTTCCATGGTGGAGGTAAGGCGCACTTGTGGGGCCCATGGCGTTTCAGGCTTAAGAGTCGCCGTGGCGTTTTCATTGTAAAATATCGTATCATTAATCTTTACACGACCCCTGAAGACAACTAGGTAGGTACCGTTTACTGTGATCGGAGCCTCGTTATTTTCTTCTATGGTAACCAGCTGATCATTAACGATTACCAAACCATCACTTATTGATGCGATCGGTGGGAGGTTATTAAATGTTGTGCTGCAGTTGGCGGTGTTGCGTGTCATAAGTTGTAAAGCGCATGACGTCACTGATGATGCTAGGCAGAACGATGGTGTAGTATCGCTGCAGTTTCTTAAAGCCAGCGTGTGATTGTGGCACGTGGCTAAGGTAGATTCTTGTAGGTACAGGATTTGATGGCCGTGAGCTACTGGTAAAATAGTTATTTTCTTACATCTAAACTTAGGGATAGGGTATCTTATTAAAAAATATATTACATTATTATATTGTAAAATCTTAATCCTAGCTACAGCTATAACATCGGCTACAGTCAGGTTTGTGAAGTACTCATTTCCTATTATGGAATTTACTTCATTACTATTCAAAAGGATTGGGTTCAAAGTACCAATTTTCGCGAAAGTAATGGATGTAACTAGGTTATCTAGTTCAGTTATTATTGCTCTATTTCTGGCCATAAGTACGTCATAAAGATGACCTGTGTCTATTTCTCTTTGCTTTGTTGCTTTCAAGATTTTATTTACTGTAACTGTTAGGCTGTTTATTTCTTTTTGTATTTCGGTGTTAATGGTAAACTATCGGTCCTCTGAGTCAATCAGTTGTTCCGCTGTGTTCGTTAGTCTGTCGAAGTCCTCATGATCGGGAGTCCCAGTAATGTACTTTGTTCCTAGTGCGTTTAAACTTCTCGTCTGCCTGTGATGAGTATTTACCGTCTGTATTAGTCTACTTATCTGGTTTATGTCCGCTTCCAACAACTTTTTCATATGTGTTTGAGGAAAGTGTTCTGTAGCGTTAATTGTCTCGTCTCTTAGAAATTCGTATAGTGTCAGGTTAGTAACGTGTTTGATGTGTCCGAAGTTCTCCCAGATTAAAAGTTCCCCTTCAACAACCGGAATGTACTTTGCCTTGGAGTAGTCTATTATCCGTCCCGTCGATGCCGATACTAATATGGCTATAACCAATTCTAAAGTAATCCTAAAAGCATATGAATTTTTAAATCTAATAAATGATCCTGAAAGAATATTAAAATTTTTTGTTTATCTAATTTCAGCGAAGGTTGTCCTTATGGACCCTCCTCCAGAGTCAATTTATTGCCTAGTCGCCTATTGTTTCTGACCAGCACTTTGTCCCCCATCTGAAACTCTCTATCCTGTCTCTGTTTATTTTGGTTTACTAATTCCTTATCTTGTGCGTTTTTCAGGCGAGATGATATCTGTGTGTTGGCTTTTGTATAACGAAAAATGTTAATGGGTTTCTCCCCAGTCACCGTATGAATAGATTTATTATATTTTATTGTGGCTAGAAGGACTATTTCCTCGATATCGTCCAGTTTTTGATCAAGTTTAAGGCATCGCGATATTTCCATCAGTGTGCTGTGGAATCGCTCTACCTGGCCGTTTGATGTACTGTGTAAGGGTGGGGCATTCGCCATGTCGATGTCGAAATGATTTTTTAGAATGGCTTTAATGCTGTGCGAATTTAGTGACTTTTCGTTGTCACAATAAATGGTTTTCGTACTTGAAAACATGTTTAGTAACTGTAAAAGCTGTGGCTTTACATCCACTATCGTTCTAGACCTAAGTGACTGCACTATCGCAAACTTTGAAAATGTGTCGATGCAAGTCAGAAAGTACTTTCATCCGGTGGAAAATATATCAATGTGGAGGATTTCTCCACAATATTTTGGTATGGGTGTCTGAGCAATAAGTTGCTTTTTTGGGTGGCGGTCATACTTTGCTTGAGAGCACACACGGCAGTTCGCAGCAAACTGCTAGCCTTCTTTTCCATTTTTGGAAAAAAATAGTCTTCTAGTATCTGTTTTGTATTCTCATGTGCCGCTCGATGCGCTCGATTATGCTCGGCCGCAATGATTTCTTGTGGTTCGTTTATATCTGTAATATCATTGACGAACTTCTCTGTATATCTAAATTTTACGGTTGGAAACAGTTCATCTAATTTATGCTGAACCTGTGCTAAAGTATGCAAATTGCTGTAAATTGCGTTAACCACGCCAACTTTCACAGCCTCCTGTAGGAGTTTCACCAAATCGTCCGTTGTTTGATATGAAATGAGGTTTCGTGTTTTTTTTCCAAAAATTATGAAAGTTCTTCTCTGCGGCTCTACACCCTCTTCTATAAGGATCTGGTTGCAGAAGCAATTTACCGGCTTAACAGTTTTTTCGATTGTATTGGTTGACGACTCTTCACTGTGAATTGTTTCAACACTTGCACTATCTAGGGCGTTTAGGTGCTGCCTAGATAGTGCGTCTGCAACCACATTTTCTTTCCCCTTTTTGTAGATGAGCTTCGCCTTGCACTCATCAATGAAAGCTTTCCATCTCTTAATTTTTGAGTTCGGGTTTCTGTCAGAAACCGCAAAGGTTAGCGGCTGGGACTCTCTAAGCTTGGGAACTCCGTAAAAGTAGTTTCTGAGCGTTTTTAATGCCCATACAATGGCTAGTAATTCCCGTTCGTTGGTCGCGTAATGCTCCTCGCTACTGGACAAGGTGCGAGAAATCATGGTAATAGGTTGGCCCTCCTGCGAAAGGACGGCACCTGTGATTTACTAAAATCCCGATAAGTTAATGTTACGTCCTCAGATGCTAAAATTTCCTTTAATATATTGAAGACCTTTTCCTGTTCGTCAGTTAAATCTATTTTGATTTTTTTTGATTGTGACGCAGTAACTCGACCGTATTCGCCCCTCATAATATTTGACAGGGGTTTTGCTATATTGGCGAAATCTCCTTTAAAACAGGACACGTTTTAATTCCTCCTTGCGAAACCAAAAATCCTAAGTATTCAACTTCGCTCTTAAAAAATTTGGACTTTTCTGTCGAAAATCTCATATTGGCTTCGAATAAACTTCTTAATATTGCTTCAATATCTTTCAAGTGTTGTTGTTCATCCTTCGAGAATATAATGACATCGTCCACGTACACAAAACAGTTTTTTCCTGTGTGTTCCCTCAACACGTCGTCTATAGCCCTCTGAAAAATACCGGGAGCATTATTCGGGCCGAAAGGCAGCCTGCAGAATTCATATTTTCCGTTCTTCACGGAGAAGGCAGTCTTCTCTCTATCGCGCTCCGATAGTTTAATCTGGTGGAAACCTGACTTCAGATCTTCTTCTTCTTCTTTACTGGCGTAGACACTGCTTACGCGATTATAGCCGAGTCAACAACAGCGCGCCAGTCGTTTCTTCTCTTCGCTACGTGGCGTCAATTGGATATTCCAAGCGAGGACAGGTCCTTCTCCACTTGGTCCTTCCAACGGAGTGGAGGTCTTCCTCTTCCTCTGCTTCCCGCGGCGGGTACTGCGTCGAATACTTTCAGAGCTGGAGTGTTTTCATCCATCCGGACAACATGACCTAGCCAGCGTAGCCGCTGTCTTTTAATTCGCTGAACTGTGTCAATGTCGTCATATATCTCGTACAGCTCATCGTTCCATCGAATGCGATATTCGCCGTGGCCAACGCGCAAAGGACCATAAATCTTTGGCAGAACCTTTCTCTCGAAAACTCGCAACGTCAACTCATCCGTTGTTGACATCGTCCAAGCCTCTGCACCATTTAGCAGGACGGGAATTATGAGTGACTTATAGAGTTTGGTTTTTGTTTGTCGAGAGAGGACTTTGCTTCTCAATTGCCTACTTAGTCCAAAGTAGCACCTGTTGGCAAGAGTTATCTTGCGTTGGATTTCTAGGCTGACATTGTTGGTGGTGTTTACGCTGGTTCCAAGATAGACGAAATTATCTACAACTTCAAAGTTATGACTGTCAACAGTGACGTGAGTGCCAAGTCGCGAGTGCGACGACTGT